>OY978218.1:36349306-36691246 GCA_963854785.1 Vaccinium vitis-idaea
CAAGACAACAGTTTGATGTTAATTATTCTTCAATTTTAAAGGCAAACAAAACATCAAGTCTTGATTTTCTTTTCCATTTCCAGATAGCTAAAGAGTTAAATTCATAATCTTTAAAGATAAACAAAAAGAAAAAGGTGAAAGCTTTGGTTTTTCTTTTCCATTTCGTTCAGCCAAACAGTAAACAAACGCAATCAAATCACATTTTAAGGTAAATAAGGGGCTGCAAACAAATAGAGCTTGTTTGCAAGCAACTCGAGGCTCGGCTTGTTAGCAAACGAGTCGAGATTTAGCTCGAGTTAGATGTAACTCGGCTCATCTGTAGAGGCTCCGCTCGTTTCGTTAATAGAGGATAACTGATCTAGATCACCTCGATACTAAACAAGCCAAGCTCAAGCCTTTTCAAGCTAGTATACGAGACTCTGCTTCTTTGTAGAAGCTCCTCTCTCGTCGAGTAAGCCAACCGAGCACAAACACCTCAATGTAAAGGAGCCGAGCCTGAGTTCGATTATTTGAACTCGACTCTAGCTCGAGCTAGGATAGTTTCGGAAGGAATATAGAAATTACCGTGTGGCGAATTCTGAGAAGGCTCTCAGACGATTCATTAGTGGGAAGAATGATTTTCTCCAGCGAAACTTCTTCCTGCCCATCATCTCCGGCAACTGAAGCAACCTCAGTCGACTCCGTGGCCACAGCGGACGACGTCGTCGAGAACCCATTTTTCCTCCTCTTACAGAACGCGAAAACCCCAATTTCTCTCTCTAAAGCTGTTCTAGAGAGTGAGAAGAAGAGCGAAGAAGAAGAAGAAGAGTGTGAGATTGGGGTTTTAGGGTTTGGTGAGAGTCGAAGAGAGGAAGTGAAGAGGTAGTGAGAGGATAAAGCCATTCTCTGGAGTATGGCCATTGATTTTCAATCTGTATCTAGGGTCTTAATCCAGGATTGAAAACAGAGTTCTTTTTTGTGGTGCAGATTTTATCGCTCTCGTTCAAATTTGGCTCCTCGGGAATGTGTGTGTGTGTGTGTGTGTGTGTGTGTGTGTGTGTGTGTGTGAGAGAGAGAGAGAGAGAGAGAGAGAGAGTAATGCAGAGAAAATGGTGGGAAAATACAATAAAAGAATGGAAAATACGATAATGCTTGTTTGGACCCCCTTTTGGCTTCGATTTTTCCTTCTATTTTTGTTTAGGTATTCAGAATATTTATCGAATTTGTGCCGGGGACATTACTAGAATTCCCAAACAGCATGCCTAATTAAATTTCTTATGTAGGCATACAAAAATTGTACTCCCTATAGCCATTCCATCGTGCTTTCTCATAAGTTTTTCCCCTTTCAAATTGATACTATAACATTAGAGGGGATAGATTACCAGTTAAAAGGAAAAATCAGCATATGGTATTCTTATTTGGAGAATAATTGTGTTCACCCTTATTAAATGATGTTGAATGTTACTTTCATCCGGATTGGTAGAAAAGTTAGACGCTACCACAAACTAAAAAAAATTAGGGTCACTTAGATAATCATCCTCCAACCACCTTCAAATTAGAGTTTCATCTTATGCACTTTTTGGAGTTATGTTTCCACCCCAAAATTCAAATAAACCCACTTTTGCCCTTTATTATATATATAAATATATATATTAGAAGATTAAGAACTAAAACGAATGTTGCATATAGGAGCGGGGAATAGTGAACCGATTTCAATACTTGGGGTGAAAACATAAAGAATTTTGGATCAAAACAAAAAGAAAAAAAAATTTACCTGTATGAAAGTTTTGGATGGAAACATAAAAAAAAACTTTTATAAAAGTTTTTTTTTTATGTTTCCATTCAAAATTCTTTATGTTTTTATCCCAAATTTCTTTGCCTATAGGGTAAAGATTTTAGGGATGCAAACATAAATGATTTTTGCCGTAATTATTTATGTTTTCATCCAAAAATCCTTAATCCAGCAATTATGGTTAAATTTTTTAAGGAAACCGCATGCACGGGCCAAATTCAAAACGGGAAGTGAAACAAAAGTTTTACCATGATCCATAAATATATCCCAGCAATTAGGGCTGTAAATGAACTGGGCCGTTCGCGAACTATTCGAGGCTCGGTTCGGTAAGAGCTCGTTCGAGTTCGATTCGTCTACTAAACGAACTGAACTTGAACCTCAATATTAGGCTCGTTCCATAAATGAGCCGAACCTGAACCTAAGTGGATTCGGCTCGGTTAGGCTCGCGAACCTAAGGTCAAAATGTAATTAATAATACTTTAGGGGTCTACATATAAATATTTTATAGTTGAGAAACTTTTATGTAATTTGTTATTCTTTTATCCCTAACTAGAGTATTCTACTACAACAGATGGGTTTTATCCCTAACTAGAGTACTCTATTTAGTTCTTAATATATTTTCTTGTGTTCTTTTTCTTTTGATTTCTTGATTATCGTAGTAGATTTGTTTATTTTTGTTTAATTTCTTGATTATTGTGGTAGATCTACATGTAATATTATTTTGAAGCATATCTCTTTCCCCTCTGTGTTTGTGTTCTAAATTGCTAACGAGCCCTACTGAGCTTGATTCGAGCCTTAATTCGAGCCTAAATTCGGCTCGGTTCGGCTCGTTTGAGTTTAACGAGCCCTACCGAGCCGAGCCCGAGCTTTGAAATTTTTTCACGAGCCGAACTCGAGCCCACTTGTCTAGGCTCGAATCGAACCCGAATCGAACCCGAGCCGAACTCATGCCTTAACGAACCGATCCCGAACTTCATAGGGTTCGGCTCGATTCGGCTCGTTTACAGCCCTACCAGCAATCATAGTTAAAATCGAACTAGCAATCATGTCAATGGTTTTTGACATTTTTTTACCATGATTCAAGATGTTAATTCAATAATTATTAACATGTTTATAGGTCATTAAGTGTTTTTTTTTTTACCATAAAACTGAATTTGTTTTGATATTTTTACCATGATTTTTTATCGTTTTTTCATGTTTACCATGAAATGTCGATTATGTGGTTGAAACGTTTTACTATGATTCAATTTCTTAATTTAACAATTATTACCATGTTTACAAGTGATTATTTTTTTTTTACTATAAAAATCGTGATATGTGATGATTTTTTTATTATGATTTGTGTTCTAAAAGGATATTATATTTACAATGTTTTTGACTAGTTATAACACGTTTCTCATTAAATTTTACCATGTTTCTTTTGTTCTTTTTTAACATGTTTGCTTTTTATTTTTTTATCAGAAGCTTATGTGATATTTTTTTTCCTATACCTTCTATAAAAGAGCCGCCGCGCGGGCCTACATAGATAAGGAGTATTTACAAAGAAAACGTGCATAATCCTTATCTATATAGGCTCGCGCAGTGGCTTTTTTGATACTTTTACAATGATTTTTAATCGTTTTTTATTTTTACCATGAAATGTCGATTATGTGTTGATATGTTTTACCATAATTCAAGTTTTTAATTTAACAATTATAAATGAAACATATTGTATTGTGTTACCTGATGGAATTCAACATGGAAAATGATTTCTTTCATTTTTACCATGATTTATAGAGATATTCCTATTTTTCAATTTTACCATGGTAATTGTCCGTCATGTTGAGCCGATTGATTTGGTTACAAAATCCATGATTTTCGGTACTCCTCTTTATGTGAGGTACATTTGGGAATAAAAAATTCCACTAAATTTTGAATCTCCTCATTATTTCAAAAATACTTTTTTTTAGGCAACAATATTATCCCCACTCATTTTGAAACCCCAAACAATCTCAATTAGTCCATGATTTTCGGAAGTCCCAATATAGAATCCCTATAAATTCGAAAATGATTATATTATGTTATGTATTTATATATAAATATCCACTAAACTTCCAATCCACACCCTTAAAATGCGGACTTCGTCCACACCTTATAGATCCCGATCAAATTTTTGTGATCTGAACCGTTCAATGTGTTTAAAACATGTTTTTAAGGGTCCCCGCGAGACATCGACAACAAAAACAAAAAATACCGGGAAGGGCTTTATCCGAGTAATTTTTTATAAAACATTGAGCGGTTCGGGTCGTCGAGATTTGGTTCGGAACTATGAGATCCGAACGAAATCCGTAACTTAAGGGTTTGGATAGGAAGGTCACTGTATAAATATTTATCTATATCACAATGAAAGGATAAAAAAGTTAAATCACATTAAAAGATGATGAAAACATAACCCTAAAAAGTGGGTGGGATGAAAACAAATGTAGTGTCCAGAAAGAAGATGATTATTTAATTACCTCAAAAATTTATTAATACAGTAGACCCCACACAATCAAGATAAATTAACTTGATAACTACCTATATCCGATCAAGATAATTTTTTTACTGAATGCTCTTCATAAGAAGTCTTACAACACATGTAGTTTAGATCAAGAGGTTACCGAGCACACAATTCTACTATATAATTTTTCTTGAAGATTCTTTTGGATTATAGAGTCCTGAATGGTGAACGAAAATTGAATGAAGTAGATCAACTATGTACAAATATCCAACGAATTTGATTTTCTCAAAGATCACTCGAATAATTATTTAAAAATTATTTAACGGAGATTATTTGTATGGGACCCTGATGTGGGACCCATAGGACTACATTTGGAAGAGACTTAGACTTGCCCCAAAATGATATTCCCCCGCTCTGAAAATTTTTTTGGGTGCCGATTGAGTATTGCCAGCATGATCTGAGTCGTTCAAATGTGTTTTGGGCGACTCAGATTGATTCTCTCTGTCTCCTCTCACCAAACACTCTTTTTTTTTTTCTCTCTCTAAAATGCGGACCGTTGGATTGCGTTATAGACGACTGAGACTGTCAAATGGATACCATATGCTCTCGGCACTGAAAAATTTCTCAACAACTCCCAAGCGTCTATTTTGGCGTGCTGCAATTTTTCTCTTTTAAGGGGAAGTTAATTCACCATCCCAAACAAACAAAATCCTTAGGATCCCATCCCATGAGATTTGAATGTTTATGATAACATCTTGAGATTTAAATAATACCCAAAAAGCCCTTTGTTTTTATTTTTCCTTTTTTGAATTTCTTAGATATTATTAACATATTTTGGAACTATTAGTTGTCCTCACCACCATCCCACAAAATTGTCGAAAAATCAATGCTTTTATGTCCCACTAATTTAGGGGAGTTTTAAAAACTCTTCATCTTATTAGTCTGTTAAGGAAGGAGTATTATGGAAGCTTTGCCATAACCCATCCCAAATTCATACTTTTTTGGTGAGAGAATACAGAGGACCAAAACCGTCCCCAACCATCCCAAAGTCCAGATTTTTCGGTGAAACCCAAACCTCCCAAAATCATTCTAATCCCTTCTTCTTCGGTGGAAACCAAAACCCTATCCGAACCACCCCAAATCCCAGATTTTTCGGTGAAACCCCACCCACTCCCCAAATCGTCCTTTCTAGATTTTTCGGCCAACAGAATCATCCAAAAACGATCCCAAAAATCGATTCCACCCGAAAATCCCTAATTTGACGGTAACAAACTTCATCCACGACCCAGAGAAAGGCTCATTCACCATCATACTCTCGGAAATGTCCGGAATCGCACCATCCCATTTGCGTTGGTGGTGTTGTGGTGGTTGTGACGAGGTCTTGCACGGCGGAAAAGACCGACGACCGTCACAAACTCTTTACCTTTCCGGCGGCGTCACTTGTCCTAATCGGCGAGGAATCCTAGTCGGTGGCGAATTCTAGTCGGCGGCGTCACTAGCCCTAAACAAAGTTTCGTCCACGAACCAAGACATGGCCTGTAAGTTTTGTACCCAGTTTTTTAGTCGTCCATGTTTTTTTGGGTTTGATGAACCAATAATATGTATTACATGGATTTTCCTTGATTTTGGAGTGTAAAGATGTTAAACATGAATCAATACAAAAATTGTGTTTCAATTGATTCCCAATGAAAATGGAGGACTAATAGTCCACCGTTCTGGTTTAAAATTTTTATGGTAAACTACTTTAGCATGTTCCATTGGTTTTCTGCGCTGCCAGAAGCAAAATGGATGATGCACGGGAAAATGGTGGTCCAATAATTCCCCATTCTGATTTAAAAATTATATGGTTTATAATTTTGACATATTTGCTGTTCAAAGTATAGTTAACCATAATCTTAACTAGAGATTAAAAAAAATGGGTTATTGGTTTTCATTTCATGGATAACATAATAAGTGCTCTATTATCTTGTGGTTGTTAAAAAATAATCTAAACTTGGGGGCTTTTGGTGGTTTTTAATGGTTTATTAACATTCCATAGTACTATGTTTATTAGAAAATTTGATTGTTTGATTGACTCACCATTTATTTGGAGTAAAAATTGTAAAAAATATGGTGACCCAGTGTACCATGTGAAATAAACTCAAATATCATAAAGAGGTCAAATATGGTATAACAAAAATCCACCTTATTTAATTTGAAGCCCAGGAGTTCATTTTAGGTGATTTTGTACATGGATTATTGATTTAGCATGAGATAAGGTGAAATTATTTGACATGGTTTAATGATTTGTCATTTTTAAAGGAATGAACTTATGGGTTGTTTTACATTGTTTTGCAGGGGTTAAAACTACCAATGCAAAATCGGGAACGAAGCTTAATAGACAAACATGGTGAATTGAATTGTCATGACACATAACTCAAAACAAGTCAACCACGTGGACTGTCTTGATTAAATCGTAACAAGTGTTGTCCTATTGTAAAAATCTATTTCAATGGTGAACTGGGATGCCATATTAAATATTTAAAAAAAATGTCTCCCATGTCTGCATTTTCCGGTATAGAAAATGGATTATCCGTAAGTTTGAAAAGATCCATCGAAATGGGCTTGATGATGGAATAAATTCAGAGAGTTTGATCTATAATTGTTACACAACACGGGAACTCAAAAAATTTATACGTAGAATACCTTTTAGACACCCCCGAAGTTGCTTGATGAATTTATTGCTTCCAACCTCTTTGCTACCCACAAAATGCCTTATGGATCAATGGACTATATATGGTGGAATGAAAATGAGCCGCAGGACGTTGGTTGTACACATGTATAAGATTTGATATTTTCAAATTCAAAAACTCCTCAACTTAAGGAAAGGTGAACAAATATATTCAAACAAAAATAAAGGAAAGAGGACTAGATATTGGTTGATTGCTTGGACGGAATTATAGCGAAACTGATAACCTAACAAATGCCACTAAACTAGGACATGAAGATTTACAAGATCATAAATTACTATTATATAATATAATAACAAAATACATAATAGGGGCATAATGGTCCAAATTCAAATTACAGGATGTAATCATAAAGATTCAAAAGCCATGGGGTGGCATCCTAAAGATATTATTGAAAGAGGATGGCTAATTAAATTTCTCATTTATTTTATTTTATTTTGGATTGGTGGGTTAAATTTGTTGTGTACGTAGACTTACTGTGGGGGTCAATGGGATGGGTCATCAAGTGGGGTTCTAGTTCAACACAATCTGCTTCTAGCCTTCTACTCTCTCCCTCATTCACTCGAATAGTGATACATACACACACACTCAACCACACACAACCACACACACACTCACATGTGGTGGAACCCAGCGGTGGGTTCCACCGAAATGGGTCCCACCGCATGTGAGTGTGTGTGTGGTTGTGTGTGGTTGAGTGTGTGTGTCACAATCATTATTGCATTCACTCACTCCCTCCCTCACATTCTCTGATCTCGTCTGCTGATACTTGTGCTGGGTTGAAGCTAATCTTTTGAAGTGACTGTTCATTTTCCTTGCTTCCACTTATCCCTCGGGTGATCTCTCTCTCTCTCTCTCGTGTATTGCTGCGTTCAATTGTAGCTAGGCTAGAAATCATATCTGCTATTTGCTTTCATTTGTTCTGTACTATTTTGGCTTAATCTTGGTTTCTTCTTTACTTCACTTTACCTCCTCCTACTACTTGCTTTCCTTCTTGCTGTCTTTTGGGTTTCCATTTTTCATTTCTTTGATTTCTTCCAAGTACCAAAGTAGAAAAAGTGAAAAAAAAAAAAAAAAAAATCAAGAAAGCCAAAAAAAATTCAGATATATCAAACATAGTGAGAAATGGCTGAAGTACTAGTACTTGCTCTTGTCATTTTGGTGAATTTTGCGTACACTATTGTGGGGATGATTTGGGTCACTGTCTTGGGGAAAATTTGGGACACTGTTAAGGAGAAATTTTGGGACACTGTTTTGGGGAAAATTGGAGGCTACGTGGTTGCTCCAATATGGCAACAGTTCAGCTACGTGTGTTTCTTCAATAGCAACATTAAAGAACTTGAAACACAACTGGAAGAGCTTCAAAGGGTGCAACAATGGGTTGACGATGAACGTAGACAACTAAGAAGTATTGGACCGTGTGTTGAAGCTTGGAGGAAACTTGCGAATGAGGTCACAATTGAGGTTGAGGGAATTATCCAAGGGAAGCCCAAAGTCAAGGAAGGGTGTTTGAATGGGTGGTGCCCCAATCTCAAATTGCGTTACTCTTTGAGCAGGAAAGCAGCGGAGAAGACTAAGGAAGTTGTCGACCTCCAGACTGTTGGCGTCTCGTATACTAAACTGTCCTACAACCCGCCTCCTGCATGCACGAAGACCATACCCAATAAGCATTTTACGGCATTTAATTCTCGAAGGCTTAACATGGAAGAGATCATTAATGCTCTTACAAATGATAAGATAAACTTGATTGGGATTTGTGGGTTACCGGGAGTGGGCAAGACAACAATGGCAAAAGAAGTTGCAAAACGAGCAAAAGAAGATGGTCTCTTTGTTGAAGTTGCATCGGCCTATGTCAGCCAAAAGCCAAACATTACCAACGTTCAAGCTTGCATTGCAGACATGCTTGGTTTGAAACAGCTTGGTGACAGGGCAAGCCCGGAAGTAAGAGCTGGTCTCCTACGGCAGAGACTTCTACAAGACAACGAGAAAATCCTTGTTATACTGGACGATATTTGGGAAGAAATTGATCTAGAAGACTTGGGAATTCCTTTGGGAGGTGTCAATCAGAATTTAAAAATGCTTTATACGTCACGGACCCGATATCTATGGCATGATCTACAAACTAAAAAGGAGATCCCTCTTGAACTCTTGTCAGAAGAAGAATCATGGAAACTATTCAGAGAGAAAGCTGGTGATTCGGCTGATGCTCAGGATTTGCAACACATAGCCAAACAGATTGTGAATGAATGTGGACGTTTACCGCTTGCTCTAGTGCTTATTGGTAGTGCACTTTCTAAAAAAAATGGGAGAATTGCCCTTAAGGATATATGGAAAGGCATGCTTGATCGGTTAACTTCTGCAAGCAGCACTCCTGCGAATCAGCATTTGTCTTCACGTCTAGAGCTGAGTTATGAATATTTAGAAGATAAGGAAGCTAAGCGTCTGTTTTTGCTTTGTTGCTTATTTGAAGAGGATGAAGATATCCGTATTGAGGATTTGGCAAGATACGGATTGGGGCTCTCACTTTTTGACGGAATAAATGGAATAGAAAAAGTAAGGCATCGAGTTCTTCTTATTGTTGATGATCTAAAGACCCGTTATTTACTGCTTGACAGCGAATTGAAAAAACAAAAACAAGAGTGTGTAAAAGTGCATGACGTAGTGCGTGATATGGGTAAATATGCTCTTGTAAGCCATGGTGCCACATCTAACTGGCCAAAGAAGGGCACATATGAGCATTATGCTGCCATCTCGGTGCAATCAAGGACAATTACAGAGCTTCCTGAAGGATTGGCATGCCCAAATCTTCAGCTTTTAATGTTACAATGTGGTAAACTTGAGAAACCACCGTGCAAATTTTTTGAGAGAATGGGGAAACTCAAAGTTTTAGAACTTAATCATTTCTATGGAATCCTGAAACTTCAATCCTTGACGGACCTCGAAACATTGTCTCTTGAAACTATCGTGGTGATGTGCTTCATAATGTATCGGGATTTGGTGCCCTTATTAATCTAGAGATCCTCAGCTTTCGCAATTCGTTGATCGAAGAACTACCAGAAGAACTAGGGGAACTGGTTAACTTAAGGTTGTTAGATCTGCAGAATACTTGGTCACTGAAGAGAATACCGTCAGGTGTCATATCACGCCTGGTTCATTTAGAAGAACTATACGTCATGGATTCCAAATTTCAACATTGGGAAGGAGAAGGCAAGGAAGAAGAAGGGAGAAATGCAAACCTAAGAGAGTTTGAGTCCTTGTCCAATTTAAATACTTTAGAGATCATAATAAGAGCTGATGTACTTCTACCAAAAGTCCCAATATTCAGCAAACTCAAAATACTCAAGGTTGCCATTGCCGATGATAAATATGTTGCTGGTGATGGTAGCGCTGATTATACAACAAATCATTATATCGCTGGCAACATTGCAAAGTTAACTAAAGAATGCAAAATGGTGTTGATGGCCGAAGCGTCGATTCCGATCCCTTCAGATCGTGGAGGGATTGATGCACTCTTAAGGAGTAGTGATGGTCTATTTCTTCATGGGGAAGGCTGCAATAATCTTGTGCAAGAATTACTACGGAATGGGGTTGATGTGCTCCAACAATTGAAGTTTCTGACAATCAGTACGTAGATGTGACAAACCAGAATGTCTTTGTCTTGTCAATACAATGAATCCGGTCCATCTACCTCCTGCTGTTTTTCCTATCCTGCAGTTACTGGATCTCGATAGGCTTGCTAATTTAAGAGAGATATGCCACGGCCCAGCCCCAGCGCTTTCCTTTGGGGAACTAAATGCTTTCCGTGTCCGAAATTGCGGAAGATTGGGAAGTCTCTTCCAGCTACCAATTGAAGGATGTCTCACTCAACTCGAACGTCTCATCATAAGATCCTGTGGTATGATGGAAGAAGTTTTTATTTGGAAGGAGCAACAAGGAGATGTGCATGTTGCAACCAACAACAGAATCGAGTTCCCAAAGTTAAAAGTGTTGATACTTGACAAGCTACAAAGTTTCCTTGGTTTCTGCAGAGGGATTGACCAAATTGATTTCCCTGAATTGGATAGTGTGGATCTTCGAGATCTTGGACAGTTGAATCGCCTCTTCCACAGCAACAGTGAGCTGTCTTCCAATTCAGGGCAAGACGACGAAGTTGGCTTCCATTATCTTTTCCCCCAAAAGGTATGCCTGCATAGCTTTTTATCTTTGTCTATGCTTTTTTCTTTTCTTCATATTTTCGAATTTTCAGTTATGGAGAGAAAGGCAAAAGAGAATTCTTATGTAGTTCACAAATCACAATTATTCAAAAGAGAATTCTTATTGATAATTCTAGTAAGGCCCGTTTGTTATCACTTAAGTTAGCTTTTTAAATTATAGCTTGTACTCTATTGTCTTATAAAAATTAAAATAATTGTGAACTGTTTGTTATAGCTTTTTATAAGCTGTAATAAATGTATATCTTGTTTGCTTTAATAAACTGTAAATTAGCTTTTGATAAACTAAATGATGACATTGCCCTTAAAACTTGAATAACGAAACTTATTCACTTTAAGATTCATTTGTCCATTAATTTTAATAACTCACAATAAGCAAAAAAAAAAAACTTTAAACTTTTTTGGGTCAGATAAACTAGAAAAGCCAAATAAGTGATTATTCATAATTCTTAACAAACACCATTCATTAGTTTTTTTTATTTTTTATTTATTTTAAGCAAATAAGCTAATAGATTAGATTATAAGTGCTAGCGAATGGGGCCTTTGAAACAC
Organism: Vaccinium vitis-idaea; assembly: GCA_963854785.1. Taxonomy (NCBI): domain Eukaryota; kingdom Viridiplantae; phylum Streptophyta; class Magnoliopsida; order Ericales; family Ericaceae; genus Vaccinium; species Vaccinium vitis-idaea. Next base: position 36,361,049 of record OY978218.1, read on the forward strand.
ACTTATCAAACACACCACCTAAAGGAGTGAGCTTCACAATATATTTTGAGAATTCAAACCATTCATTCTGTAGGTCTCAACATGTAATTATCCATTAAGAAATTAAGTTGATTGGACATTGGAAACAATCTTAAGAATTTATATATTTTTTCGAAACTATTTTTTCTTTGAAAGTCTTCTTCTTAATCAATTGAGTTGAATCATGCACTTACCAATACTCATTGATCTGATTTACAAAATGAACAACTCCTATTCTAAACAAAAGGTTGTTTGCTCGTACGCTATTGAGTGTTGTGTTAGAAATGGTGTACTATCAAGGCTTTTTTTTTTTTTTGTCAAAAGTTGAGAGATAGTATTCATCAAAGATTCCCATGGGGAAAGATTGGGAGTCCACAGATCGGACACTCCAACGACAACAGGTCACGGAAATACAACGAGAAAGCATATGACCAAACCAACGGAACACACCGGACAAAATCCGGACAAAAACCGGCCTAAAGCCGGACATAACCGGCCTAAAGCCGGACAAAACACAAAAGAAACGAGAAAAAAGATACACTCCCCTTCGTCGCTGAGCAGCCCATCTCTAGCCAAACCTCCAACCGGTCACGCGCCTCTACCGGAGCCCTAAGAAGCCGCCGGAACCCGTAAGGTTACAAAGGAGGAGCAGACGAATCGTAACACCCAACAGGGCTGCGGAAAGCCAAGTTCCAACGATTGGCGAACGGAAGGCGGATATGGTGCAGAAGGGGAAGGGGAAACCAGATCTAGAAAGGGGATTAGTCCCTCCCCTCCCGCCGCCCAAAGGGTGTGCAACCCATGGAGGGGGAGGGGAAGGAGGGGCGGCTAGGGTTAGAGTTTTTTTAGAGAGAGAGGGGAGAGAGTTTTAATACATTACTTTTTCACCTAGTAGTTAGCAGTTACTTTAAGACATTACTATCAAGGCTCAATTTGTATAGAATTGACGATATTACTCTTCGGTGCTTGTAGCACGCGGTGGGATCCTTTTTTCAATCCCGATATCAATAACAGGCAACGGCTATGTGGTGTTGAGGACATTAATTTTTCTCTCGCGTATTAGTCTTGCACTTATATTGTAACTTTTCATGTGAAACGCCATCAGATAGAGATCAAATATACAAAATATTATCGTCTTAGACGTCAAAAAGAATACCATAACAGTTGACCAATACCTTATTTTATTTTATTTTATTTTTTTATCCTTTGTCCTTCTGCACATATTGGTTGTTCAAAGCTACCCTTAAAAGTGATGATTTTCAAGTTTCAGCCATGTTTTTTGAGGGCGGAACCATTTCATCATTATTAGATTCTCAAACATTGTGTTGAATTTCAGGGGCACAATTTATGAATCAGAAAAAATAGAAAAGGTATTAAAATGATTTCACATTTCCATGTGCTTTCTAGCTTGGATAAGTCTTCCCTGCCTATGTCACATGGATCTTTTCATTTTGCCTGAAGTACCCTTGTCAATGTGTCCGACACGAGTATCTATTTTGACATCCTCTAATTGCCATGATATTTACAGAAAAAGAATAGAAAATTTGTTAGAAAAGCGATATTACTACTCTCTTATGACATAAAATAGCAAAATCTTATTTTTCTTAACTCATAGTTTAAATACGTGTTTAAATACTTTTTACGATACACAATCTAAAAAATTATGCAACATGTATTATAAACAAGTGTTCATGACGTGTTCCCATAGCCGCATCCAATTAGGGGACACATATCCCAGTATTCTAAGATTTAAGTTTAGGAAGTTCCGACGCTTAGACTTGCACCCGCACCCGATACTCGCACCCGAGTCCATGCAACATAGTTCCCAGCCCAAATTGCATTCGATAAACTGTATAATTCAAGGACTGCGATAATCTTCGGCTTTGATAGAAACATAAAAGAAAAAGATAATGTTTGTTGTAAATTGCAGACAACATAACTAGACTGACCAAACGAGTTGTTAACAGGTCTCATTACCTAACCTGAAGGTCCTAAAACTCGCCGACTGTAATAGGTTGAGATATGTATTTTCACCTACTATGACGAAGAGCATCCCACAACTCCGCGAGCTGCACATATTGAGATGTGAGATGCTGTCGAGAATTGTTGCAGAAGAGAATGGGCCAGGTGAAAGTGCGGTTGATGACGTTGAGTTCCCTCAATTGGAATGGGTGGAGCTTCGTGATCTACCAAACCTTGTGAGTTTCTTCCCAAATGTGAATACCACTTCTCTGGCAAAATTAACCGACCACTACCATAACCCACTGCAACCTCAACCTCTCTTCAGCAAAAAGGTAAATGGAACAAGTCCGTAAATGCTAAGGACAGTTTTGAGCTACTAAGTCTCCTAACTGTTTACTGTTATGAGTTTTTGTTGGATCCAAGTGATTTTTTGCAAAATCCTAATGCTTTGCAGGTTGCAATTCCTCGCTTGGAGTCTTTGGAGCTAAGTAGGTTGGAGAATGTGAGTGACCTATGGAGCAGTGAACTTCCGACTGGCTCATTCTCTAAACTGAAAAGCTTGAAGTTAGATATTGCCCGAGTTTGAGAAATATGTTCCATCATTCCATGGCCATTGGTCTTTTGAATCTCCAGAATCTATTCATAAGTGATTGTTCGACTTTGGAAGCTGTTGTTGGCAAGGAAGAACAAGTAGGAGGACATGGAAGACAAAAAGAGAAAACTTTGTTCCCCGAGTTAGGAAAATTGCAACTTGGTAGACTACCAAATCTGAGGAGGTTTTGTCACTTCACACATCCTTTAGAAATACCACTGCTAAGCGAGGTGGACATATTGGACTGTCCTAACATGGATGCATTCTCTTTGGAACCCGTGAGCGCCCCAAATCTCTCCTTGCCAGGTACATCCTGGAAGGGCGATCTCAATAATGCCATACCCCTTTTGCAAGAGGTACGTCTATCCATTCTTTTGACAACTTTTTCTAGGCATTTGGCAGCACATACTTCTCTTTCCGTCTTTTCTCTTCTTTCATAGACTGCAACTTTAGGTAAACGGTAACTGTAAAAAGGAAAAAGAACAATGCAAGCTCCATGTTGTGAAGAATTAACTATTGTGTAGATATAGATACTTTATTACAAAAACAGGATGGTGTGGCAGGAATACATTGTATTCCGCGAGCAATTTTTGTTGTGTTGAAAGATACACTATACATCCACTTGTATTTGCAAGTACAATTACATCCTTCAATTATGAACATCTCAAGACTAGGAATTTACCAATAAAAGTTTCCCAGAGTTTGAGAAATAAGCTTAGCAACCGCATGGAGTATTCATTTCAAAATTTACTGCTACTGCTCAGGAAAGTCTCCTCTTGTTGCTCTAGAACTATAATGAAAAGGGAATTCGTTTGGGGTTTACAATAATGCAAGAGGGAATTTGTCTCGGTAATTATACTTACACACTTGTGAAACATACAACCTAAAAGAGAGGGCTCCACAACATATTTTTACAAAATGAACATCTCAGATTCTCAAAATTGGTTGAAATTGCCCACAGGCTATTGAGTGTTGTGCTCGATCAAAATGGTGTACGTTGAAAGACTCAATCTGTATAGGGTTGACTATATTATTTTTTGGTGCTTGTAGTAGGCGGTGTGATCTTATTATCAACCCCGATATCAATAATGTCTATAGACTCTATACGGTGTTGAGGACATTATTCTCTGGCGTACATGTGGAGTAGAACTATGCATTTTTTTATTTAAAACACAAAAAGGGGACATGTCAATAAGTCTTCCACCAGTAATTTAACTTTTCGGTACGTGAAATACCAGAAGATAGAGGCAAAATCAATAAAATCATTGTCTTAGATGTTAAAAGGCAGGCCATAACAGTTAACCAAGACTTCTTTTTATACTTGTTCTTTTGCACACATGGGATGTTCAAAGCTACCCTTAAAAGTGAGACTTCCCAGTTTTAGCCATGTTTTTGAGGTCGGAATCATTTTGTCATCATTTCATTCTCAAGCACGGTATTGAATTTCAGGGCCACAATTTACGAATAAGCAAAAACAGAAAAGGCATTAAAGTGAATTAAAATTTTCCTGTTCTTTCTTATTTTGATAATTGTTCCCAACCCAATTGTATTCAATAAACTTGTATAATTCAAGGACTGCGATAGTCTTCGGCTTCGACATAGAGATAAAAGAAAAACATATATTTGCTGTCAATTGCGGACATTATAACTACACTGACCAAATGAGTTGTTAGCAGGTCTTATTACCTAACCTGAAGGTCCTAAAACTAGCCAAGCTTGAGAATCTGGAAAGACTAGGAGATGATCAACTTTCAGTTGGGTCATTCTCCCAACTGAAAGAAATTTCAGTGCGTGACTGTGGCAAATTGCTCTGTGTCATTCCATCACAATTGCTTTCGATGCTGCGAGATCTTGAGAACCTCAAGGTAGAATGTTGCAACTTACTGGAGGTAATCTTTGAATTGGAAGGGGTGGACTATAATGAACCAAACCCAGAGATTTTATCTTCACTGAAACTTGTCAAATTAAGTAATCTGCCCGAGTTGAGTTATATTTCAAAGAGGGACCCCATGGGCTTCAAGTACATTCAGGCTCTAGATATTTACAATTGTAATAGGTTGACATATGTATTCTCACCTACCATGACAAAGAGCATCCCACAACTCCGTGAGCTGAGGATATCAAGATGCGAGATTCTGTCAAGAATTATTGCAGAGGAGAATGAGCTAGGTGAAAGTACGGTGGATGTAGTTGAGTTCCCTCGATTGGAATGTGCGGGGCTTTATGATCTTCCAAACCTTGTGAGTTTCTTCCCGAATGTGGATACCACTACTTTGGCAAAATCAACCGACCACTACCGTAACCCACTGCAACCTCAACCTCTCTTCAACAAAAAGGTAAATGGAACGAGTCTGTAAATGCTAAGGACAATTTTGAGCTACTAAGTCTCCTAACTGTTTACTTTTATGAGTTTTTATTGGATCCAAGTGATTTTTCACAAAATAATAATGCTTTTCAGGTTGCAGTTCCTAGCTTGGAGTATTTGGAACTAAGTGGGTTGGAGAATGTGAGTGACCTATGGAGCAGTGAACTTGCGACCGCCTCATTCACTAAACTGAAAGAGCTCAAAGTTAGATATTGCGGAAGTTTGAGAAATATGTTCCATCCTTCCATGGCCGGAGGTCTCTTGAATCTCCAGAATCTATTCATTAGCGATTGTTCGATTTTGGAAGCTGTTGTTGGCAAGGAAGAACAAGTAGGAGGACATGGAAGACAAAAAGAGAAAACTTTGTTCCCCGAGTTAGGAAAATTGCAACTTGGTAGACTACCAAATCTGAGGAGGTTTTGTCACTTCACGCATCCTTTAGAAATACCACTACTAAGCAAGGTGGACATATTGGACTGTCCTAACATGGATGCATTCTCTTTGGAACCCGTGAGCGCCCCAAATCTCTCCTTGCTAGGTACATCCTGGAAGGGCGATCTCAACAATGCCATACCCCTTTTGCAAGAGGTACGTCTATCAATTCTTTTGACAAACTTTTTCTAGGCATTTGGCAGCACATACTTCTCTTTCCGTCTTTTCTCTTCTTTCATAGACTGCAACTTAAGGTAAATTTAACTGTGAAAAGGAAAAAAGAACAATGCAAGCTCCATGCTGTGAACAATTAACTATTGTATAGATATAGATACTTTACTATTGAAACTGGATGGTGTGGCAGGAATACTATACATCCATTTGTGTTTGCAAGTTGAATTACATCCTTCAATTATGAACATCTCAAGACTAGGAATTTACCAATACAAATTTCCCAGAGTTTGAGAAATAAGCTTGCTAACCACATGGAGTATTCATTTCAAAACTGCTCAGGAAAGTCTCCTCCTATTGCTCTGGAACTATTTCATTTCTTTAAAATGCTTTCCATGCTTGGTCTAACTGGATTCATCTCTTTCTCTTGAGTCCATGATTCTAAGCAGTCATGGGGCAAGACATTACGAGCAGGCATCCCTTTATTCACTTAAGTTGTGAGTAATTTTAGTAGAATACTTGAAGCCTATTCCCTGTTCGTTTTCAAGAAACTTTCATCATACACCACCAGAGAATATTTTATGTCCAACAAATTGTGCCAGTGGTTTTTGTTACAATATTGAGGGAGGGGCAAAAGAGAACTTGTGTTGACAAAAAATGATTACAAGACCTGTGGGAGATTATGTAGGAAAACACGTTATCACTACGTTAAGAAGATAGATATAATGTAACACATTATTACTGCATTAACAGTTTCAATAGATTATCTTGATTCCTCCTCTCTTAACTCTACCTGTATTATGCAACTGCCATGGCAGGCTTGGCAGCCCATCAGTATTTACCTTATTATTTGTATCACCCACGGAATTTCTCTCTTGAATGGAGTAGTAAATAAATAAGACTCAAAAGACAAACCGGAACCAAATAGGCACCTATGTTATGGAGATTCCGATCATGTTGTAAAATTAGGGTTACTTCTTCATATTTCATATGGTAAAGCCACCGAGACCGTTGGGCCAATTATCGGACAATCAAAATTTTGAGACTCAACACCTGATTTTCTATAGATCTAGAATCCTCCATGAGAAATGCTACGGTAAACACCCCCCCATATGAGATTTTGTGGCTCAAATATGAGATTTTGTGGCACCAAATATGAGATTATATGAGATTTTGTGGCTCAAATATGAGATTTTGTGGCACCAAATATGAGATTATATGAGATTTTGTGGCACCAAATATGAGATTTTGTGGCTCCAAATATGAGATGGCATACGGTACACACCCCATACGGATGGACGGCCGAGATTGTGCCACGTATGGCGTGTGTCACCTTTGACCATTGACTATATGAGATTTTGTAGCTCTAAATATGAGATTTTGTGCCTCAAAATATGAGATTTTGTGATTCAAAATATGAGATTTTGTGGCTCAAAATATGAGATTTTGTGGCTCAAATATGAGATTGTGGCACTGTAGCGTTACTGTAGCAATCCGAATGGGTCCAAATATGAGATTGTGTGGCTCCAAATATGAGATTTTGTGAAAAAATATGAGATTTTGTGGACATCCGTATGAGTGTGCATACCAAATGCATCTCATATCTATAGCCACAAAATCTCATATTTAGAACCACAAAATCTCATATTTTGAGTCACAAAATCTCATATTGAGTAATTTTTAAAAGGTGTGTACTGTAGCATGACTCATCCTCCATACTTGACTAGCAAATCCTAGAAAAGTCTGGAAGGTTCAATAGTGTTCTAGAGATTTGTAGAACGTTGGAAAACTCTCTAGAATATTGAATAACAACCTAGACTCTTCTAGAATGGTCTAGAACGTTAGAGAATGTTCTACATCTTTCTGGAAGGGTCTAGAAGTGGAGAAACCTAGAGAGTCCCGAAGAGTTCCACAGGATTCCAGTTTATTGTAGAAGATTTCAGAGGACTCTAATACGTGCTAGATTTGTGTGGACAGTTTAGAACATTGTGGAGGGAGAAATGGAGAGAAATATTTTCTATGAGGATTCTAAAAGGAAAATGAGAGTCCCTTAGATGGAAATGATCCTAGCCATTCATTAAAAAGGTGCACTTCTAGTGTGGTTTTCCATGTGAACATTCTCCAAATGACTACATCCTTCCCTTTTTATAAAATGGTGACATGGGAAACCACACTAGAAGTGCACCTTGGAAAGTGCATATGAGACCACAATAAGGAAAGCACCTAGGAGAGTGCACATGAGAGCACACTTTTGATAGCACACTTGGAGATATGCTGCAAGAGTGTACTTGGCTGAGTACACTGAGAGTGTGCCAAGATTTAGAGTATGCCTACAGTGGTGTGAGTAAGATTACTCCGTATGGAGAATAGTCCATTGTATGTGAGTGAGAAAGTGTGGACAAAATATTTATAATTAATGAAAGATGTATTTTTTGGTGATAAGTCGTTAAGTCCATAACACACCCCAAAAAAAAAACAACAACAGAGAGATCATGTGCTTGAGTTCATCCTTGTGGGAATGTACTCATTGGATGCTAAAAACAAATTAAGGCATAAATAAACTTCTAATCCTGTGAAAGATTTTCTTTTTTATTTTACATTGTCTATTCTTTCAGTTGTTTGATACAACACAGGTTTATTTTTAGACTTTTGTTTCATAAATATAATGCTCCTCCTTTCGGGGATGTGGCCCAATTCCCAACTTTGTTTCCTCAATTCCTTAAAATCTTTGTCATCTATAAAGTTATCTAATGGAGTATTGTTTCCGAGAATCAGAGAGATAACAGCAGAAAGGAGCGGGAGAATCAGAGAAAGGAGGAGGAGGACGTGGATGGGGACGTGGAGGAGAAAGAGAAGGTGGATGAGGACGAGGAAGAGGAGGATCAAGAGGAAGTAAGTCCTACATGCATACTAGTTTTCTAAACATTTTCTTCGAATAGATAATTTGCAAATAATAATCTCATGTTATGGTTCAGCTTTAAGGGGAAAGAAAGGACGAAAAATTAATGATACAAGACCAATGGGAGATAATGTAGGAAAACCCTATTAATACCAAAAGCAGCCCACACAGTAGAAGATAAATAACAAGCAAACGGCGTAACATTTCATCACTACATTTACATTTTCAGCAGATTTTCCTGATTCCTCCACTTTAACTCTAGTAATATTAGGCCTAGGAATTGCAATGTCAGCTCACCAATATTTACCATTATAGTGTTGATACGATATAGTGTTGATGGTCTTATTTACCATGAGACAACATGTAGGAGACTTTTGTTAGAAAATGGATGGCTCCTTTTGGCCTGTGCCTTAATTCAATATAACTATCTTTGCGGAGTGGTATGGTTGCACGTGTGATGTGCTTAATGTGTCCTCAAATTATTAAATCTTTGTCAACCACAAGCTCATCTAAGAAAGTTATCTATTGTTTTCAGAAGAGGAAAGGGGGGGAGGAGGAGGAGGAGACAACAGAAAAGTGCCGAAAACGGAAATGGACCGATCTGGACGAGGAGGGGGAGGATTACGTGAGTAAATTCTACATGAATTCTAGTTTTGTTAACATTTTCTGTAATAAATTTCTTTGACGCTAATCTTTTCTTGTCGTTGTTTGTATAATTTTTTAGCTTTGACAAGAAGGAAAAAACAATAAGGAGCTATTAATGGTGATGACACGACAGTGAGTCAGTGACAATTCAAAAAATCGACAAAGATGAGATGACGAACCGAGCCAAGAAACCAAAAAAATTCCAAAGCTAATCAATGTCCGGAAAGATCTCAGTAGAAGATCCACTTGAGTCTCCCAAAAAGCGCTTATTGGACCCGTAAGTTGCAGCCATTACTTCATAGTCTTGTGTTAATTTTGGCTCTCAGGATTCTCAGTTTGGACTTCTTTTCCTTTCTAACTCCAAATAATTTGGCTACTGTTAGATTACCCGTTAATACTTTGGCTACTGTTTACTTCATAGTCTTATGCTGTTCTTATTAGAACAAAAAATTGTGTTAGTAATTTGATGTTCATGGGCCATGTATGTAAATCTACAGTTCTTATACGGCTTCAAGTCTTCAACAATCGTCCAAAATCTTTACTGGAGGTAACTCAGACTTATTTTTAAAGACCAAAGCCACAATGTAGTAGAGCAAGAGTGATTTATAATTATACATAACCAGTCACCTTTACGCTCGAACCCCCTGGATTTAAAAAATGCACTGAAATTTTTATTTTTTATTTTTATATGCAAACTGTATATTAAATCTTTATTAGTATTGTGGTGGCTTTGGATCACTCGAGAAATGGTATAACTTCATCACTTTTTAACGTATGAAGACTTGTCGTGGATATTGTCTAGTACTACGGGCTATAGTATCATTTTTGAAACAACAAAATCTATGCATACATTTTTCTTTTGCTTGTAATATATATCACAGAGAATAGAACCTTCGTCGCTAATACGTTATAGATTTTTGTCACCACTAAATGAAAATTCTAAAACGTCTCATGTTAACGTAACTCAAACTTAACTCAAACTTATTCTTATAGGACAAAACACAGAGTGTAGGATAACATGAGTATCTCGTTAAATTAAGAGATCAAATTTCACGTAATTGTTCGTAACCAATTCCACTAAACAATTGAAAAAGAGTATATCACGAATGCAATCTTTTTTAATTAAAAAGTAAAAGTTTTTACATATATTATTCAAAAAAAAAAAAATTATTCTACCTTTTACTGCATTTACAAAATTAGACCAAACTAGCATTAAAATCTTGAGCCGCGAGCGATCCAAACTTATTCAAAGAAGTGCTCCAGCCACAAAAACAAGTTTAAGAGATATGACCTGAAAGAGTTTTATTTAAATACCTACCTGCTCAGATATGCGCTGCACCGTGCAACACTTTAGATGCATTGCACCATCCCCGCTTCCCTTCATAGCAACCATGGCGGGCAGAAGAAGTTTGGTGTATGAGCAACTGATGCAGTCCAAAATCCAACTCTGCGATAATTAATTCTCTCTGTCACCCCTGTTTGGGGATTATAAGATAGAAGTCTTTTCTCGTGTAAAATCATCAATACGGTTCCGTCTTTCAAAAATTTTATCGGTCGGACTGGTCCGTCTACCACATGGATACGTAGCTCAAAGACCCACTTCAATGTCCAGGCCCTTTTTTGGATGTAATCTTCCATCACCCACACCTTAACATCACGTAATACACGGAGAGCGCTAATGTATAAAAGACCATCCAAAACTCCAAGATGCAACACACCACCAATGTGACAGTTCAAGGTGAGACTTCCCAATTCCTCATTCTCCACATCAAAATAGTATAAGAATTTTGAATTCATGCTCGACCCTAGCCAATGAAGTGCACCATTCACGAAAACAAAATCATCCCCAGCATATAAACTAGGGAATGATTTTCCAATGTGCCCTGCGATGCTCCTCCACATATTATCCCTCCCTGGTTTAAAAATATCAAAAGTCGTATTGTACAAATGGTTTTCATGTGTTACAGTACATGCCAAGACCATGTATTCATCACTCAATGGACTAAACCCAAACCCGAATTCGACACTCCTGAAGGCATTGGCCAATTTTGGGAGTTTCGGAAGGACAAAATGTCGTCCCGGAAGAATTGGGTTACAAACCACAATATCGTTATCAACTCGCAAACATACTAACCCATTGCATGCTCCTATTAATCGTCCTCTCTCGCACCCCTTGCGGGGGATGTAAATCTCAGATATAAATTTCACCGTAGCGTTTGAGCGGCTTAAACGGGCAAGGTTGTCATCAAGCTCGAGAATGCCAAAGTGAGCAGGATTGGTGGGGCCATCAGAGGGAAGGTAAAGGATAAGACTCAGAGGTAGAGACCCTCTCGAGACATGCGATTTAGCAAAGTAGGGTTGGAGGATTAGGTTACGCCAAGTCTTGCATACTTGCTTGCATCTAACGAGGGACTTGATATCTGAGATTCTCAATAGAATTTTGCAAGTTATGTCATCTGGGAGTTCAGGGATTGTGGTGGACTTGGTGGTTACTGCGGCAATAGTCCCCCTCTTCCGCGGCGGTGGTGGACCAGAACGGCTCTTTCTGTTCGCTCCCTTCTTCGCCATTAGGGAGGGACGGGACAAGATGAAGAAGCCGAGAATTCCGAAATAATAATTGAACAGAACCCTCGCGTACAGTGAATGGACTCCTAGAGTTTAAGATAATCAAGGATTCATTAGACTAGAGGAGTCCTAGTTTTATTGGAATATGGAAAGAAATCCAACTCCTTTACAAAATTAAAAAAACTTCTAATTTAGGAAGAGGAAAAAATCACTTGCGGCTCAAGACACGCTCTCAAGCGTGTTCAATGAATTAAGGGCGAATTAAGGTAAGATTTGGACTTTCCTATATGTTTTGGGGTCTTGCTAAAGGGTGCACCATTGAACCTGTTAATGGTAAAAAAAAAAAAAAAGAAGTAAAAGTGGGACCATTGTATCCGTTAAATGACCTTAAAGTACAAGTGAGACCCGCAATTGTACTTTTTTTAACCCATAACGGGTGCAATTTCCACCCATTAACATTTTTCTATGTTTTTACCTATATTTTCCCGAGCATTTGTTAGTTCAACACCAAATGTTGTTTGCATTATTGTTATTTGTGTTCATGATATGAATATAAAAGTAAAAAAAAAAAAAAATGATAAAAAGTAAAAAATGCAACAAATCAAAACAAAACAAACAATTCTAAGTTATATTTTGAGGGGTGATGTTTATCCAGTTCTCTTCCTGATATCAGGTTTTAGGTGGAGCGTGACCTTCCCGGAGCAATCTGCAAGACAGAACACCGGTCCCTGATCAAGGTGAGAAAAGTACGAAGCTCCGCGAATCTTGACAGTTGGCTAATGCTTGATAGGACACACCTTCGTGCCAGTCCAATGCTTATGGTTCAGCCCAAGTGCTAAGGCCCGTGGTCTGCTAATCTGCGAGGCCTAGTGGATTGATGGTTCGACGTACTGCATATTAAATTTAAAAGCATGCAAAATAATTTAAGTAGCCTTATCAGTCTTTCATTGCATAAAAAAGATTTCAGTTTCTTCCCACAATTCAGCTTTTGCACATTAGATCATTTGACTCATTTCAATACAATTCAAAAGATAGGGAAACAAACCAGGGAGGGAGGGTAAGAGGGGGGCGGGGTGGCACATGCCCCCGGGACTAAACAAAAATCAATTTGGTAATTGTATGAATGGTGTTATTTTTTAAAACATATATATTATTTTTGGTTATAAAGCATGCATAAGTGGTTTAATCGACTACAAACATGTAATTTTTGGGTGATAATTTAGTACTGATAAATGATAAACATATGAAAATTGTATCAAGATACACTTCGAGGTTGAGGTCGATGGTTCTTGTACGGCCATGGCTAGTGTCGATGATATGTAGTTGGTCAAATCTGCAAGTTGAACCTTCAATTAGAAAATTATACGAAACAGGAGGAAAATGGTATCGGGTGGGTGCCGTTCCACGTTGTCACAACTGAAAATTACAGAAAATCCGGGATTATGATTTGGAGGCTTTTGTAGGCAAAATATATGGTATTGAATATTGATATGTAACCAAGCTCAGCTTTAAACTCGTACCCCCTTGGATTAAAAAAATCCACTGAAAAATAATATTTTTTTTACATACAAACTAATCAAGTCTCACTACGCCAAATATGACATTTGCCGGCGGTTTTTTTTACTGGTGGTAATAAATAATGCCGGTAAAGGGTGTTATTATCGGCATGAATGACAACAACAAGCAAAATACTATTAATGACAGTAATGAACATGCCGGTAAAAGTGGCTATTACCGGCGGTAACATAATACCATTGGCAAAAAAAACTATTAATGGCGGTAAATAAAAAACCGCCAGTCATTATAGTAAGTTATAATATAAGCATTATTTTTTTTCAAAATAAAACCAAAAACTTTGTGTAGTAGGGTTGTTAGGTGCCCCGACCTCCATACAAAGTGTTGCGGGTTTGAATCTTGGGACAAAATTTTTCTCCCGAAAGAACTTTTACTGGGATTAGTAAAACCACCGGTAATAGTGATTTTTTATTCCCGATGGCCGTGTAGATGGCGGTCGCGAAAACCGTTGGTAAAAGTATTACCGGCAGTTTTCATGCCTTAAACTGTGGTTTTTAACCTATAGTAATAGTGTTTTTTGGCGTAGTGTCATTAGTATTGCCGGCACCGGATCACACGAGCAAAGTTAATAGGGGAAATTCCAAGCCAGTCCCCTTTTTGGTGTTTTGTCCCATCTAAGCACTTTAATGTATTGTACTTCCAAAAAAACCCACCTTACACGCGCGAGAACTCTAGACCCACTCACCCTTCTCTTGCGTCCCTACATGCGCGCGACCCTAGTCACTCACTCTCTCTATCTTCTGTCTTTTTCTATTCTCTCTCTCTCTCTCTCTCTCTATATCCTGACACATTAAATTCCCGACTCTCTCTGTCCTTTTCACTCTCTCTCTCTCACTTCATCCTTTTCACTCTCTCTCTCCTCTTTTTTATTTTATATTTAAAATAAAATAACTTTTATTATACACATTTATTTTTTATAAAAATTATATATTTGAAATCTACTCAATGAGATCTTTCAAACAAGATCCATTGTGAATATGAAATTATATTCATGGAATTTTTTTTTTTTGATACCCATTAATTAAGAATTCATACCCTAATTCACATCTCCAAAAAAAAAAAAAAAAACTCACATCCTTCGAATGCAAAATTCACATGTCACAACTCACTCTTAATAATATACAATTCACACCTCAAAAGAAAGGATTCACAGACCCAAAAAACAGAATTCACACATCATAACTCACTCTCCAAGCTCGAGCTAGGATAGTTTCGGAAGGAATATAGAAATTACCGTGTGGTGAATTATGAGTAGGCTTGTCTCGTCAGTTTTGGCATTTTTCGTAGCCAAAATTTTGTCTTTACAAACAGTACTATTCACCCGCATAATATTGTATATATGCAATTGCACATACCGCTAGTGGTAGCTGCCACATTGGATAATTTTTCTGGCTTCAATTATTGTCCACATTTTGGAGCTGGATTACATCTCCTTCGTGGATTTCTCCTTCTTATTGGCCTTTGGTAGCCTACTGAGCACCTAAGCAAATTATGAAAGTGAATTTGCTAAAACAGACTGTACGGTAGAGTCCGGAATGGTCGAATTACGACGATATGGTTCATTAACTATTCATTCAGTGTCGCCGGAATACTCCTTGGTATATGCTTTAGGGACTAAACTGCAATGTTTTAGAACCTCTGGGTTTGGATCAATTACTTAAGAGTCCAGGGGGCAAACCGGAATTTGTTTCATTGGATTCTCTTAAAAGCAGATGTGAGAACAAAGAAAAAAGGAAAGTTTGTCTGGAGTTTTTTTCAAAGAGAAATAAACGGCCGGTCCCTCACTTGACTGAAAAGTCAAGGTCAGTTCTTTCTTTAAAAAATTCGAGAGGTCAGGAAATTATTGCACTGATGATAGTACAATTTTTCAGTGCTGAACGGGTATCACGTGGTAACTATGTGAGTACATCCGGCCGTTTATTTCAGTTTTGAACGATCCGAATTATGGAGAGAGAAACACAAGAGAGAAAGGGGAGAGAGGGTTTCATGTGTACCGGGTGGATATCACGTGGCTGAGCCTACGTGGTGCCCGAACACTGTATCCGGGCTATCCAAAAGTGTATTAGACGGTCCAGATTGAAACTCTCTCTCTCCTCTCCCTCTCTTCCCTTTCTTTCTTCATAATTCGGACCGTTCAAAAACCAAAAGAGACGGCGGACGCGTTTTTCAAAAGAAATGACGACCCCCACTTTCTTCACGTTCTTTTCTTCTACCTTCTTTCCTTGTTCCTTCTTTCTCGTGCAAACTCTTTTAATTTCTAAAACAGGGTAAACAGGGCAAATTTGGAATTGTCCGTGGGAGCTCAATTTAGCCCGTAAGTTTTTGAACGACACACGTTTTTTTCATTTTCTTCTTTGCTAAAACTCTGTTTGATACCAAGGAAAATAAAATAAAATAAACGAGAGTAAAAAAAGAAGAAAAGATTGAGAAAAGCTGAGAGGAAAATTTAAGAGGAAAAGAAGAAAAGTTAAGAGGAAAAAAAGAAGAAAAGGTTGAGTCAATGGGTATCAAGTTTTAGACCATGGAAACTTCAAGGAAGTTTCATGGTAGTTTACTGGAAGTCCTGGATTTCTCTGGTGTGGACTTAACAAGGAGACCTCCACACTCTGTCTCTACTTTCTGAAACTTCCATGTGCCCATTGCTCTCACCTCTCTGCATCACTCTCTCTCTCACATTCTCTCTGATCCCGTCTGCTGATACTTGGTTGGATTGAGGCTGATCATTTTCCTTGCTTCGGTTTATCCCTCGGGTGATCTCTTCTCTCTCTTCTCTCTCTTGTGTCGTGTGTTGCTGCTCATATCTGCTGTATATTTGCTTTCATTTGTTTTGTCTTTTGGCTATTGATCTTGCTTTTTTCTTTACTTTACCTCCTCCTCTTCCATTCCGCTACCCTCCGCTTTCATTTCAGCTTGCACTACTACTTGCTTTCCTTCTTGCTGTCTTTTGCCTTTCCTTTTTTCATTTCTTTGATTTCTTTCAAGTACCAAACGAGAAAAAGTGAAACAAAAAAAAATAAAAAATCAAGAAAACCAAAAAAAAAATCAGCAAAATACTATCAAACTTAGTGATATGGCTCTTGTCTTTTTCGTGAGACTTGCGTACACTATTGTGGGGATGATTGGGGTCACTGTCTTGGGGAGAATTTGGGACACTGTTAAGGAGAAATTTTGGGACACGGTTTTGGGGAATATTTGCGACACTGTTTTGGGGAAAATTGGAGACTACATGTTTACTCCAATGTGGCAACAGTTCAGCTACATGTGTTTCTTCAATAGCAACATTGAAGAACTTGAAGCACAATTGGAAAAGCTTCGAACAACCACACAAGGGGTGCAACGGTGGGTTGATGATGAACGTAGTCAACTAAGAGCGATTGGATCAGATGTTGAAGATTGGCGAGAACGTGCGAATGAGGTCACAATTGAGGTTGAGGGAATTATCCAAGAGAAGCCCAAAGTCAAGGAAGGGTGTTTGAATGGATGGTGCCCCAATCTCAAATTGCGTTATTCATTGAGCAGGAAAGCAGTGGAAAAGACTAAGATGATTGTTCAACTCCAGACTGTTGGCATCCCATATGCTAAATTGTCCCACAGCCCGCCTCCTACATGCACGAAGCCCATATATAATAAGAATTTCACGGCCTTTAAGTCTCGAAGGCTTAACATGGAAAATATCATTAAGGCTCTGACAGATGATAAGATCAATTTGATTGGGATTTGTGGCTTGCCGGGAGTGGGCAAGACAACAATAGCGAAAGAAGTTGCAAATCGAGCAAAAGAAGGTGGTCTCTTTGTTGAAGTTGCAATGGCTAGTGTTGGCCAAAAGCCAAACATAGCCCACGTTCAAGCTTGCATTGCAGACATGCTTGGTTTGAAAGAGCATGGAGATAGACCGAGCCCGGAAGTAAGGGCTGATCTCCTACGTGAGAGACTTCTACAAGACAACAAGAAAATCCTTGTTTTACTGGATGATATTTGGGAAGAAATTGATCTAGAGAACATGGGAATTCCTTTGGGAGGTACTAATAAGAATTTCAAAATGCTTTATACATCACGGACCCGACGCCTATGGCATAATCTACAAACTAAAGTGGAGATCCATCTTGAAGGCTTGTCAAAGGATGAAGCATGGCAACTATTCAAAGAGAAAGCCGGTGATTCAGTTGATGCTCGGGATTTGCAACCCATAGCCAAACTAATTGTGAATGAATGTGGATGTTTACCGCTTGCTCTGGTGCTTATTGGTAGTGCACTTTCAAACAAAAGTGGGAGAAATGCCATTGAGATATGGAAAGGCATGCTTGATCAGTTAACGTGTGCAGGCAGCACTCCTGCGGATGAGCGTTTGTCTTCACGTCTAAAGTTGAGTTACGAATATTTAGAAGACGACGAAGCTAAACGCCTGTTTTTGATTTGTTGTTTATTTAAAGAGGATGAAAATATTCGTATAGAAGATTTGGCCAGATATGGATTTGGACTATCACTTTTCAATGGAATAAATGACATGGGAAAAGTAAGGAGTCGAGTTTTTCTTATTGTTGATGATCTAAAGAGCCGTTATTTACTGCTTGACAGCGAAGATGAAGAAAAAGAGTGTGTAAAAGTGCATGACGTAGTGCGCGATATGGGTATATCTATTGCATCTAAAGATAAATATGCTCTTGTAAGCCATGGTGCCGCGTCCGACTGGCGAAAGAAGGACAGATATGAGCATTATGTTGCAATCTCGGTGATATCGAGGACAATTATAGAGCTTCCGGAAGGATTGTCATGCCCAAATCTTGAGCTTTTATTGTTACAATGCGATAAACTTGAGAAACTACCGTGCAACTTTTTTGAGGGAATGGGGAAACTCAAAGTTTTGAAACTTAATCATTTCGATGGAGTCCTGAAACTTCAATCCTTGACGAACCTCGAAACATTGTCCCTTGAATATTATGGTGGTGATGTGCGCAATAATATATCGGGATTTGGAGCGCTCTTTAACCTAGAGATCCTTAGCCTTCGCAATTCGTCGATCAAGGAACTACCAGAAGAATTAGGAGAACTGGTTAACTTAAGGTTGTTAGATCTGCAGTACACTTCGTCTCTAGAGAGAATACCACCAGGTGTCATATCACGCCTGGTTCATTTAGAGGAACTATACGCTGTGGACTCCAAATTTCAGGATTGGGAAGAAGAAGGCAAGGAAGAAGAAGGGAGAAATGCTAATTTAAGAGAGTTTGAGTCCTTGTCCAATTTACATACTTTAGAGATCAAAATAAGAGCTGATGTACTTCTACCAAAAGTCCCAATATTCAGCAAACTTAAAAAATACAATGTTCGAAAAGGCCATTTGCATGATAGTATTTGCAACCAGCATGATAGTATTTACAAAATTGCAAAGCTATTCAAAAGGACGTTGATTGTCTCGGTGTCGAATTCGATCCCTTTGGATTGTGGAGGGATTGATACACTCTTACGGAATAGTGATTTTCTAGTTCTTCATGGGGAAGGCTGCAATAATCTTGTGCAAGAATTACTACGGCATGGGGTTGATGTACTCCAACAATTGAAGTGGCTGATAATCGATAGCTGTGATACACCAGATTGTCTCGTCAATACAATGAATCCAGTCCATCTGCCTACCCCTATTGGTCTTGCTACTGCTGTTTTCCCTATCTTGCAAGTACTGCTTCTTGTTGGGCTGGCTAATTTAAGAGAAATATGCCGCGGTCCAGTCCCAACACTTTCCTTCGCGGAACTAAATCTTATCTTCGTCCATGACTGTGAAAGATTGGGAAGTCTCTTCCGGTTATCAATTGTAGAATGTCTCACTCAACTCAAACAGCTCAGAATAAAATCCTGTGGTATGATGGAAGAAGTTTTCATTTGGAATGAGCAACGAGGAGATGTGCATGTTGCAACAAACAGCAGAATCGAGTTCCCAAAGTTAGAAGGCTTGGTACTTGACGGGCTACAAAGTCTCGTGGGTTTCTGCAGAGGTATTGACCAAATTGATTTCCCTGAATTGGAAAGACTGGATGTTCGAGATATTGGACAGTTGAATCTCCTCTTCCACAGCAACAGTAATCGATCTTCCATTTCAGAGCAGAAGGAAGATGTTGGCTTCCATTTTCTTTTCCCCCAAAAGGTATGCCTACATGCTTGTATATCTTTTATCTTTGTCTTTGCTTTTTTCTTTTCGTCATATTTTCGAATTTTGAGTTACAATATGGGGAGAGAGAGAGAGGCAAAAGAGAATTCGTTTGCTATACTTATGTGTTAGCTTTTTAAATTACAGCTTTTAGATTATTGTCTTTAAAAAGTTAAAATAACTTGCAAAACTGTTTGTTATAGCTTTATAAGCTGTAAAAAAAGTTTATCTTGTTTTGCTTAAATAAACTGTAAATTAGCTTTTTATAAACTAAACGTTGACATTGTCCTTAAAACTTAGGTAACAAAACTTATTCATTTTAAGATTCTTGTGTCCATTAATTTTAATAAGTCAAAATAAGAAGAAAAAAAAAACTTTAAACTTTGTTGAGTCAAATAAGCTAGAAAAGCCAAACAAGTGACTATTCATAATTTTTAACAAGCACCATTCGTCAGGTTTTTTTAAGCAAATAAGCTAAATAAGTTGGATTATAAGAGCTAGCGAATGGAGCCAAACACACTTATCAAACACACCACCTAAAAGAGTGAACTTCACAATATATTTTGAGAATTCAAACCATTTATTTTGCAGGTCTCAACTTATAATTATCCCTTTAAAAAATTAAGTTGATTGAACATTGGAAACATTCTTAAGAATTTATATTTTTCTTTCGACACTATTTTTTCTTTAAATAGTCTTCATGTTGATCAATTGATTTGAATCATGCACTTATACTTATCGATATGATTTACAAAATGAACATCTCAGATTCTCAAAATAGGACTATTGAGTGCTGTGTTTGAAATGGTTTACTAGCAAGGCTCAATTTGTGTAGGGTTGACGTTATTACTCTTCGGTGCTTGAAGCACGCAGTGGGATCTTATTTTCAACTCCGATATCGATGTGGTGTTGATGACATTAATTCCCTGGCATATAAGTCTTGCACTAATAATTTCACTTTTCGGATTATGTGAAATGCCAGCAGATAGAGACCAAATACACAAAATCATTATCGTCTTAGACGTTAAAAAGAATAACCTATTTTTTAAATACATTTTTTTTTAGTTTGAAAATTGCACTTAGTTTCGTGAGGCCCCAACTTTATGGGACGGAGGGAGTATTGAATTTCAGGGCCAAAATTTATGAATCAGCAAAAAACAGGAAAGGCATTAAAATGATTTCAAATTTCATTGTGCTTTCTTGTTTGTACAAGTGTTCCCAGGTCTTTCGCTTCGATAGAAACATAAAAGAAATCTTGCTTTAAATTGCAGACATTATAACTGCACTGACCAAATGAGTTGTTAGCAGGTTTCATTACCTAACCTGAAGGTCCTAAAACTCGCTGAGCTTGAGAATCTAGAAAGACTGGGAAATGATCCACTTCTAGCTGGGTCATTGTCCCAGCTGAAAAAAATTTCGGTACGTGACTGTGGCAGACTGCTTTGTGTCATTCCATCACAATTGCTTATGATGCTGCGAGATCTTGAGAAACTCAAAGTTAAATGTTGCAACGTACTGGAGGTGGTCTTTGAATTTGAAGGGGTGGAATATAATGAACCAAACCCAGAGATTTTACCTCCACTGGAACTTGTCAAATTAAGTGATCTACCCAAGTTGAATTATATTTCAAAGAGGGACCCCACGGGCTTCAAGTACATTCGGGATCTAGATATTGACAATTGTAATAGGTTGACATATGTATTCTCACCTACCATGACGAAGAGCATCCCACAACTCCGTGAGTTGAAGATATGGAGATGCAAGGTGCTGTCAAGAATTATTGCGGAGGAGAATGAGCTAGGTGAAAGTACGGTGGATGAAGTCGAGTTCCCTCAATTGCGATTCGTGGAGCTTCGTGATCTACCAAACCTTGTGAGTTTCTTCCCGAATGTGAATACTACATCTATGGCAAAATCAACCGACCGTAACCTACTGCAACCTCAACCTCTCTTCAACGAAAAGGTAAATGTATCAAGTCCGTAAATGCTAAGGACAGCTACTAAGTCTCCTAACTGTTTAATATTTTGAGTTTTTGTTGGATCCAAGTGATTTTTTACAAAATCTGAATGCTTTGCAGGTTGCAATTCCTAGCTTAGAGCGTTTGGAACTAAGGGGGTTGGAGAATGTGAGTGACCTATGGAACAATGAACTTCTGATCGGCTCATTCTCGAAACTACAAAATCTCAAAGTTAGCGATTGTTCAATTTTGGAAGCTGTTGTTGGCAAGGAAGAACAAGTACAAAGACATGGAAGAGAAATAGCGAAAACTATATTCCCTGAGTTAGGAAAATTGAAACTTCGTAGGCTACCAAATTTGAGGAGATTTTGTCACTTCACGCATCCTTTAGAAATACCAATGCTAAGAAAGTTGGACATATTGGATTGTCCTAACATGGATGCATTTTCTTTGGAACCCGTGAGCGCCCCAAATCTCGGGGAGGGCGATCTCAATAATGGCATACCACTTTTCAAAGAGGTAAGTCTATCCATTCTTTTGACAATTCTTTCTACACACTTGGCAGCATATCCTTCTGCATGTACAATTTCTTCCTTCAATTATGAACATCTCAAAGACTAGGAATTTACTCAAAGTTTCCCGCAGTTTGACAAATAATCTTGACAACCGCATGGTTTATTCATTTCAAACTCTACTTTTATTGGTCAGGAAAGTCTCGTCCTGTTGCTTCAGACCTATTTCATTTCTCTAAAATGTTCTCCATTTTCATGCTTGGGGTAACTGGATTCATCTCTTTATCTCATTATCTGAGTCTATGATCCTAAGCAGTCACGGGAAAAACCACTACGTTCAGGCCTACCTTTATTCACCTACTGTTTGAGTAATTTTATGGAACACTTGAAGCCTATATTCCCTGTTCGTTTTCAAGTGAAGGTTCATCATATGGAAACGGCTACAATACACACCCATTAAAGGTGTGTACCATATGCACCTATTGTATGGTCCAGATTCTGCCACCTCATTGGCAATCGTAACATTTTTTAGTTTTTCGTAACTTTGCAGCAATATCATTAATTCGTAACATTTTGGTATGTCTCGTAACTTTTATAAAAAAAAATTGTAATTTTTATAGGGGTGTGTATCATACACACCCAAATAAAGGGTGTGTATTGTAGCCTTTTCCTCATCATACACCACCAGAGTATTTTTTGTCAAGAAGGATTATGAATGGAGATGGTAGTGTTGAACTTGCAACAAATTGTGCCACTGGTTTGTGTTACAATTTTGAGGGAGCGCAAAAGATAACTTGTGTTGACAATTAATAATTACAAGAGCAATGGGAGATTATGTAGGAAAACACATTATTACTATATTATGCCAAGGAATTGCAATGGCAGGGTTGGCAGCCCATCAGTATGTACCATAACTATATTCAACACCCATTGAATTTCCCTCTTGAATGATGGTCAATAAAGAAGATTCAAAAAACAATCCCGAACCGAATGTGCACCTACTTGGAGATTCCAAATCAAGTTGTAAAATGTAGGTTGCCACTTCATATTTCTTTGGGCCAGTTATCATAAGAAAAACCCGAGAGATCATGTGCTTGAGTCCATCCTTGGGGGAATCTGCTCATTGGATGCTAAAAACAAATTAAAGGCATAGATAAGCGAACAACTCCGTTGAAGATTTTCCTTTTGGGTTTGGTTTTGTTCACATCGTCTACTCCTTCTGTTGTTTGATACACTACGGCTTCAATTATATTCAGAACATATATACTAGAGGTGTGGCTCCTTTCGGCCATATGGCCCAATTCCCAACTTTGGTTGCAGATTTATGTATGTATGACGTTTGTGTGTGTGATGTGCGTATTTGTTTCCACAATTCATTAAATATTTGTCAACCACAAGCTCATCTATATATGAAGTTATCTATTGTATGTTTTCAAGATTTCGAGAAAGAAGGAAAACCAGGTAAAGGAGTTTATAAACTGGTGCATGGAGTTCGCGAATTCGCTAGAGGAGAAGGTTAAAAAGGATGTGGACGTGGACGAGGATCAAGAGGAAGTAAGTTCTATATGCATTCTATTTTTGTAAACATTTTCTACAAATATTTAATTCGAAATAAAATTTTATTTTCTTTACTTGCTTGTGTTATGTTTCTGCTTTAATGAGAAAGGAAGGACAATGAAAATTAATGATAACGAGACCAATGGGAGATTATGTAGGAACCTAACACCTAACCTGCTATCTACCCTTACAATATAAGATGAATAACAAGTTAACGACATAACATTTTATCACTACACTTATAGTTTCACCAGATTTTCTTGTTCCTCCACTGTTTAACTCTAGTGATCCTCGGCCTAACTGGGAATTGCAATCTCAGCCCACCAATCTTTACTATTTTCATACGTAACACCCGTCAAGTTCTTTTCTAGAATGATTGCTAAGAAAAAAGTTTGAAAGAGAAACTGGAACCGATGGGCACCAATGTTAATGGAGATTTCTGATCATAATGTAATGTGTAGCTGCCATGCACTTCAATTTCTTCGGGTAAAGCCACCAAGACCATGTGCTTGACTCTATCCCTATTTGAATCTGGTCGTTCGAACTAGCAAATATTTGGGTACTGGTCGGTGGTCACTAAACTGAAATTATGGCATAAATCAACAAACAACTCTGAGAAAGACTGTCTTTTCTTGGTTCGGTTCTAATCTTCCCCGTCTATTTTCTCAGTTTGTTTGAAGCAATATACTCTTGATAGACTTATTTATCATGAGATAACATATACTGTTTGCTATGTGGGAAAGATGTATTTTGCTTCTTCTTTTTAGACAATTCCTTGAGGTGTAGGAACGATAGGTATCACTGCATTATGCCTAGGAATTTGCAATGGCAGGCTTGGCAGCCCATCTGCATTTACCTTAAATTGTATTTAACACCCTTTGAATTTCTCTCTTGAATGATAGTTAATAAAGAAGATTCAAAAGAATAACCGGAACTGAATCGGCACCTCTGTTATGGAGATTCTGATCGTGGCGTAAATGTGGGTTTGCCACTTCCTTATCCTTCAAACTCTAATTTTAAGGATGAAAATACAAATAATCAAAGTGCGAATGCCTTATAGGTCCAAACGGTAGGTCCCAAGAATGCTACAGAGTCCACCTGTATGCTCCATGAACTAACCTGGAAAAAAAGAAGGATAAAACCCGTCAGGTGAGAATGAGAGCCCTTGGATGAGAAGGAGAATGAGAGCTGTTAATGGAAATGATACTAGCCATTCATTAAGAAGGTGGAGGGAAGGATGAAGTCATTTGGAGAATGCTCACATGAAGTGCACCTAGGATGGTGACATGGGAGACCACATTAGGATTGCGGAAAGTGCTCATGAGGCCACTATGGGAGTGCACCTAGGAGAATGCACATGAGAGTGCACCTACGATAACACACTTGGAGATGTGCTACGAGAGTGTACATGGGAGAGTACACTTTGAGTGTATCAAGAGATAGAGTATGCCTAGAGTGATGTGAATGAGATTACTCCGTATGGGAGAATAGTCCACTGTATGTGAGAGAGAATAATGTGTGCAAAATATTTGTAATCACTGAAAGATGTATTTTTTGGGGGGTAATTCGTTCCGTCCATACCCCACCGGAAAAAGAAGAAGAAGAGAGATCATGTGCTTGAGTTCATCCTTGTGGGAATGTGCTCATTGGATGCTAAAAACAAATTGAGGCACAATCCTGTGGAAGATTTTCTTTTGGTTTTAGTTCTATTCTACATCATCTATTCTTTCTGTTGTTTGATACAGTACGGATTTATTTATAGGCTATTGTTTCATAAATATACTAGAGATGTGCCTCCTTCTGGCCATGTGCCGAATTCCCAACTTTGTTTCCTCAATTCATTAAAATCTTTGTAAACCAAAACCCCATCTATGAAGTTATCTAACATCGTTTCCAAGATCAGACAGAAAACCGCAGAAAGGAGCAGGAGAATCAGAGAAAGGAGGACGGGGACGGGAACGGAAATGGGGACACGGACGTGGATGAGGATGAGGAAGAGGAGGATCAAGAGGAAGTAAGTTCTACATAAACATTTTCTACAAATAGTTAATTTGCAAATAATAATCTATTTTCTTTACTTGCTCGTGTTATGTTTCAGCTTTAAGGAAAAAGAAAAGACGAAAAATCAATGATACAAGACCAATGGGAGACTATGTAGGAAAACCCTATTAATACCAAAAACCCACACAGTAGAAGATAAATAACAAGTTAACGACATGACATTTTATTACTACATTTACAGTTTCACCAAATTTTAAGATAAATAACAAGTTAACGACATGACTTTTTCTCTCTACATTTACAGTTTCACCAAATTTTCTCGACTCCTCCACTCTTAACTCTAGTAATATTAGGCCTAGGAATTGCAATGTCAGCCCATCAATCTTTACCATTATCTTTCGTAACACCCGTCGAATTTCTTTCTGGAACAATTGGTAAGAAAAAGGTTTGGAAGAGAAACTGGAACCGAATGGGCACCGATGTCAATGGAGACCGGGACCATAGAGGTACGCTCATGACGGCTGGTGCTAAGGCCATTCTTTCATCTTCCATTCTATTCACTGAGGGCGGCGAAGGAGGCATTGATCACTACTACTACTCTCTTTGATGGTCATGCTGTTTAACGCCCTTGAGACGGATTCGCTAACTCTAGCCAACATGATAAATGGGCTCGTGGAACCGACCTGGGATAGTGTAGAGCAATTATTGAGTAAATTAGGTGCTGGGTTTGGTTCTCTCCTTCCCCGTCTATTTACCATGAGAAAACATAGAAGCAACTTTTGTTAGTAAATGCATGGCTTCTTTAGGCCATGTGCCTTAATAGTTATATGTCTGCACATGAGTGATGGGCTTAATGTGTCCTCAAATTATTATATCTTTGTCAACCACAGGCTCATCTAAGAAAGTTATCTGTTATTTTCAGAAGAGGAAAGAGGAGGAGGAGGAGACAACGAAAAAGGGCCGAAAACGGAAATGGACCGATCTGGATGAGGAAGGGGAGGATTAAGAGAGAGTAAATTCTACATGCATTCTAATCATCTAAACATTTTCTGTAATCAATTTCTTTGTCACTAATGTTTTCTTGTCTTTTTTTGTATGATTCTCTAGCTTTAAGAAGAAGGAAAAGACAATAAGGAGCTATTGATGGTGATGACAAGACAGTGACGGTTCAAAAAATCGACAAGGATGAGAGGTGGAACCGAGCCAAGAAACAAAAAAATGCGAAAGCTAATGTTCGGAAAGATCCCTATAGAAGAGGAGTGACTTGAGTGTCCCGAAAAGCGCTCTGTGAAATTATCTATCGCAACTTATTGGACCCATAAGTTGCAACTATTGCTTCATAGTATTATGTTTATTTTGCCTTTCAGGATTCCCAATTTGGACTTTTTTTCCCTTTCTAACTCCTAATAATTTGACTAGTGTTCGATTGGGTACTGTTGGGTACTGTTTGATTGCCATTTTGTTTTCTGTGTTGAGAACTATTTCATTTGCGTTCACATTCCTTTGTGTTCTTAATCAAGTTGTCTTACTTCAAACGTAAACCAAGAATAGTAGTGTTCAACTTCTAGGTTATAATCGTGTCATATGAAACCTCAACATCCTCAGCAGAAGACAACCTTAACGTGTCAGCCAAATGAACTCAGCCTTTTCATTTCTCATGCTCATAGGTACTGAGGAGATGTTTTTCAACCAAATTATTTTATTTTCCGGGTGTGGAAACATTTTTTTAATTTGAAACTCTCTTTGCCCTTGTGACACAACTATCTTACATTCCAGGGTTTGTTATGCTAGTTGGGTCCGGCGTGACCTGCCGACGGAGTTATTAACTCTTATCTACCTCACAATTGTGTGTGTGAACTCTACACGTTTTGTGGTGGGGACCACACAAATGCGTGATAGGGAAAGAGTTTGGGCCACCACGTGGTCGTGCCCCAGAGGCATAGAAATTTTTTCCCTCCCTACGGGCCTATTTCGGCATTCGATGCTGCCAAAGTGGATAGTCAGAAAGACAATCTTCCCATTGATCAGAGTAAAACTGTAAAAATTACAGGAGTTAAATAAATTCTATATTTTAAATAGACGAACACAAATCACTTTTGCAACCATTTCAGATATTACAGCAGAGAAAAGAAATTGCCATGTGTATTATGTTTTATAAACAGCAGGCTAGCATTAGCAGGTAATCATAATAAATCTATTCCGAACCTTATACTAACCTAAGCACTTACAGGTGAAAATCATGGCAATTCCGCATATCATAAGTCTATGGAAAGCTGTCCTTTGACATACAGGGAACTCCAGCGTATCCTAAAACAGAGAATGAAACAAGTTGCCCGGACCAATTTCACCCGAGGGAGTCCATGTGTTCTAATGAGATAAAACTCTTACGCATATTTCCTTCGTATTTTTTTTCTCAGTGTTGTTACATGATCGAAAATAATGGAGAGACCCAACATCAGATTATTATGTGCCTAAACATATATTCGTGAAAAAATCGCGAATGAACTTTTTAACTTTCTGCGCATCCAATTCAACAGAATTCACGATTAAGAGTATTTCCCTGGGGCAGCATTCTTAATTGAAACAAAGCTTGGAATCTATGTCATTCGCTCTAACCAGCTTTCAACACCACATTTTCAACATTTACCTTAACTTTACTAGCTCTAGTAACTAGTATGTATATTCAAAATTTTCTTAATGAACCAGAACCTTAGACAAGGCATCTCTTATGACATTCGCCATGTCGTCACCGCCTCTTTTGTAACTTCATCTCGCTTTTTTAACGTATGATGATTTGTCGTGGCTATTGTCCAATATTGCGGGCTACATGTTAAAGTATCATTTTGTGAAACAACGGAATCTATACATACATTTTCCTTTTGCTTGTTATATATATCACATAGAGAATAAAACCTTCGTCGCTAACACGTTATAGATTTTTGCCACTACTGGATGAAAATTCTGAAGCTGCTCTTGCTCACTTAACTCGAACTTATTGTTAAAGGACCAAACCCACAGTGTAGGATAACAAGAGTATATCACGAAGTCCAATTAAGAGATCAAATTTCACATAATTGTTCGCAACGAATTCCACTAAACAATTGAAAAGGATAAACGGTTACCAGAGATAAATAATCAGAGTGTCGTGAAGTTTTCACCCATTAGCCTTCATAGCAACCATGGTGGGCAGAGAAAGCTTGGTATATGTGCAATCGACGCTGTCCAAAATCGAACTCCGTGATACTTAATTCTCTTTGTCACCCCTGTTTGGGGATTATAAGATAGAATTTTGGTGTGTAAAATCATCAATACGGTTCCGTCTCTCAAAAAAATTATCAGTCGGACCGGCATGGATAGCTCACGAAGAGGTGGTAGCTTAACGGCCCACTTCAATGTCCAGGCTCCTGTTTGTATGTCATCTTCCATCACCCACACATTAACATGACATAATGAACTGATATCACTAAGGTATAAAAAATCATTCAAAACTCCTAGATGCGACGCAGCAGCAGCATGACAAGGCAAGGAGAGATTTCCCAATTCCTCTTTCTCCACATCAAAATAGCATAACTTAATTTGAGCCATGCCCGACAACCCTAGCCAATGAATTGCCCCATTCATGAAAACAAAATCATCACCAATATAAGCACATGGTTGTCCGTTGTGCCCTTTGATGCTCCGCCATGCATCATCCCTCCCTAGTGTAATAATTTCATGAGTCATATTGTACAAATGGTTTTCACGTGTCATAGTACATGTCAAGACCTTGTAGTCCTCACTCAATGGACTAAACCCTAACCCGAATCTGACACGACTAAAGGCCTGTGCCAATTTTGGATGTTTCGGAAGGACGAAATGTCGTCCTTGAAGAATTGGGTTGCAAACGACAATATCGTTATTGAGGCGTAAACATACTAACCCATTGCATGCTCCTATTACTGGTCGTATGTAGCTCTTGTCAGGGATGTAAATCTCAGATCTGAATTTCACTGTGGCTTTTTTGCGACTTAAACGGGCAAGGTCATCGTCAAGCTCGAGAATCCCAAAGTGAGCGGGATTGGTGGGGCCATCAGAGGGATGGTAGAGGAGAAGACTCGGAGGAAGAGACCCTCTCGAGAGCTGCGATTTGGCAAAGTAGGGTTGGAGGATTAGGTTACGCCAAGTCTTGCATACTCGGGTGCATCTAATGAGGGACTTGATATCCGAGATTCTTAATAGAATTTTGCAAGTTACGTCATTTGGGAGTTCTGAGATTGTGGTGGACCTAGTGGTAATTACTGCAGCAATAGCCCTCCTCTTCCGCGGTGGTGGAGGACCAGAACGGCTCCTTCTGTCCGCTCCCCTCTTCGCCATGAGAGAGAAGAAGTTGACCGATCCCTGATCAAGGAGAGAAAAGTACAAAGGTCTGAGGGTAGCAGTAAACCAACTAGGGGAGCACCCAATGGGACGAGCCCAAATCACCTATAGGCCTTGACCCAAAAGAGCCATACCTGATACAACGGAATAATCCAAACCAAAAAAGGGCAAACCATATACACAACAAAGCCCAAACACCTATAGCCTAACCGCTCTAAAAATAGACTTGCGAGTGCGATGTCGAACGCGGTAAAAGACTTAATTGAAACATTTCCTCACACTAATTGATTTTAGGAGAGATGGTGAAAAAGTGGTCCAACTAGTGTTATTAGAGCCAGGAGGTCATTGGTTCGAATTGCGGGAGTGTCATCATGAGGGATACATTGTTGGTTCTGGAGT
Organism: Vaccinium vitis-idaea; assembly: GCA_963854785.1. NCBI lineage: Eukaryota > Viridiplantae > Streptophyta > Magnoliopsida > Ericales > Ericaceae > Vaccinium > Vaccinium vitis-idaea. Next base: position 36,391,191 of record OY978218.1, read on the forward strand.
ATTATCGGGTTGTATTACGTACAGTGTTTGTTTTGGGTTTTTGCCCTTGTGCTAGATTGCTAGTACTTGTAATTCGATCCTTTGATCTATGGATTTTTCTTTTGTTCATGGAATTTATAGTCTAGGACTTAGAACATGCAAATACAATAGAGAAGTATAGGGTACATAAAGGTTTTCCCAAAATTATCCAGCAAAGAGAAATGAAAGTCCACATCTTAAAGTTAATTCAATGAAACATTTCATATAAGTTTTCGATGTGCAAAAAGATGACGTTGCGCCTCGTTTTGACAAATTGGATATTCAGAGTTTGGGTTGGGGACTTGATTGGTACAAATATTGAATGATGGGAACTAAATTTCTTCAATTGATACCGTAAAGACAAAATTGAGACAGGATTAATACTTTGGGGACTAAAAAGGTTAATAGCCGATTTGTTTCCTCTTCCTAAACTTTCCTTTTGTAAAGAATTTGGATTTCTTTCACTGGCCATGCCAACAAAGAGGAACTCTCGTCCACTTGGTTACAACAGAATTCAAGATGATTTACAAACGCATAAACCCCTCCAATTTATGCAGTCAAGCTAACTAATTTTTCCACAAGTCACAACCTCCCCTACTTGGGCTTATTTATGTCACGAGCTGTTGAAATTGCATCCATGACGGTGGTGTATCATTTTCTTTCCTCATCAGGGACCGGCCAACTCGGGTTGGGTAGGTACTAGCGGTGTTTTGTCTTGTAGATCTTGCTCAGGAAAGACCAAGCTCCACTCATATCCGAACCCAATATCCACAAGAAAACCAAATACATCACCATCATAACTAAAAAAAGGGACGGAGGGAGTAACAAAATACACACTCATTAAGGGACAGCTCAAAATGGAAAATATAAACACTAAAAATGGAACGGAGAGGGTAACAAAATAAAGGAAATACTCCCCCGTCCCAAAACGTTTGGCCTACTTATCTTTTTTGGTTGTCCCAAAATATAGGGTCAATTTAAAATTTTCAACATAGGAAAGTTGATAAATTCCATTTCTGCCCTTGAGATGCTTTTAAGTTTTTTAACAATCAAAATAATGAGACCAAAAGTAAAATAATTGAAAATTTTAAAGTTTACAGTGTGTTTTAAAATTTTGAAAAAGAGTTCCAATTACATTGGTGGCAAGATTTTTCGCTTCCCAGAAAACAATTTAATTTCAAAACTTGATTAACTCCTATTAAAATAGAGTCAACTAATGAAAAGCACCTTGAAAAGTTAAATTTTTTGAGTAACATTGTTCATTGAACATAAAATGTTGAAATTTAAAAGTAAGCCAAACTTTTTTGGGACGGAGGGAACATTGGTGTTGAATTAATAAATACTCGGAAAAATAAATGTCTTGTAGGAAAGTCCAAACCTCACCAAAATTCGCCCTTAAGTCCATAAACACGCTTGGGAGGGGTTTCTTGAGCCGCAAGAGATTTTTCCCTCTAACTTAATCTAGTTGAGTTATTAATGTGGTAAAGGATTTGGATTTCCTTCCATATTGTTAAACAAGGGGGACGAATGAATCCTTAACTATTTGATTATCAATAACTCCTTCCTTTTCCAAATTGGATTTGGATTTCCTTCCATATTGTTATGAATCCTTGACTGTTCCACAAATCCAACTTTTTATGAACAATACATAATTGTACCTAAAAAAAGAAAGAAATATCAACTTTTCTTTGCCAACTTTTTAAATTGGTCCTTCGTTTTGGGACAATCAAGAAATTATGACTGGAGGAGCAATAATAATTTGGGAAAGAGGGAGTACTTAAACACTGTTTTCGACCATGTTGCACATACCATTACCATATCCCAAGGTTCATTCTCTGTAACTTCTGCCCCATCAACTCGATCCCAGATTACAGTGAGGGTTCTCTTCAACCAATATTACGGAATTCTCTTCTTCTTCTTTACGGTTCTCTTATGCCGAAGAGGGGAGCAAACAGAAAGAGCCGTTCTAGTCCACCACCACCGATGAAGACGGCTATTGCCACAGCTAGCACCACCATCTCAGAACTCCCAGATGACATAATTTGCAACATTCTAGTAAGAATCCCTCATATCAAGTCCATCATTAGATGCAAAGGAGTATGCACGACTTGGTGCAACCTAATCCTCCACCCCTACTTCGCCAAATCGTATCTCTTGAGAGGGTCTCTTCCTCTCAGTCTTATCTGTTGACTGGTAGCTTAGGCCAGTGGATTGGCTCTATCCTCTTGCCGACACTTCTCTCAACCTCCAGAGTAAATGGCTGGAGCTAAGCGTTGGAACAGTGTTTGGAGTTATGGCTTGGTCTAATATTTCTCCTCTATATGTTTGTATCTCTTCCATTGTATGAGCATCAGAGAAAACAGAGAGATACACGAGAGTATAGTGAGGCTGTAAATTGTGAGTGTGAGTGATTGTAATCCTCCTCCAATATAGTGAATCTGCTGCCCCTCCGTGGACGTACCCGTTTCTTTGGGGAACCACGTAAATACTGTCTCGTGTGATTGTGTTTGTGGTTTGTGTGTCTGATTAGGTATCGTATAGCACTACAAGTGGTATCAGAGCAGTGTAGTGGGTGCCTAGAATCACAAACCCAGTTCCTCTGTATTTTTCGTATTCTGTTCGACATACATAGTACCGGAAACGAGCTCGGAAATTTTTTTTGATCCCGGATTGTGATAGCCCGCGAAGAGACGAAGCCAACGCCGCCGGAATCACCTCAATCGGAGGTCCGTAGCCCTCTCACACGCCATCTGAAGTTGGAGCATTTACGCGCGTTAGATCCAGCGCACGCGTGCAGGGCACGCGCTGATCAGACGAGGAAGACGCGTGGGCCAACGTGCGCGGTTACTGTTCACGCGGTCAAAGGCGTAGTCAATAGTCAGCGGCTTGCGGTCAAAAGGTCAAAGGCGGTACTTTTCAAACGCGGTTACTGTTCACCCGCGTACTGTTCATCCGGTTACTGTTCACCGACTCGGCCCAGTCAGACCCGACCCGATCCGGTCCGACCCGAACAGTACCCCGGTCCGGTCCGGTCCAGTCTCAACCCGGTTCAGTAAATCCGGTCCGGTTCAATCCCGGTCCAGTACAGTACCGGTTCAACCCGGTTCAGAGGGTCAAAATCAGTTTTCTAGCTGTTTCAGTCCGGTTCACTTCCGGTTCAGTCCGGTTCCCTCACATTCTCGACGTTTCGGATCCAACCCCGTGCTCTGTTTTCCGTGATTCGAACCCGAAGTTGAAGAACAGTTGAGTTTTTGGTGTGAAAAGCGTGTTTTGGACGTTTTCAGACATCGGAAATCAACTTTGGTGGAGTGAGAAGTCTTGCTATGGCCGACGGAGAAGAAGAAGTTCTCGTAAGCACTCCCTTATCAACTCCTCAGGGTGTCGCGGAGTCCTCGTCCACTACGAACAATTATGGGCAAAGGAATACGGTTTCCAATGCTAAGTTCGAGGTGGAGAAATTCGATGGAACGAATAACTTTGGCATGTGGCAATGCGAAGTTTTGGATGTTCTCTATCAGCAAGAGTTGGATATGACGTTGGAGAAGCGGCCCGATGATATTTCAGACAAAGATTGGTTAAAGCTCAATCGCCAAGCATGTGGCACCATCCGATTATGTCTCACAAAGGATCAGAAGTACTTTGTGATGAAGGAAACACTAGCTAAAGAGCTATGGGAGAAATTGGAAAATAAGTACATGACGAAAAGTGTTGAGAATCGGCTATATCTAAAGAAGAAGCTCTACCGATTCTAGTACTCGCAAGGTATAACTATGCATCAACACTTAAACAATTTCAATAAGATTTTGTCTGATTTACAAAATCTTGATGTTTCCATTGAGGATGAGGACAAAGCTTTACTGTTGTTAAATTCCTTGCCCGAATCATATGATCATTTAACTACTACTTTATTGTATGGTAAAAATGAAATCAAGTATGATGATTTCCAATACTTTGATGAATAACGAGGTACGGAGGAAGGACAAGATGATTCACCAAGACCCGTCAGCATCAGCATTGACCACCAGAGGCAGGACTGAGACCAGGAAGTCTACCGAGGGCAAGAAGTCTGGTGGAGGAGGCCGAGGGAGGTCTCGTTCAAGATCCAGAGGTGCCAAATCCAGAGAACGAAGGAGATTGGCGAAAGACGAGTGTGCCTTTTGCCATCAGAAAGGACACTAGAAGAATGACTGTCCGAACAAGCAACCAGTTGCAAATGTTGCAAGGGATGATCTAGAGTCAGCACTATGTGTTTCATCATCGCCAGGCCATTCAGACGAGTGGATACTAGATTCGGGAAGTACCTACCACATATGTCCCAACAGGGAATGGTTCTCGAGTTTTCAAGATCTCGATGGAGGAGTTGTTATGTTAGGTGACGAGACAACCTGCAGAGTACAAGGGATAGGTTCAATCCGTTTGAAGTTACATGATGGAACGATCAGGGTGCTCACAGATGTTCGGTATATTCCGGACATGAAGAAGAATCTCATTTCACTTGGAGCCTTTGATGGAAAGGGCTACAAGATTACGATGGTGGGTGGAGTGTTGAAGGTGGTTCGAGGGGTGCTAGTGGTACTAAAAGGCAGCCGAAAGGGGAACGTGTATTTCCTAGACGGTTGTGCAGTCACAGGGAGAGCGTCCGTTTCTATAGGCTCAGACGAAGACGATGCATCCAAGTTATGGCACATGCGCTTAGGGCATGCTGGCGAGAAGGCCTTACAGGGTTTGGTGAGGCAAGGCTTGTTGAAAGGAGCCAAGACAGGGAAAATTGGCTTTTGTGAGCATTGTGTATTGGGCAAACAGACTCGAGTCAAGTTTGGCACTGGAGTTCACCGCACCGAGGGGATTCTAGACTATGTTCATTCAGACGTTTGGGGGCCTACCAAAAATGCTACTTTGGGAGGCAAAGGATGGTTCGTGACATTTATTGATGACTATTCCAGGCGTGTTTGGGTTTATCCAATGAGTCACAAATATGAAGTTCTTCGCATTTTCCTTATTTGGAAGAAAATGATAGAGACGCAAACAGGTAGAAAAATCAAGAAGTTGAGGTCAGATAACGGTGGAGAGTACAAGTCAGATCCTTTTCTCCAAGTCTGTCAGGAGGAGGGGATAGTCAGACACTTCACAGTTGCGGGGACGCCGCAGCAGAATGGAGTTGCAGAGCGCATGAATCGCACTTTGGTGGAGAAAGTTCGGTGCATGTTGTTAAATGCCGGGCTTAGTAAGGCGTTCTGGGGAGAGGCAATTGAATATGCCTCACATCTTGTCAACCATTTACCGTCAGTAACAATTGGAGGGAAGACCCCGTTGGAGGTATGGTCTGGGAAACCTGTTGCAGACTACGATTCGTTACATGTTTTTGGATGTCCTGCTTACTACCATGTAACTGAATCAAAGTTGGATCCAAGAGCCAAGAAAGCGATTTTCTTGGGCTTTAATCCAGGAGTGAAGGGATACAAGCTTTGGTGTCCCGAGTCAAATAAAGTTGTAATAAGCAGGGATGTTACCTTCGATGAATCTGCTATGCTAAAGCAGGTTCCTTCCAAGGAGAATGTGGAGCCGAATGTTCTACAGCAGGTGGAGCATTCAGAACAAGCGAGAGTAGAGTCGTCACTTGTTCCAGTACGGCTTGATCAGCCAGTTGAGAGTCCTATGGATCATTCTATTGAGCAGGACATTCTCGAAGAGGAGGAGGCTCCAATTCAGGAAGCATTACAGCAGCCAGAGTCCATTGCAGTTAACAGACCGAGGTGGGACATCCGGAAACCCGCTCGATATGCCAGTGTGGTGGCGTATGCTCTTCCAGTTACAGACGATGATATTCCGTGCACCTACAAGGAGTCAGTGCAGGGTACAGACAGTGACAAGTGGAAGAAGGCGATGGATGAGGAGATGGGTTCACTCTCCAAGAATCAGACTTGGGAGTTGGTGCAACTTCCAAAGGGCAAGAAAGCAATCGGCTACAAGTGGGTCTATGCCAAGAAAGAGGGTACAGGATCTGAGAAAGTCAAATTCAAAGCAAGATTGGTAGCCAAGGGTTACGCTCAGATGGAGGGGATCGACTACAACGAGGTGTTCTCCCCTGTCGTCAAACATTCGTCGATCAGGATCTTGCTGGCATTGGTAGCTCAGTTTGACCTCGAGTTAGCCCAACTCGATGTCAAGACCGCTTTTCTACACGGAGATCTGGATGAGGAGATCTATATGGCTCAACCAGATGGGTACAAAGTTGCAGGAAAGGAGAATTGGGCTTGCAAACTGCAGAAATCGCTATATGGATTGAAACAGTTGCCGAGACAATGGTATAAGCGATTTGATCGGTTTATGATGGATCAGAAGTACACAAGGAGTCAGTTCAATCATTGTGTTTACTTCCGCAAACTCCGGGATGGATCATTTGTCTATTTGCTCTTATATGTAGATGACATGCTAATTGCATGTAAGAGCAAGGTGGAGATTGACAGACTAAAAGCTCAGCTCAGCAAGGAGTTTGACATGAAGGATCTCGGGGAAGCTAAGAAGATTCTCGGCATGGAAATTCAGCGGGACAGAATTAAAGGCACAGTTTGTTTAACTCAGACGCAGTATCTGAAGAGGGTGTTGCAGAGATTTGGTATTGACAGGAAAGCGAAAGCTGTTAGTACACCTTTGGCAGCTCATTTCAAGCTCAGTGCATTGATGTCGCCGCAGACTGAGAACGGACGGAAGCAAATGGCTCAAGTTCCCTATGCCAACGCAGTGGGAGCTTTGATGTATGCTATGGTCTGTACACGGCCAGACATTTCACACGCGGTTAACATGGTCAGTCGGTACATGCACAATCTTGGAAAGGAACATTGGCAGGCTGTGAGATGGATTCTACGGTACTTGCACGGTACTGTGGATGTTGGTTTGAAGTTCGAGAGAAACAAGACAAGTGGTCAGCATTTAGTTGGATATGTGGATTCTGATTATGCTGGTGACCTAGATAAGCGACGGTCGACAACAGGCTATGTGTTTACACTTGCTGGAGGACCGATCAGTTGGAGGTCAACGTTACAGTCAACAGTGGCTTTGTCTACTACAGAGGCGGAGTATATGGCAGTAACAGAGGCTTTCAAGGAGGCTATGTGGGTTCATGGTTTGATAGGGGATTTGGGAATCGATCAAGAAAACGTGGAGGTTTTTTGTGATAGTCAAAGTGCCATCTGTTTGGCAAAGAACCAGGTCCATCATTCGCGCACCAAGCATATCGATGTCCGGTTCCATTTTATCAGGGAAATTGTAGAAGAAGGGGATGTTCTGCTTCAGAAGATTCCGACTGCAGATAACCCTGCAGATATGTTGACGAAGGTAGTCAGTGGGATCAAGTTCAAACATTGTTTGGACTTGATCAATATCTCTCGGACAGGTAGCGCCTAAGGGCGCATCGGGGCAGCGTTGATTCGAGGATTCTCGCCAAGGTGGAGATTGTTGACTGGTAGCTTAGGCCAGTGGATTGGCTCTATCCTCTTGCCGACACTTCTCTCAACCTCCAGAGTAAATGGCTGGAGCTAAGCGTTGGAACAGTGTCTGGAGTTATGGCTTGGTCTAATATTTCTCCTATATATGTTTGTATCTCTTCCATTGTATGAGCATCAGAGAAAACAGAGAGATACACGAGAGTATAGTGAGGCTGTAAATTGTGAGTGTGAGTGATTGTAATCCTCCTCCAATATAGTGAATCCGCTGCCCCTCCGTGGACGTACCCGTTTCTTTGGGGAACCACGTAAATACTGTCTCGTGTGATTGTGTTTGTGGTTTGTGTGTCTGATTAGGTACCGTATAGCACTACATTATCCTTTACCGTCCCTCTGATGGCCCGACCAATCCCGCTCACTTTGGCATTCTCGAGCTCAATGACAACCTTGCCCGATTAAGCCGCCCAAACGCTACGTTGAAATTCAAATCTGAGATTTACATCCCCCGCGAGGGCGAGAGAGGACGACTAATAGGTGCATGCAATGGGTTAGTTTGTTTGCATGCTGATAACAAAACCCAATTCTTCAAGGGTGACATTTTGTCCTTCCGAAACTTCCAAAATTGGCGCCGGCCTTTAGTAGTGTCGGATTCGGGTTCGGGTTTAGTCCATTGAGTGATGAATACAAGGTCTTGATATGTACTATAATTGGTGAGAACCATTTGTACAATATGAATCTTGATATTTTTACACTAGGGAGGGATGATACATGGGGAGCATTGGAGGGCACAATGGACGATCATTCCCTCGTTTTTACACTGGGCATGATTTTCTTTTCGTGAATGGTGCACTTCATTGGTTAGGGTCGGGCATAGCTTCAAAATTCCTGTGCTATTTTGATGTGGAGAATGAGGAATTGGGAAAGCTCTCCTTACCTAGTCACCTTGGTGGGCTGTTGCACCTTGGGGTTTTGGATGATTTTTTATACCTATGCGATCTCCGTTCGCCAAGTTGTGTTATTGTGTGGGGGATGGATGATTTCATACAAACAGGGCTTGTGACATTGAAGTGGGTTGTTCATCTACCATCTCTTCGTGTGCCAGTTGAACAAGTCCGACCGATAAAATTTTTGAAAGACAAACCTGTATTTGTGATTTTGAACGACGAAATTCTTGTATATCCCAAAATCAGTGGGACAAAGAGAATCATGTATCATGGAGTTCAATTTTGGACCAAATCAATTCCTCACACACCAAGCTTCCTCTGCCCACCATGGTTGCTATGAATGGTAATGGGTAAAACCTTCATGAAATTGTGATTGTTCGGGCTAAGTTTTTATTTTTTGTAAGGTAGTTTCATGGTCATCATATGGCATTTTGAGTTTTAACTATGGTAACCGTTGATCTCTTAAATATTTTGTTCCAGATTTGGTCTGATTTTGTGAAAGTAGTAAAAAAATTTATCGGTCGGACTCTGTTCACGAAGACATGGTAGATCAATAACCCACTTCAATGACAAAAGCCCTGTTTGTATGTAAGCTTCCGTCCCCCACACATTAACACAACTTGATGAACGGAGATCACTTAGATATAAAAAATCATCCAAAACTCCAAGATGCGACAGACCACCAATGTGAAAAGGCAAAGAGAGATTTCCCAATTTCTCATTCTCCACATCAAAATAGCATAAGAATTTTGAAGCCATGCCCGACCCTAGCCAAAGTGCACCATTCACGAAAACAAAATCATCCCCAGTGTAAAAACGAGGGAATGATTGACCGTTGTGCCCTACGATGCTCCACCACGTATCATCTCTCCCTAATGTAAAAATATCAAGAGTCATGTTGTACAAATGGTTCTCACCAATTATAGCACATGTCAAGACCTTGTATTCATCACTCAATGGACTAAATCCGAACCTGAATCCGACACTACTAAAGGCCTGTGCCAATTTTGGGAGTTTCTGGAGGACAAAATGTCATACTTGAAGAATTGGGTTACAAACCACAATATCGCTATCAACACGCAAACAAACTAATCCATTGCATGCACCTATTACTCGTCCTCTTTGGCCTTGCGGGGGATGTAAAACTTAGATTTGAATTTCACCGTAGTGTTTGGGTGGTCTTGTTGTAAATACTGTAGAAAATAATGGAACTTTTTACCTCACAATCTGTTATCGAAGAACAAAAATATCAGAATGGAATTGGCTGCTGTTTTGGGATGAGTCGCGGACTAGATTTCTTTCCTTAAGATTGTGCAAGCAGTAGCAGCCATGCATGCTGTCTCCAGGATAAAATAACCCAGAATACAATCTATGTCTTGGTCTCTCTCGCACGAAAGAAGACCGAAAATACAAGAGACAATCAAACTTTTTAGCTCTCTGAATTATGTGTATGAAAATACTTTATCGGTGTGTTTGAGAGACTGAAGAACAACTCCTTATATAGGCGAAGAAAAGATTTAATTTTGGTAAACAAAATCAATTGATGAAATCAATTAACCAGAAAATTTTGTGCACTGATTATGCACATGTTTTTTATCATTTCTGTTACAGTAGAATACACCTTTTTTGTCATGACTCTTAATGAGTTATTGGAAAAGATTTTCTAACTATTACAAACATGATAAAAACGTGTGTATATCCAAAAAAACATTAATATAGAAAAAAAAAATGAGACGTGATTAATACTTTGAGAAAAAAAGAAGTTAATAGACGATTTTTTACTCTTCCTAAACTTTCCTTTTGTAAAGAATTTGGAATCTCTCTGAAATTATGCAAAGGAGAAACAAGTCCTGGGGGGGGGGGGGGGGGGATATCAATTTAAAATTCAATAGCACCAAGTATATCACATTCACCCCAATTCCATTGCTATTTAATCAACTCAACAATATCAATGCAAAGTAAATAAAACAAAGAGACAAAGCACACAATATACGTGGAAACTACTTAGGGTCTAATACCCTAAGCCTAAAACCACGGCCTTACTTCTACTTATATTTCACAATTCAAAAGGTACAAAGAGTCCAAAGTCAAGGAATTTACCCACAAGCAACTTTCAATTCCTAGCTCCAACCCTTGAACTAGCACCCGGTGCTCCTTCTTGAATTCGTGAAATCCACGAGCATCATCATCTCGATCTCCGCAACTCCGGTTCACCCGGCCATGTAGACTCCAAGGCAAGCAATCCTGATAAAAGAAAAAGATTTGATTTTTGAAAAAGTTTTTGTCTAACCAACTCAATCTAGAGGCGATCCATTAAGAGGAAAGCACTAGAATGAGAAAAGATGATTGAGGAAGTCTCAAATCATCTCAAAGAGAAGGATAGCACACCAAGAACAAGAGAGATAAAGGGGAGCCTTTTCTCTCTCTAAAAGTGCTGAAAAATCTCTCAAGTGTCTGTGGAAAAAGTGCTGAAAAAATGGCTTTTATATGTGTGAATTTCGTGAGCACAAAGACAGCCAATGAGAAGTTTATAATTTTGACAATATTGTTTGGAAAGATTATTATTTTTGAGGTGTTTAGAAGGTCGGGTCGTCACAGTGGTGTTGTAGGAGAGCGGGCGTGCCAGGAGATAGAAAATCTCCGAATAGAAATAGAAAAGCGCCTAAATCCGAATGAAATTCTTGTTGGAAATTTAGTGAATGAAACCGGGGCACTCGGAGGGTCTCCCGAGGCAACCGAGACCTCCCCACAGATTCAATACGATGGCAGATTTTATGGTGTTTATTGTTGGCTATAAACACCCCGTAACCTCCCCATGATGGAGATTGAATGGCAGATTTCAACCCATTCAAATTCGTAATCAAGATGGCTGTTACATATTCTGAAATGAATTGCAGAATTCATTGGCAGATTCAATTTCATCATTGAATTGGGAGGCTCCTCTTTGTTCCCGTATTGATGATTTCAGCTCCATTTTCTAGCTATAAAATGGCAGCTCCATTGTGTATTTCTACATCAGAAATTCGTGCTTCACACTACATTCCAGAAACTGTGTTTTGAGAGAGAGAGGAAGACGTTGTTTCAGTTCGCCAAGGCATTCAACAGAGGTGTTCTGTTGGCCGTGGTCCAAGCCGTTGTATCCTGGGACGAAGACGTCGGATCAACCATGACTCGGCGTTTCTACAGTTTGTATCTCTGTTTACAGTTTATGTAATTTCCAGTTTTGTCAATTTCGAGTGCATTTTACTGTAATCTGTTCATGTTTATATATATATCAGAAGTAATTGTTCTTCGGAATTACGATTGCCGCTGTATTTTTTCCAACAAGCTTAACAAAGATTTTCTTATCGATTGGCAATCGAATTTCAGAAAAACAATTCTGTTTTGGCAAGCCCCCTGGGACCCCCAGGGTACGCTTGTGCGTTGTGGGTGCAAGACCATGTTTGGTTGCTAAGTTTAGATTGTTAATCTATACTTATTGTCATGATTGTGAAAATAGTTTCACTAACTTGTGGTTTGTCATTTCTCAGGTTAACATGACAACTGGAAAGAGCAATGAGACTCCAAATGTGGGAAGCTCGAGTGCTGCTACTCCTTTGCATGGAGTCCCCTCAATACCAATGTCCCATGTTGATAAGCCTGGGAAGTTTGGTCCAGGGGTTGATTTCAAGAGATGGCAACAAAAGATGATGTTCTATCTGACCACTCTCCATCTTGCTAGGTGCTTGTCTGAGGATGTCCCAGTTGTTGCTGAAGATGAGACAGACAACTAGAAGCGACAAGAACTATGTCTTGAATGCTCTTGATGACTCGTTGTACTCTGTGTTCAATGAGGCGGAGTCAGCCAAGGAACTGTGGAAGTCCTTGGACAAAAAGTACAAAATTGAGGGGGCTGGGCCTAAAAAATTCGTGGTGGGCCGCTTCCTTGATTATACTATGAAAGATGAAAGGCCTGTGACTGAACAGGTCCAAGAGCTCCAGATGTTGATCAATGAAATCAAAGCAGAAGGGATGTTGTTGCCTGAGGCATTTTTGGTGGCTGCTATCATCCACAAGCTTCCAGGAACTTGGAAGGAGTTCAAGAGTTATCTCATGTTCAAGAACAAGGAGATGACATTGGAGACTCTCTTCTACAAGCTCAATGTCACGGAAGGAAATCGGGCTAAAGAGAAGGCTACCAAGGAGGCCGCGATTGCAAAGGCCAATATGGTGGAGCATGGTTGTCCTTCCTCAAGTGGTGTGAAAAAGAACCATCATGACAAGCGGTCTGACAAGCAGACGGGCAAGAGTGTCCATCTGGGACCAAAGGGCGGTGTCGCTAAGAAGCAAAAGGAAAAGTTTCAAGGGAAATGCTTCAATTGTGACAAGTTTGACCATAAAGCATCTAAGTGCAAGAAGCCACCTCGTCCACAAGCAATCTGAGGTGAACAGGGTGGGCTCAAATCCACGGGAGTGGTGGATTGACACTGGGGCTACCCGCCATATCTGCTGTGACAAGAAGATCTTCACGTCACTTGAGTCGGTAAATGGTGAGAAGCTGTTTATGGGGAATTCAGCGACCTCAGATATTGCTGGTGAAGGAACAGTGGTCCTGAAGATGACTTCGGGGAAGACATTGACCCTGAACAAGGTGTTGTTTGTGCCAGACATTCGCAAGAATCTAATATCTGGTTCTTTGTTGAGCAAGCACGGCTTTCGCATGGTGTTTGAATCAGATAGGGTCATTCTGACTAAGGCTGGATCATATGTGGGGAAATGCTATATGGCCGATGGTTTATTTAAAATGAATGTAATGACTGTTATCCCTACTATCAATAAAACAAATGCCCCAGTTGCTTATGTGCTTGAGTCTTCCATTTTGTGGCATGGTAGACTAGGTCATGTTAATTATGAATCTATGCGTAGATTAGTTAACTTGGACCATATTCCAGCTTTTAATATTGATACAAATCACAAGTGTGAAACTTGTGTCGAAGCAAAGTTGACTAGTACTTCGTTTCGATCGGTTGAAAGAAGTACCGAACCGTTGGGGCTAATCCACACTGATGTGTGTGATTTGAAGTATGTCCAAACGCCTAATGCAAACAAGTATTTCATTACTTTTATTGATGATAGCACGAAATATTGTTATGTGTAATTGCTAAAGAGCAAGGATGAAGCGTTGGACAAGTTCATTCTTTTTAAGAATGAGGTGGAGAACCAACTTAGCAGTAAGATTAAGGCGGTGAGAAGTGACCGATGTGGTGAATTTGAGTCACCGTTTGATAATTACTGTGTTCAACACAGTATTATTTACCAAACCACTGCACCTTACTCGCCTCAGCAGAACGGAACTGTGGAGCGCAAGAATCGTACATTGAAAGAAATGATGAATGCTATGTTGGTTAGTTCTGGGTTGCCTCAGAACATGTGGGGTGAAGTGGTGTTGACCGCTAACTATCTTTTGAATTTAGTGCCCCGCAAAAAGTTAGACAAAACACCTTATGAGTTGCTCAAAGGTAAGAAGCCTAACTTTAAGCACTTGCGAGTGTGGGGGTGTCTTGCTAAAGTAGCAATACCTCCTCCTAAATATGAGAAGATAGGACCGAAGACCGTTGACTGTGTGTTCATCGGTTATGCACACAATAGTAGTGCATATCGGTTCATTGTGTATGAGTCTGGAGTACCAGATATACACAAAAACACTTACATGGAATCTATAAATGTGTCATTTTTCGAGCACATTTTTCCGTATAGATCCATCGGGGAGTCCAGTTCAGTGAAACGGACCTTGCATCCTGCTAATTATAGCAGTGGAGACCAAGGAAAGGAAGATGTTGAACCCAGACGCAGCAAGCGTGCTAGGACATCAACGTCCTTTGGTCCGGACTTTCTAACTTATTTGTTAGAAAGTGAGCCTCGGACTTACAAGGAAGCTGTTAGCTGTCCTGAAGGTCCTTTGTGGAAAGAGGCCATTAAAAGTGAAATCGACTCCATCCTACAGAACCATACATGGGAACTGGTGGATCTGCCACCTGGTAGTAAGCCTCTGGGCTATAAGTGGATCTTCAAGAGGAAGATGAAAGCAGATGGGTCGATAGATAAGTACAAAGCTAGGCTTGTCATTAAGGGCTATAGGCAAAAAGAGGGCCTAGATTACTTTGATACTTATTCGCCGGTCTCAAAGATCAATTCCATTCGGATGATAATTGCTATCGCAGCTTTGCGAAACCTTGAGATACATCAGATGGATGTAAAAACAGCTTTCCTAAATGGCGATTTAGAAGAAGAAATCTATATGGAACAACCCGATGGTTTTTAAAAAAAAATTGCTTTTGGGCTTCCTTTTAAAAAAAACAAACTTCTTTTTGGGCCTTGCCATTCATTATTTGTTGGACCTTGCTATTAAATTCTTGTTGGGCCTTGCTACTTAAAAAACAAACTTATTTTTGGGCCTTGCTACTGTAGCACAGTAGCAGACCATGTTTCAAAAGCCATATTAAAAATCTGGAAAACAGAAAATGATGGGCATCCTCTCTGGTTCAGTGGTTCTTGCATGCCCGTCCAAACCGACATTAATAACGTTGATGGCAAGGGCATTACTAATTGGTGCTACTAAGTACCAATTGAGATTACAAAATACAAACTCAGTCAATGTAAAAACGCCATCCACATTCCACTCAAGCAACAACGACTCAATTTTCTTTCCAATGGTCTCTCCTTTGTGATCTTCAACTTGACAAAAGTTTAAGATTCTTTTTTGCAACCTCCAATTATCATCTATAAAGTGTGTTGTGAGACACATATAGCTAAGGTTTTGTATTGATGTTCACGTATCAGTGGTGAGGCAAATCCTACGACCCTTTAGTAGTTTCTTCAACTTTCCCTTTTCGTTATTAAATATTGCAATAACCTCTCTAGCTATAGTTGTGCGCGAAGGGACCTTAGTGAATTTCGGTTGTAAGACATTACAAAACCTTTTAAACCCAATCCCCTCAACAAACCTAAGGGCAATTCATCAATAACTATCATTTCAACGAGAGCTCTCTTACTAGCTTCAAAAGAGAAAACACAAGCCACAACCTCAACACCCTCATTTGTTTGTTTGAATGACAGATTTTGTTGTCCATTTTTTTGGTCATTATATGGATACTCTTTGCAACCATCAGGTATGTGACCTTTCATATTACTAGTTCCATGTTTTTGAGTTTCAGCAGCATACCTTTTTTTGCAATACTTGCATTTCTCCCCATTTAAGCACACCACCCTCATATATCTTCTCAAAGTGTGCCCAGCACTTTGCAGGTGTTCTAGTTGAAGGCTTCTTATCTTTCGGCTACGGCTTAGGTGGAAGCTTTCTTTTCCTCTTATTCTTTCCACCATCACCTTCAGTAGCTTCATCCTTATCATTGTCAACATCAAGCACCTACACTACAACGTCAGGATTGTTTTGCAACAGTTCGTCACCCTCCTCAAGTTCAAATTCTTTTTCCAATTCCAAATCATCCATTTTCGAATCCATCAACTACACAGAACAAAGCAACTAGAGTAATCACTAATCACAGAGACACAGAGTTATAAATCACATTATCACAGTGTAGAAGGATTTCATAGAGTTATAACTTATAAATCACAGATTTATAACTTATGTTCATCATGACTATTGACTACTATCCAACTACAAATGTTCATCATGTGAGATGGGAATAATCAGAATGTGGAAGGAAATCGAAACACAAAACTCCAAAATAGTACCTTTGAATTTTGAAGTCTGATGTGATGAGTGATGACTGATGAGAATCCGAGAGAGAGGTTAGACTTGAGAGTCTTTCAAGTGTTAACTGTTAACCAGAGTAATCAGATAGTGAGGAGAGGAAGGAAATCGAAAGTATAATCAGATGGCAAGTATATAAACATTAAACACATTACATGAAAGTATAATCAGATGCAACAAAAGACCCAAAGCCCTAAAGTCTGTAAATAAACCAACTTTATTGAGAGAGAAAGAGAGAGAGAAATGGAGACCTGATGAATTGACGAAGGATTGTGGAGGGAAACGGAGTGGAGCTGGCTGTTGATTTTCAAAGAGAGAAAGTGCCGTCGTAGTTTTGGTCGTTGATTTTCAGTGTAACTGTGTAAGATCCTTCAAGGTCGAGTAATCGTGTTGACTGTTGTGGAAAAATTGAAGTTACTGCTCGACAGTCTACATCTCCGGGAGCCGGAGAACGTGCGACGGCCGACGGGGGACGAAAGGGAGAGATGGGACTGGGTTTGGGGGTGAGAGAGAGAGGGTTTCTCAGATCTGGAGTAGAGAGTGGAGAGAGCCGAGAGACGATGAGTGTGCGGCTGTTATTAGGTAACTGGTTAAGGGTGAAAAAAAAGTATTTATAGTTGGAGTGTTTCGGTCGGGTCGGGTCGGGTCTACCCGATTCAATTTCACGGAACCCGTAACCCGACCGAAAAATACCGGATTCCATATTATTCCACCCGGACCCGACCGAATTACCTCATCGGACGGATCGGATATGCGTGTTTTCCGGGTCGTGTCGGTGGTCGGATCTGGAAATTTTGTGAAGCCCTAGTTTTGCGGGCAATGCCAAATGCAATTTTGTGGGACCCACTTTCGGGTCCCACACAAACGATCCGAATCGTTAAATAATTTTAAAATAATTATTAAAGTGGTCTTGAAAAAATTAGGCCCATTAGAAAAAAATTTCACGCAATTGATCTAATTTGTTTGATTTTCATTCAGAATTTAGGACCATGTAGTTTGAAAGAATTTTGCGCTTGGTAATTCATGGATCTGAACCATAGGCGTTGTAGGGCTCGTTAAGAAGAGCATCCAGTAAAAAAATTGTCATGTTCAGACATTTATAAGACATTTATAGGTGTCAAAAAACAAAAAATATGAGTTTTTTTTATACCTCGAGAGATGCAACTAGGGTTCGTGGATTAGGTCATGCCACGTCTTTCATACCCGCCCGCATCTAGTGAAGGACTTTTGTATCAGGGAGTTTCGATAGAATGTCGGAGATGATGTCATATGGAAATTCTGAGATGGTGGTGGTAGCGGAAACAACAGCAGGGGCGGCGGCGTTTTGTCTCTGAATGGCCCTCCTTTATTGTGGTGGTGGTGGTGGACCAAAACAGCTCTTTCGTGTGACTCCTCTCTTCACCAAGAAAGACAAACACCAGGAAACAAACGAACAAGCAATAATCCAAATCCCACCCCAAGCAACGAGGTAGCCAAGATTACTAGGATAACTAAGTCACCCTTAGCTGGGCCCGTACTCTGCTTTGCTCTCTTGATGGGGGCCATCCCAGTGCTATTAAGATGATCTGAACTGTTTATTTTGTTTAGCTCGTCTGGTTGGCATGCGAAAAACTAATACCAATTGGACATCTGTACCAACGAGTTGCTCATTCGAAAAAATTGATGCTTATGATTTTAAAAATTAACTCCAAACATTGGATGCCTATAGCCATTAGCCATCCAATATCAAGTTCAGCAAGGACAATAAAATCGACAAGCCGAATCATTATAACCGACCCAAGATGAAACTTATCAGAAGAGTGCAATTCTCCAAAGACCAAACTTACAGCAGGCCCCAAAGAAATTGGTCCGGTTAATTGAGATAATCTTCATCACCAAAAGAAAAAAAAAAAAAAAAAAAAAACTAAAACTACAAGAAACAGTAGCAAAGGCAATCAGTGACGAGATGCAATGACAACAATAGTCATTGTAGCGAACCGTTCTTTGCTACCTTGTCCAAAATAGTAGCAGCATAATCACACCCAATTTGAAACTTTCACTCTCTGAAAAACCACTACCACTCTTTGTTTCTCAGTCTGCCTCGCATCTCTTTCATTTCAATGCAAATCAGATGGTAGCATACTCTAAAGGGACACGAGTGTCAATATCGGAAATCATCACCGCTGCATAGCCAAAATGATCATGTTATTCTCCATTAGCTTCTGTACATTATCAAAAAAGAGAAACTGCAAGTTACAACAATGACTGAGTTTCCTGTTCTCGTTCCTACATTCCCCAAAGCACCACAAGATGAAAACGCAGTAAAATAAGAGGTCATAACATGGACATGTGTTGCCCACAACCATACTAATGCAGGAACCATAGGCACAAAACATCTTGCCGAAACACAAAGCCATTAAAACAACAATCAACAATTTTAATCCTGCCAAAACACACGGCCGTTCAAGCAGTGAGTATCCAAAAAACTGAAATACGCACTTACAAAATAAAATATTAGTGTCAACACTGACATAACCAAGTCCTAATGTGATGAAACTATTTCAATCTAAAGCCTATCCGAAAATCATAATAACTGTACAAACCTTAAAGTTTTCTCAACCTCCATAAGATTGTAAAAAACAGCAACAAACCAACATGTTCCGATTGCACAAGTACAGAGCGACCAAAGTCTCACACTTTACTCAGGTGCAAACCCATGTTTTTGTTTCTTTGGGCAGCCACCTTCGCAATTCCATTCATAATAAAATAGCACTCTTCTCATCATTAAGGGATGACATAAATAGGCTCAAAGTTTGGAATTCATGAACAGGCTTGCACCTTTTACCCACGTCTCATTGTTTTAAGAGAACTCAGGAATCCATGACAGCTTTGCCATGCACTTCCATGGTGGGAATGACAGGGCAAGCTTGCTGAATAAAATGGTACATCTTCTAGACATCAAGGTATGATATAAAAAGGCTCGATGACAACTTTTACCAACATCTCATCGATTTGCGAGTATTCCAACATCAATGACAGCCAATCCTAATCAATAATTCCAGGGCACCATGGACCGGATTAAACCTCATCCTTGAACACATCTTTTCTCCACATAACACATCTCTTCGAGGTACTTCATATGAGATATCATATTGCACCCAAATACTAGCCAATCAGTGCCTTCAGACATTATACTAAGTCAGTCTCTTGTAATAAATGGATCATGAACTTGATTATTAAATTATACAAAAGATATGACGATTTACTATGAACATAGTGAGTTGAAACTCTTTTTGAAAATAGTGAGTTCAGAAAGGTCTTGAACTACCATAGGTATTCTCCTGATCTTCCTTGCATGAGAGTACAAATTACCAAAAAGAAAAAGAAAAAGAAAAAAGAAGAAGAAGGTCAAGAGGCTTTGAAACCAAAAAACGTACAAAATCTCACTTGAAGCAGGAATTGGAAAACATGTAATGTACTTTGTTCAGAGCAGGAAGCAGACCGCAAAATGGTCTCTACTCTCTACATTAAGGTAAATCAAAGGATGAACAGAGTATAAATTCCAGATCCTTTGTGAAAGTGAGAGAATTATGAACCAACAAGGTCCTCCATTTTGCTTGTATTTGTCTGGTCAATATGAAAGACGAACACTAACTAAATATGCAACCATTCAATGAATTAAGCATGCCCCAAACATTACAGCAGCAAAAGGAATTTTTCGTTTGAGTCCTAATGAGTCCTATGCAAAGTTCCTTCGTAATTTTCTAATCCATGGTTTTGAGTGATTGAAAATGATGGAGTGCCGGGCTGATTTCCACAAGAGTTTCCCCAACCTTGGATTCTCCGGTGCCTAAGCAATAAAACACATATTCATGCCAAAAATTGGGAATGAATAAACTTTAACTTTCAGCGCATATAAGTTGATAGCAAAAAAGACAATAAACAAATGACTTCTACCATTACAATTTGATAAACTGATTAAGAAATTTCTAAGACTACTCACGTTCAAGCATTCTTCATTGAAACAAAGCTTGGAATGTATGTCAACGCTCCAATGATGTATGAAGTCCCATTGAACCTGACCTTTCTGAAACTTCTGTCCCTCATATTCCAATAAAGTAGGAAAAATGGAGCATGAAGCAACAAGATATCCCCATTGTTCAAAACCATTAACGGTTGATAAAGCGGACCACATAACCTTTCTACCCATGGGACTTCAATGATAAAATCATTAGTCCAGGAGTCCTGCACCGCATAATCCTTCATCACCCATATATCAAGTATATCATTAGTAGGACGATGAAACACTGACAAACCATCCTTCAACACCCCCATTTTCATCGTTTCCACCTTAAGTTGTCCAGGAAGTCCACGAAATTGAGATGGCCCTGGAAAAGGCTGGAATCGTTCGTTCCCAAAGTTAAAACAACACATTGATTCGAAACAATTTTCTGTGTCGTGGACAATCCAATGAAGAGCCCCATTGAAAAAGCAACCACCAGAATACCACTGCAGATAAAGCGGAGCATCTCCAACTCTCCTCCACATATTAGTCCCTATCGTGTTGATTTCAGCCTCCAATTTGACTAATCCCAGCACCCCATGCCCTCTACTCGGAGATAAAAATCGCAACACCTTGTATTGATTAGTCCCTGAGCAGTATCCAAACCCAGAACCACATTGATTGAAATAATCCTTTTCTATTTGGGGCACAATCACATATTCATTTATAACTGGATTGCATATAACGTACGGGTTATAAGTCCTAGGGCAGTAGAAGCAAATTATACCATTGCAAGAACTCAAAACCTCGAATCCCTCACATTTGGGCTTGAATTTCAAAAGGGTGTTATTGGGTATATGAATATCGCCGTTGCCACTATCCACAACGCAAAGATCAATAGATTCAGCTATTAAGTGCATATAAAGATCCTGAGCAATTTTGGAACCAAGCATGAGCGAGGGTTGTGATCTAGAGAGGTGGAGTTGAGCAAATTGAGGGTCTGAAATTAAGTTGCGGAAAAACGAACAAACGCACCTGCAATTGCAGATTGTGGAGATGGGCAGTTTGCTTAGAATTTCCATGAGAATAGGGTTTGGGATGGAGAATATGGAGGACACCATCGCTTTGTCCACGGGCAAGATCGTTCTTCCGCTTCTTTTCATGGCGAAAATTTCTCTTCACCTGCGAAGAAGAAACTAACAATGGGTGCCAAAAAGCCGAGCAAAGCACTAACAGATTCTTTAATTTTAAAAAATACAGAGTTGACTAAAGGTCGTTAGGCACCAATGAGTGTCGATTACGTAAACAACTAAACTCCATTTTATTTTCAAAAAAATTTCGAAAGAAAATTCTTTCTTTTCAAAAAGGATTCTTTCTCCCCTCATTACATTATTTTTCATTTCCCACTATCTCTCTTTAATTATTACCTCATTATTTTTATTTTCAAAAACTCAACCAAACATCATCTCAAAAATTATTCTCAAAATTTTCTTTTTTCAAAATCCATCCAAACACAGTCTTCACACTCCAAATGAACTGCTCATGCCATCTAACCTAGGTGATCGAACTTGAACAGTAACTATGGTTCGAACCGAAAATTTCATAGAGTAATAGATTGGGAGTCTTATAGTTACACCCAAGAGGATTGCCATGTTGGTTGCCCTTCTCACCTCTCACCCCCTTTTTTATTTAAAAAATAAATAAATTAAACTAAACTAAGCTAAACTCCATGGTTATTTCCGCCCACATCCTAACTAGAGGTGACAAATGGGCCGGGTTAGCACAGACACGTTACGTTTAAATATAGTACGACACGGCAATGGCATGGTTTTAGACTGGTTGGGCACGGGTATGACACAGTACGGAAGTGAGTCGAGCACAACAAGGTCTTAGACGGCCGAGCACGACAATTACTTCATTTTTAATGTACCAAAAATTGTTTTTCCAATTTTATTAAATCAATTGACTTCCTATGTTTTTAATCATACAAAACTAAAATTAGTACTCCTACATAAATACCGCTAATTTTATTAAAATTTGTAGTACATAAAAAAAACCTTTTTAATAATTATTTGTTCCAAAGTCGTATAAAGTAAAATATACATAGATATAGTTATTACACAAAAAGGAAAATTCCCAAGGAAACTCGGTTCGAGATGTGCCGGCATAGGCACGGTACAACACGGCATGACAAAAAACGGACTGGCACAATTTAAGTAAACAAGCTAGCATGGCACGATGCGATTAAAAAAACAAAAGGCAGTGCCCATTTAGCCGGCACGGGACGAAGCTAAATGGGCTTTGCCAGCACAACACAGCTCATTTGACACCTCTACTAACTATGAACGTAATCTAACTAATATTAAGGGCAAACTTCGTTTACGCTCTCACGGTTTGGGCCATATCCGATTACACTCCTCCGGTCCACACTCCTTGTGATTTTTAAATGCTACTACTCCTTTTGTGGAGGAGATGATATTTCTTGAACGCAATCTTAACTATCAATTAAAACTTAAATGACACCAATTCCAGATGATTGCAGGAGTAAATGAGATGACCTGAATTCCCATAAAATATTGGGCCATTTTGCCTTGTGACATCTTGTTGTGTAGATACTAGATACCAACTCGCACAGTTATCTCTTGTCACCCAATTTTAACTCCCTCTATTTCTTTGACGTTCCCATAGCCGCCCAACTATTAGATAGTGATTTTGAATTTGGGTGTACGTCATATTGACCAAAAAAGCAAAAGTTTTACTTGTCGACCGATTTAGTTAGAGAATATGCACATAATAACTCCAACGAGCCCCCGATCAGTTGAAGAGATAGGCCCATTACACGTAAAAATTCGGTTGCTAGTAGTTCGTTTTGTACCTTGCACGAGATTGGGTAGGAGATATTTCCACAGGCTCCTGGCCCAAATGGTAATAACATTAGACAACAATTAACATAATATTCCTAAACAAAACACGACCTTGCTCAAGTTTTCTGTTCAAATAATAAAAGGAATCATATTTGGACAACTAATTGACATTTTCAGAATGTGACAAAAGTATCTCAAATAGATTTATCAAATATTATCATCAATTAAGCATAAGAAGATAAAAAATAAAGTAGAGAGAGAAACAACTCACACAAAGCCCTTGGTTCCTAAGAAGCATGATTTACTCTCCATCGCCTCTGAAAGATAGTTGAGCTCGTGAAACTTATTACAGATTTTATAGTTTTAATTCTGTACTTACAAAGATTTGAATGGGTATTTTTTTCAAAACTATTAAACTTGATGAATAAGAAATATGGACAGGGGGGACAGCAGGTGCTGCCACATCATCCGATCAGTCCATCTCGCCAATCAATGGTTCAGATCGCAGGAGAACTCTTACAAGTAAGAGTTTATCTGAGAATCTTAACCATTGCATGCGGAGATGAACGACTGCGCCTGCCGTTCCTAAGGGACATTACAATACTCACATTTTGATCAGATGCTTATGATAACTGTCCCAACTTTTGTGATAGTAGGAGTATTATTTATCTGGTGCATTATGTTGTGAAGAACTTCCACTGTACTCCAGATGTTGTGAAGCAAGTCTCAGTTATTGCCTAGACCCAAAAATTATGTCCAGCGTATAAGATTGGCAGCTCAAAAACCAGTGTCTAGAGTTTGAGTTTTGTGATATCAGAGCCAGAACTTCCATTGATGGATTGGATGCTTGTAGAGGGCAAGTTCTACTGAATTAGCACGTTGCATAATAATTTTGCATAATATAAGCAATAACGATACCTTCACCTCAATAGTTAGCTTTTGTGACCGAGTTCTCTGCAATGTAGATAATGTTCAATGTATCTGCTTTGAGGATTGCTAGCATCTCTCTACTCGTGACGTTTTTCCCAGCAGGTTATGCACAACTACAATAGCATCCTATTGAACTCCAAAGAAAGAACTCCAGCCATTAAGAAACCAAATCTGCTTTATACTTCCCAGTTCCCACATTTATGTTCTTTCCAAAGAGAAGGAAAGTCCCAATCATTGTGCTTTTCAAAAACCTAGTAAAAAACCCATGGATTCTATGTCCAAGTAAAGTTTGCCACAGGTTACATGGGATAGAACTAGAATCAAAGAGAAAATTACCATATTTTAAATATCAGAAGTTTGATATGCATATGCAAATGTAGCAACACCAGAAACAATGATGTGAAGACACAAACCATTAACCAGCTAATGTACTTGAACAACCAATTCAGTGAGTCTCGGTCGCTTCAATATATCAAGGAGTCCCTAGCTATACCCAAAACGACTCTCTTTCTGAATCAACAGCAAAATGGATCTGTTAATCATTCTTCCTCCCAAAATGTTCCAAAGTCTTAGGCTCTGCACATCTGTACCATTGGAGAGTGAAAATACAAGTAAGACACAGAGATAAATATCTTTGATTTTTCCAAAGTTTTCTTATGAGTTGCATCACTTATCAAAACTAAAAATAGGTCAATTGTTCATAATTAGTAAGCCCAAAAAGCATCAAAGCAAATCAGTAAAAACGTGTTTGTCTAGGTCGTGCCAGGTGAGATAAAAATCTGCCTGTTAACTAGTGTTTGCTAGCTGTACGCACAAAAGGAGTGGTGGCTTCAGTAGATATATGTAGGTTGCAGCCATAGCAGCAGCTTTGGAAGTTAAAACAAGTTACTTATCTACAAAACGAGTGGACGTACAAATATAGACAAACTTAGGCCGTCCAGTGGGTAAATATTTACACATTAACATGTCTGCGCATCATAAGGCTTAGACACAGCAAACATTGCCATTAGTTTCTTGTTACATCATCTTTCTTTGCTCATAAGCCATTGATTTCTCAATTGTCTTCTTATTGATCCACTGATTTGTTTCACACTTCGTGACCAGAAAGCATTTTGGCCTCATTAATTTCGGATTACTGAGTTCAAAAAAGGTTCCTGGCCCAGCGCATATGAAATCAAGAACCCAATAAAGTGTGAACCTTAGGAGAAGCACCACGTCCATGCAGAGAATATGTCATACTTCAAAAATATAAAGGCAGAGAAAATACAGAAAGAAAATATAAGGAATTAGATAGATGACCCAAAGCTTTTTTAGGAAAATATGAATTCAAGCAAATTAACATAGCCTAAACTTGCAATGGAGAAAATTGCAGACTGAGAAACATAATGAAAGCATTATATCGCATGACTTCAACCAAAAGTAACAAACAACTATTTTGGTCTCGAAGACTGGAATTATGTACCTTAAGGTTTTCTCCTCTTGCGACATCTCTGAGTGAAACCAAGCTAGGGACATGAGCAATTCCAAGGAACATGGATGCAATTCCGTATATATGAACATCCTCATAATGTTCCAACACAGGATCATAAACCAAAAGAGAATCCTCGTTTACTAACATCAAGATCAATCCACTCTCCAAAACCATAATCGGCTCATAATAATCATAGATACGAGTTTCATTTATCATTTTAACAATGTAAAAGTCTTTACTCCACGACTCCTGCACTCCATAATCCTTCATTAACCATATATCGGCATGATCACCATCTGAAAAATCGCATAAAGAGAGGCAACCTTGTAGAACTCCAAGGCGCATATATTCTTTTTGATCCCCCCTAAAACCCAAAGGTCCTGGAACTGCTCGAAATTGCTCACTTGTAAAGTCAAAACAATGAATTAAGTCTGGACTCCAAGCAAGCCAATGAAGAGCTCCGTCAACGAAAGTATCAAACGAGAAATAAAACTTATGTTTCAGTCCATAAGGAGAAACATAAGGATAAGGGTTGTTTCCTATGTTTCTCCAAAACCCCTCACCCAATGTATATATCTCCACCTCATGGTTGTCTTCATTGTCAAAGGACCGAACTACCTTGTATTGATCAGTCACAGGGCTAAAACCAAAAGCACAACTGGAAACATTTTTCCCACTAGAGCATTTTGGAAGGGTAATGTACTCCCCTAAAATAGGATTGCAGACATAAATGGGGTCGTTGTTTTCGGGCTCAGACAAGCAGAGAAACCCATTACATGAATTCACAACGTTAAATGCGATTTTGGGGTCTTTGGGGAGGTTGATTTTGGGGACTAATTTGATTCTACAATTACGAGGGCGAGTGTAGGTGGCGATATGGAGATCAACCAAGTTGAGTTTCCTGGATTTGTACTTATGGGTGATGGGTTTGACCAAGAGGCTTACCTTCGATCTAGAGAGATGGAGCTTGGCGAAATGAGGGTCGAAGAGAAGAGAGAGCCAGCCCTTGCAAACGCGGCGGCAATTGAAGAGGGTTTTGATTGGGAGTCGTGAAAGGATGTCGAAGACGATGTGGGTTGGGAGATCTGGCACTGTATCGATCATACGAGGATCTTCTCCTACTTGTTCTTCTTCATCTTCTTGGGTTTCGTTTGGTTCATATTCGTTGTTGATTATCTGGGTCTCAGCTCTTCTTTTTCTGCTATTGGGACACATTGCGTCTCTGTGTAAAATGGTGGAAGGTTTGAGGGAGAAGTGCAAACTGCCAGTATTGTATTTGTGGGTTTTGTAGACAGGAAATTGAAGATTTTGGCGGTTGTTTTGGGAGGGAAATATGAGGAAATTCGCGCCCATTCCAATAATTCTCCAAATTTTTATTTTGGAGGTCAAGCCACTCCACTTCAACCACATTTCATTTGGGGTTTCCCAAAATAGAGATCTTAGCTTGTCTCCAAATATGGAGACTCCTCACAAAAATAGAGATGGGTCTCCATTTTAATAAATGGCAATGTAAAGATCCGATGTATACTCTCTCTATCTATTAGGGCTGCTCAAAAAAACCGGTGAACCGTGAATCCGGTCCGGACCGAACCGATCCGTATCTTTTGGATTTTAACAGTGGATTAATGGTCCGGACACGGATTCAAAAAATAAAAAACATGACTTTTGGATCGGACACGGATTTTGATTTTAAAACCGTGGATTAACCGATCCGGACTGTGAGATTTTTATTATATATAATTTTTTTAAATATATATAATTATATATATGTATATAGAAGTATAATTTTTTCACTTTTATATATGCATTTGAAGTGATTGATGCCTTGTGTTTTGAAGTTCTTCACTCAATTGTTTTTTTATGTTGGACTTTGATGTAACTAAGTATTTGTATTCCACTCTACAAAACTGTCGTTGTTTGTGCCTGCTTTTGTCTTTGTGAACTACAACTATGTGGTAGTGCCTCTGTTTGTGAGTGAACTAGAAGTGTTAATCTACTATTGTGTTGCTAGTTTGAACTTTGAACTTTCTGGAAATGTCTTGCTATTGTCTTAATCTGCTATTGTCTTGCCTTTGTTGCTAGTCTTGCTATTGTCTTAATCTGGAAATGTTTCCAACTTTGAACTTTCAATTTAGTGCATTTGCATTTGCAACTTGCTAGTGGCTTATTCCCTTTGTTTGTTGTTTTTTCCGAATAAGTTGAAAATCCGCGGATTAATCCAGAACCGATCCGTGACTCGCGGTTCAGATTGGAACCGAACCGTGAGACTTTGGATCGGACACGGATTGTATTTTCAAAAAACCGTGACTCGCGGATTAGGATTGGATTCATGTCAATCCGGACCGTGAGCACCCCTACTATCTATCTATCTATTAGTACGCTATAGCAATGTGTTTTACTACAAAACTCTCCAAAACCCAAATTCTAACGTCTCCTTAAAATTTAGGTTTTTCCCGTCACTCCCTCCTACGTGGCTATGACGGAAAATATCCTCCCTTCCTTCGCCACGTTCAGTGGTTTTTACAAACTGAAAACTCCCATCATGTCCAATGGTGGGTAGTTATCCCACATTCCTTTTATCATTCTTTTTTTCTTTGTTTCTTTGAATTTTTTTTAATGTCATACACTTAGCACGATACATGTTGGCCCTTTCAAAACTGAAATGTCTTTGAAAATTATCAAGTTATATAAACTATAACTGCTACTAGCCAAAACGTTGGGTAAGTGAGGCACTAGCGTGGATTTTTTTTTTCCCCGTGCAGCGAACGAGCACAATGCTAGTTTTAATAAAAGGCAATGTAAAGATCCAATGTATACTACCTCCGTCCCTTTTTTATTGTCAAGTATTCTATTTTGGATTCTCCCTTAATAAGTGTGTGTTTTGAAAAGTTAAGGAATAAAGGTTTATAATATAGTTATATTTTTGTTCTTTAGAAAAAAATTAATGAGTGAAGAGTTAATGACAATGAGGGTCAATTACGTAAACAACTATACTCCATGGTTATTTCCACCCACGTCCTAAACTATGAACGTAATCTAACCAAACATTAAGGGCAAACTTCATTTACCCCTCCTCTGATTTGGGTCGTATGCAGTCATACCCCTGTGGTTCTATTTGTCGATCCGCACCCCTTGTGATTTTTAATGGCACTGAGCAACTAACTCCTTTTGTGGAGGAGATGATATTCCTTGAAAAAAAATCAAAC
This sequence comes from Vaccinium vitis-idaea, assembly GCA_963854785.1. Lineage (NCBI taxonomy): Eukaryota > Viridiplantae > Streptophyta > Magnoliopsida > Ericales > Ericaceae > Vaccinium > Vaccinium vitis-idaea. Next base: position 36,419,801 of record OY978218.1, read on the forward strand.
TACCAAAACCTAAATGACACCAATTCCAAATGAGTGCAGAAATAAATAATGATGACCTGAATTCCCTTAAAATATTGGGGCGATTTTACCTTGTGACGTCTCGTTGTGTAAATATCAACTCGCAACTTGCGGGGTGCTGTGCACTCCTCGGCCGTCCGATCATGTTTTGGACGGCCCGGAAGCATTTGACAATTTAAATTTATCAGTGATCTCCCTCACCCGCCTCATCTTGCCTACCTTGTTTATTATTTCATACCTAAGCAATGTGGGATTGTATTCCTTAACATCTCCCCTCACGTGCAGCGGTATTTGAGGTCTTTCACGTGTAGCCACTTTTTGGATCTATCATCATGCAGTCTTTTTGATGGTTTGTCATTTTGGGGTGTGGTTATGAATTTTATAAAATGTTGGTAGAATAGGCCCGCTCTGATACCATGTAGAAACTTTATATCCAACTCAAGATCAATTGACAATGAGTAGAGAGGTCCCAAATGTTATTAAGTGATCACTCATTCATACCTAAGCAACGTGGGATTTTATTCCTTAACATGTGTGAGACTACAATATTGCTTCGGAGAATCAAAGAGAAATTAATGTCACTAGGGGTCTGATTTGGCTCATCAACATGGCAGACCACAGGCGGGCAGGAACCCTCCATTCTGCCTAAAACTCGTCCCAAAAATGTATCTAATTGCACTTCATGCTTCGTGATTTGCAGTGGTGTTTGGTGAATATACTGATTGTTAGAAGAAATATTTGTTTTATTACTGTTAGACTTAGTGCCCTTAACGGTAGTAAACTAGTAATATTGAATTACTACTTGAAATAATTTTGGGGGCATTCGGAATTTGGTTTGCCTATCTGTAGTACAAATTTCCTAACTTTCATGGTGTTACTAATTGATCTCACTTTGACGTTGTTCTTCCTAATCATGTATTCTTTTCTTTTATTGCATTTTCATAGTGCAATTGCCACTGCAAAAGGCTGTTGAACCTAGCTTTCAAATGTCCCTTCTTAGTGGGAGTAAAAGTGTTTGTGGAGTATTTTTGTGTGATTAATTTTACATCGGTATTACATCCGAGAAGTGATATGTAACTTCTCTTCTGCTGTTTTGTTGTATTGGGTTGAATAAGGTTACCTTATCCCTGTAAAATTGCGCGCATGCCACTACCTGTTATCTAATATAGTATTGCGGAATGGGTTTTCGCGAGAAGGGCTATGGTTGCGACAAGGGTCAATGCTTGATTCGATGCAAGATAATTAATCTTAAACAAATAATTTCGAAAAAAAAAATCCAATTGTAGAAGGTAGCTCATCGAAAGAGGGTAACAATGCCAAATCAGGTAATTGTAATTGAAATAATTCATTGACTAACTTCAAATTTGAAACAAAATCGGCTGATTAGGAAACTAGATAAGCAAAGGAAAAAGTCAATCGGGTAGTTTCCAAATATTACATCTCAATTAGTATATTCCACAAAACTTCATAAGGTTTTTATGCTCCATAGCTCTGTGTACCATTCAGTTTGAATTTGTTCGCCAAATTCTCCTTAGGGCAATTTTGGTAGAGTTCTTCAATTGAATACAATATGAAAATTGTAGATTTTCTATTGTACTCCCCTGTTATATATATACCTTGAATATTTGTTATGATTGTTATTTGCAGACTCCTAGCTTGAAAATATGTCGTAGGGAAGTAGATCAAAGTTTTGACACTTGGATCCGCATAAGTAATGTGTCTTTTACTCTTCGATATATCTTGCATTGGTTCTTAACAATTTTGCAAAAATATCTTTGTGACGTGACCAGATACAAATGATAGTACAAAAACCTTTTTTCCCACTACAAACGATATATGTATAGTGAACATATGAATACGAAAAGGCTGGCTGCGGTGGTCTATCTACAGAGGTCTAACCATCATCTTGGAGAAGAACATGCAAAATGTGACCATAGAATCAGATTCTCTCGTGGCGGTTAACTTGATTAATGAAGAGTTTGAAGGTTGCCACCCCCAAAGCAACATGATATTTGAAACTATGGCTTTGAAGACACGAACTGGTGCTACTCTAACACACATATCCCGCAGTGTTAATAAATTTGCAGAGCAAAATGAACATCTTGTAGTTATGGATGGGATGCCACGTACGCTCCCTTAGGGAGCTTTGGAACAGGGATCGCTTAGGAATCAGACATGTTATGGATTACTTCCTTGCCTTTGTTGTTTCCTGTCATAGACATGTTATGGATTACTTCCTTGCCTTTGTTGTTTCCTGTCATGGTCTGGACTAGCTTCATGCTTTTGTTGGTCTGTAACCTAACTCACCTCCTCTTGGAAAGCTACCTTATTATCTAGTTCTATAATATTTCTGCTTCACCAAAAAAAAAAAAAAGAAAACGAAAAAGTCTTTTTTGCTTTGAGTACCAGAACAGAATTGAGCAGTGTCTCACAATCAATGTAGTTCCAGTTATGATTGGAGAGTATAGTGAACATATCATGAAAGGGTTTGGAATTTAAGTCCACAAAGAGGGCATTCCTTCTCCTATGCTTTTCGGTTTATGAATAACTAGCATGAACTCGTGCTACACACGGACCGCTTTCAATTGCATATCAATAATGTAAATCTATATTAAAACAAAGTTGCGCTTTATCAAAATTTGAAATTTTTTGTTGCCGATCAAAAAAAGTAGACAAACATTAATTAATAAAAACTTAACCGAAGAGATAAAGCTGTCATGATGAGATTCACAATGCCATAGTTTAACAGATGACAGTATCTTCACAAAGACCCCCACGTTCCTCTGCTAACATGTGTAAAGCCAGTAACTTGCCGAGCAAAAAAAAAAAAAAAAACCAGTAACTCAAATATTAATGCATATCTTTTTTTTGGTGCAAAAATGAAGTGAAAGGTATGGTACTTCGTCATCTCTCCGTTATGTACGTAGTATCGTTTGTAATGCCACACTAATATATGTAGGGAATCCCACAACATTTATGTCGGGCCCGAATTTAAAATCGCACCACATATGCATGTGGGTGGTGTTAGGAGTATATTTAGTAAGGACTCGAACCTAAGCTGTCCAACCATGCAATTCCGCACTCCTACTACTCAATCAACCCCTTGTTGGTAAATAATGTGCTCATGATTATGCATTTAAGAAAAAATAAATGTATAAAATTATCAGATAGAAGAAAGTTGGAAAATAAGCAAAACAACTCATTGATGTCGGCCTTCAACTTCGTGAGAGAGATCTTGAAGCACATATCTCAAATTCACCCTTGTCAAGGACGGACGCAAGGGTGGGCTAGTTCAGACGACCGCCCTATCCACATTTCAAATTTCTCTTATAACTTTTGTAAATATATAAATTTACACATATATAAAGTCTATAAATTTCAAGTTTCTCTTATAAATTTACACCTATATAAGTCCGCCCGCCAAATAAATAAGTGTTGTAGTATTTGCCAAACTCACACTTGAATCCTGCGCTAGTCCTTGCCCTTTGTGCTTCTACTCAATGTACTGAAAGAATACAAAATGTGATGGGTAAAAATATGTACATTGCTTTATCACACACCTCAAAATGACTATTACCTATGTACTTATAGAAGGTGGATGTTGTTTTCATGACTCAACTTTCTTGGTGTGTAAGCTGCATGATTTAACACGGTGTGATTCTGTATGAGATCCAGACCTTAATCAACAAATACAGTAAAATATTAGTCACGAAGACATGCCATTCCTCGACATTCTTCAATCTATTAGATAAAAAATAATAATTGGATTCGTGACACCCCCATTGAACCTCTAATTTCATTTTAGTTTATATGTATAATAATCATGTAACAATCAAGACACGTGTATTCATTACTTTTGAAAATGTGCGAACATTCTTCTAACCAGTCTTTTTTTAATACAATTGTCACCACAGGAGTACATTGTTCATGACATAGAGGTTTTGGAGCGAGTACAATAAATAGAACAAACTTAGTGTAACCTTGTGTCTAAAACTTAGGTTTTTGTTGCTTGTTTATTTCATAAAATACCTGATAAACGTTCTTTCTCTCGAGCTTTCTCAATAATGGGTTATCTCTTCTATCTAATGTTATTTTTAAGGTCAAGCAAATGTGTTACCTTAGATCTCTTCAAAATCTCGCTTAATGTTTTTGGACCAAACTCGCGGTAAGAACTATAACAGAACCCATCTAGACCCTAATTATTGGGGGTTAAGGGCGAGAGATGATTGAAGACAGACCTAACATTTGGCAATATGCACACAAAGTGGTTGCTCCCAGAATACCACTAAAGCAGTAGACCTCCAAAAACTAAGGAGTTACATCACTACAAGAAATTACACTTTTAGTGACCAGTTTTGGTGACCAATTGCGTTTTGGTCACGGAAAACAACCAATTAGTGACCAAAAATACAGTGGTCACAAAATCATGGTCATTCAGTGACCAAATAAATTGGTGGTCACAGAATGTTCTACCAATGGTGAGTAAATTTTGGTTGGTCACTGACAGTACTATAATTAGTGACCAGATTATGGTTAGTCACAGAAAGGTTTGAACAATTGGTGACCAAATGTAGACTTGGTCACCAATTGTTCAAACCTTTTTGTGACTAACTATAATTTGGTCACTAATTATAGTACTTTCAGTGACAAACCAAAATCTAATCACCATAGGTAGAACATTCTGTGACCACCAGTTTATTTGGTCACTGAATAATCAGTTTGGTGACCAAAATCATGTGGTCACCGAATAAATGTCGTTTAGCGCCACTTTTTGGGGAGCTATATCATTCATCTTGATGAAGGGGTTTTAAACTCGGTCGAGTGAAAAATTTACATGAATGATTTAATCAACAAGTACAACGAAATCAACAATCTCGATCATCGTGATTGTGTCGAGGTCGTGGCTACTGTATATTCAACCATGGCACAAGACTCAGTTTACTATCAATATGCGTCCCGATGAAGGGGCTTTTTAAACCCGATCGAGCCAAAATTTTACATGAATGATTTAATCTATAAGAACAACGAAAGGAACAATCTCGATCGTCGCGATCGTGTTTGTGTAAGTGAATCATTGAATTATATCAAGTTAAAAAAAGAAATATGAAGTCATGAACAAAAAAAAATTAAAAAATTAAAAAAAAAAAGTTATAATTTTTTTAGAGAGAGTCGGACAGAATGTGTGTGTGTGTGTGTGTGTGTGTGTGTGTGTGTGAGAGAGAGAGAGAGAGAGAGAGAGAGAGAGAGAGAGAGAGATGGACAAAAAAAAGAAAAAAAAATGTTACAAATTGTTTTCAAATGAACTATGAAGGATCCCGCAAAGTGTAAAAATTCAGACCTCGAACTCCAATTTTTGAAGTAAATTTCGATGATCTGAACCGTTAGATGTGTTTAAAATGTGTTTTTGAGGTCCTATGGAAGGATGTGGCAAAAAATACTACCCGAAAGGGCTTGATCGCGGCACTTTTTTCATAAAATCGCTATATGAAAATTTGCTCTGATCAAGCCCTTCTGGGTATTTTTTTTTCCAAATCCTTTCGAAGGACCTTAAAAACACGTTTTAAACACATCTAACGGTTCAGATTTTCAAGAAATAGATTAGATGGCATTGGATTGGTGCATTATAGTGTTCAAATGCCATTGGAAGCACGGAATGTGTTCCGATCGTGTGGTTACTAACATCGGATGATCATCAATTTCGGGGAGAATGATAGAATTGATAAGATATTAAATCGTATCGGTTTAGATCAAACATTCAAGAAAACAAACCAGTATCCACCATTCAATGTTATGCATTGAACATACTTAGTTATGAACCAATATATACTGCTATAGTCTAATGTACGTTAGCCACACGATCTCAACACAATTTCGATGATCAACACCGACTATTTTATTTTACTTGGTGTTTTAATAAACCTCACCAAATTTCGGGCCAATCGGATTTTGAAAACCCCTTCATCGGGAGATTCCAGACGTGAGAATCATTAGTAGAAAAATATTTGTCAACTCCGATCGAGCATACAAAGATACTAAATATACTTAATTTTTTACGTGAATAATATATTTCATCCTAAAAAAAATATAGACGGTTCCGATTTTCAAAAAATAACTCGAAAAGCCCTCGAATGATGCATCGTAACTTTACGCCTAATTATGCACACACGTAATGACATGTGCTGCACACACACAATCACACACACGCTATATAAACTTTTCCCCCCCTTCCTAAGGCCTGCAAACAATTACCTCTGTGTATACAATTGCAAGGGTTGAGAGCTCCTCTCTCCCCCCTTAATTTCCGACCAAATTTTTATCAAATCAACTGAATATTGTTCGGTTCCTCTACAAAATGGGTCTGATCGATCCAATACCCATCATCTATTGGGTTTTCATCCAGCAACCTACGGTCTCCAAGCTCTGCGCATAGTCTTTGTTCCACAAAAAGGGCATCTGAGCTTCAGATCTATAAACCAAGCTTTACAAATCGTGGAGCTACAGTAAAAAGGGTCCGAGTCTACCGCAAAGAGGGGGTCTCGCTCATCATCTGTAAAGATGTTGGGTCTCCATGAAGGGGATCTGAAAAGTCAATCGTTCTAAATGGGTCTCGGAGCTTTCCCTGTACGCCATTTTCACGGTGCTACTCAACTTTCACTGCGGTTCAGGTGGCGGCAAGCTCCGGTGGAAGGCGAGTCTAGCACAGCTATGGACTCCAAATCTGAGTTACCATAGGGGGTAATACAGGTAACCTGATTTTAATGGAGTTTTTTCAGTTGATGTTAGAGAAGTCTTGAACTCCGGATTTGGATTTTTGGTTCTTAATTGTTGAAATTATTTGGTAAAATCTGGGTTTATAGTTGAGTTGCAAAGTTCAGCGCTATTGACCTCATTTCTGGGTTCTTAGATCTATCTGGTTATTCACTTTTGCTCGTGGATGTTCGTCCATTCCCAATTTGGGGATGATGCTGTGATTCCACACTCTCGGAAGGGATCTGTAAAACGTGAATACCTCTGTAACTCTTGATTGATTCTGCAATTTCATGGCTTCCTGTGGTTCTAAGGTACTCTGGTAGAAGACGAATTTGTGGGCCCCACTATATGTGGGGTCGACTCAAAAGGTCTGTGTACTGGACCTTGACAAATAACAAAAAAACAGTGGGTTTGGAAATGAGGACTAATTATCATGGGGAAATGTAGCATGTGGTTGATACTTTCAACTCAGGTTACATGTTTGACTCCAGAGAACAACAATAAAAATGGAAACTATGTACATGAGTTGTGTTTCTTCTAGAAAATTGATCTCTTTAGTTGTGTCTGAAAGTGTTCATAGCTTCATACCAATCTGCATAAAGGTTAATTACTCCTTTAAATAGCTACATGGTATGTACAGAGGCTGCCGAGAAATAGAGAAGTGCAGATTATGTCTCGAGGTGATTCTTTCCGACTCTTAAATCTAGTTATATTTTTTGCTTTGTAAGCTCAAGTGCTGAACTATTTATTCTTTTCTGAACCTATATATGTGTATATAATATTTGTGTAGGATTATGTATTTTGATTCTTCTACCTCATGCAGTAGTTAAATGGGATAAAGACTTACATAGAAGCCAAAATCAATGAAATATGATTTAAACTTGGCTAATGATTACTACTCGTTTTCTCTTGATGAAATTGTATGATCTATTCTTTCCTTACAATTTGGTAACTATTTTAACGTATCCGGCAGTACTACAAAACTAAGAAGCATTGTCATATCTACTGGCTTCACGTATCCGTGCCCGACAAGTGGCTGATACGGACACAACAGTCTTCGGAGACATGTCAAATGTGCCTAAATGTGTGTCTAGTTTGTTTATTACATTTCTTTTACTAGGACACGTCGTGGACACTCTAGAACAAGTAGGGGACACTCTTGGGACAAGTGGAGGATACGTTAGGACTTAGGAGTTAAAAATGTAATGATTAAAATTTGGTTCAGAGTTCAAAATTTTAGTTGATGGTTAGGTCATGAATACCTACACAAAATGCGTTGATTCATATCTTCATAGTGCTAAATACTTTTTGTGGGTTTTATTTTTACTTGATAGGAATGATGTTTTCATCTTTCATAGAAGTTCATAAGATTCCTCTATAATGCAAATATATACATTTTATTTGGCGCGTCGGCAACATGTCCATGTCTTTAACTTCTGAAGAAATGTCGTGTCCATATCATGGCATGTCCGTGTGTGTATCGTGCTTCTTATCTACAAAATGCTGTTTAAGTTGCTGGTTTTGTCTTCCATTTTTTTATAACAACTTTATCGTATCCTCTATTCCTGATGGTTGTTTGTAGCACTGATCTTTGTGCTCTGTGCTAGTATTGTTTCTCCTTGTTAGCACCATTATCATCATCTATAACTGATGGTTGACTAATGTATTGATCTTTGTGTTCTGTACTACAGAGAAATATTGATACGGATCAAGTCAAGGCTGCTATCAAAGCCCAACAAGACCAACAGATTGATAATGTAAATGACTCGATGGCTATGTTAGCAAGCTGTGTGAACTCATAAGTTTATGAAGTACTAATATGATTTTATTTTCTGCAAATTTCAGGCACTCTTAGCCGAAGGTCGATTTTTCTCAGATCTTGAGCTCATGGAAAAAGAGATTGAATGTATGGTTATGGAAGACTCTCGGGCTGAATATCTTGTCGATGACAAGTTCAAGCAGCAACCCGGTTGGCTAGAATCCTCCACTTCTGGTGCTGAACCTTCATAATCTGGGCCTAGTGAGTTCCCTCTTCTATAGCCACAATTTCATTATTGGACCTATCAGATGGGTTTCGGTTCTTGCTAATTGAAATGGATTGCTTTAAATTTTGTCATAAGCGGAGTGGTGTAAACTCTGCCGTATGATTCTATTATTAGAGGCCCGTTTGTTTTCCCGGATTAGCGGTTGGAGCTGGATGCAAATTTTGCACCAAACAATGACGAAAAGATAGTGAGAAGGCTGTTTGAGCGATGAAATTGTCTTCATACACAGAACTACCCGTGGATCACATGGGGAACTATAATGTCTAGACTTATGAAGCACTAAAACTCCTAGAGTCGTTGTATCCTCGTACTAGACATTGGGACACGCGGAGGACCCAACTAAATTCTTATGGTACACACAACATGGCGTATCCCTTAAAATTAAAGTAATTTTTGTTCTTATAGTAATTGCTTGTGTATGGATATTAAAATGCACTTTTTTTTTGTTGCTTTTGTACAGATGGATCACAACGAACTATTGCATAGCCCGAGTATACTTTTTGCCATGGGGATGCTTTTGTTGGGACGATGACGATTCAGATAACAACCTTATATATCACGTAGCTTTTGATTGCATCTGATGTATTCTAGATAATAGATTAGGCGCCCGTGCTTGTAAGTTTTAACATTTTATTTATTGCTCTTGTTGGTGTAATGAGAATGTGTTAGATGATTATATAAAAGTTATGAAAACTATTGCAAGCTTGAATTGTCAATTTTTTTGTTTTGGTTGAATTTGGTTTTTGAATGATTGATTTGAAATCATAAAAATAATGCACGTGGAATCAAATTTGCCATTTTTTTTAACGAAATTAAAAGGTTTTGTGACCAATGATTGGTCACCTATACATTGCTATTAATTGGTCACGGAAACTATCTTTTAGTGACCACTATTTTGGTAGGTAAAAGGTACCATTTTGTGACCACCATTTTTCAATGACCAAATTTGGCTTGGTCATGAAAGCATAACATTTAGTGACCACTAATTTTCGGTGACCAAATTCAGGTGGTCAACAAAAGGATACAACCGTGGCCAAGTTTTAGTCACTAAATGTTATGCTTTCGTGACTAGAGAAATTTTGGTCACCAATACCTTTCTGCGAGTAGGGTTAGGCGACCAAATTATTTTTGGTCACGGTAGACCTTTGGTGACTAAATAGGACCTTTTAGTGACCAAATTCTTAGTCACCAAATGCGTTTTTTCTTGTAGTGCATGGATGTTTTGCTGCAGAACTATGCCCTCAAATCAAAGCCGAAAGACATCAGAGAGAACTGGTCTAGAGACCCGTATCAATTTTTGTGCTCATTGCCATGCTTCCTTCATTCATAGTTCAGAGCATTTCACTAAAATAAAAATAAACACAAACCAACCATTATCGCACATGTTCACATATCTAAAAGAGAGGAGAAAGTAAGAAACCACAAAGAGAAAAAACAATCATAATAATACAAATCAAACAAATGTGTTGGCATTTGTACATCACTAAGAAGAAGGAAAAACCTCACCAGATCCATGGGGGAGGGAGAGAGATGTGAAAGATGGTTTTTTTTAATGGAAATTAAACTTAGAACTCTATAGGTATCATGGATAATGATCACTATGGTTTTAATTTTGAAAAAGAACAATCTATGGATTTGTTTTCTCTAAAATGGTAAATAGGGTTCTTAAAATATGAAAGGAATACTTCATGTTGTTGACTAAAATGGAAATGGAATATGTAATTCCTTTGCATCCGTAATTAATTTCCTTAGTTAGGACAACTAATTAAAAAAAAAACACGTAAAATTTCCTTAGGATAACTACGTATGATAATGGTATACCCATGAAAATTACAAAATGATATATTGTTGAGTTTTAGTTTAAATTGTTAAAATGAAAGATTCCATGTTTTGTTATGGATAACAAGATCTATGGGTTTCAAATTTAAATACTACTGAGATTTATAGAAAATCTTTGATTTATATATAGTTATGTCACATGCTTCTCCCAAAATTCTATATGACAAACTAACCAATTCATGCCACTTGTCGCACAAATTATCATAAATCATGCATAAACTACCATCTTATTAGATCGTTTCTTTCTTTTGCTTATATTTTGTTTCTGTTTATATCTAAGTTGGATGCACATAGAATTCCAATTTGCAATTTTTGTGGTCATTAACGCAAGTTTGTGCAGTCAAAGAGATATGAGATTACTTTGATTTGTTATTATGAGAAAGATTTTGATTCATTTGAATTTTGAATATCCTAGTCAAAAAATTCCATAAATTTTGGTAATTGATACAAGAGGATATATGGATATTGCAAGATTTATGATTTTGAAATTCGAAAAAAGTATGGGATGTCTTAAATGTGATATGATCATGTTACATAATTTATAATCTTCATCACAATCCAATGAGTTTTAGCAGTGAATCCGTGCTATGCACGGGAGTTGAAAAATGTAAACAAATACAATAATTTTGACTGTACAAACTTGCGTTTGTGACCACAAAAATTTCAAATTGTTTATTATTAAATAAGTGATATGGGAAATAAACCATACAACAAACCATATTCTTATCCACTTAGTGCTATTCTTTTTTTTTTTTTTTTTTTTTGAGATAATACATAGTTTAGGATAAAGGAACAAATGGATAACACCAAATGAATAGTTGTCAACATACAATTAAACTTATAAAAAGTTATAACATTTAGTAGAGCAAACCCAACACTGTGCCTAAACTAATCTGAGGAATAAAAATTGGTTGACTTATTATTAAACAACAGCAGATGCACGTAAATACATAAGATGTGGCCAACATCCAGTGCTACACTTCTCTACAAAGGAAAAAGGAGTAATAAACCAAAATAGAACCGGAATGAAGAGATACCAAAACTTCTCTTGATGGGATTGTTGTAACCTTATATAACATTTTACTGTGAAAATGCTTTTCTTATTATCTATAGCTACTGAAATAGTTTTTTTTTTTGTAACACATTATTATTATTATTTTTTGGAGAAACGCTACTGAAATAGTTAACGTTCACTAATTTGGGTGCAGCGAAATTTAGCTTCGATAAGGGAACAAAGATTAACAACAGGAGGGTAAAATAGAAACAGTATAAGAGAAATAATAAATCACAAATTAATTGCATTACTTTCCTTCGGTAATCATTAAATCACCAAAAATGATACATGTACAACAACCAGTCTCCAACACACTCACATGGTGTGTGGAGCTCATACCTGTGTATGAAGTGTTGTGCTATAGCGAAAAGGGTTTATTAATTAAAATATTCTACCTCTACTTAAATGTCCAATAGTCTTTTTTGCCCCTTAAATCCCAACGACTATATTTTACATATTAGTCAACATCCATTATATAATCAAAAATCATATTTCTCGAAATGTCAACATTTTTGTAATGATGTCCAATTTATACGTTTCATATTTATCAACCTAATGGCGTCCAATTTATACGTTCTATATTTATCAACCTATTAGTCCACATCCATGGTATAAATAAAGTCACATTTTTTAAATGACATCCAATTTATACGTTCCCATATTTATCAACCTATTAGTCCACATCCATGATATAATCTAAAATCGCATTTTTTAAATGACGTCCAATTTATACATTCCATATTTATCAACCTAATGCCGTCCAATTTATATGTTCCATATTTAAAAAAGTATTAGTCAACATCCATGATATAATATAAAATCATATATCTCAAAAAGTCAACTTTCTAACAAGATGTCCAATTTACTTTGTCTGTTTAGAAATATGTTTCATGTTTAATAACAAAAATAAGGCAACATCCATGATATAATAAAAATTATTTCTCGTAAAGTCAACATTTCTAAAATGATGTCCAAGACATATATCAATGCCAAAATAAGAAATCTAGTTCAACAATTGTAAAAGTTTTTAGGAAAATAACATGCAAGCGAAGTATTGCGTGTCTCACCTCTTTCTTGACGACGCAACTAATCTCTACTCGATCCCTGATCTTCAACAGACTTTGCAAACCCAAGCAGGATTTATGAAAATCAATTCCTTTTATGGCATTGTTCACAAGAAATTTGATGTGATGGCACAACTTTAAAACTTAAACTTCTTATTTAGATGTGTTTTGGCTTAAAAAGTTAGCTGGCTTGTTTTTTCGTCTTTATTTGATTTTTTTTTTCGTTTTTTATTTTTGCCTCAACTTTTTGTGTATTATTGGTTCGTCTTGGCGAGAGGAATAAAAAAAGTAAAAAATTATGGTCGAAGCTTAAATTTTTTTGAATAAAGACAAAAATAAGTCAAAAAGACAGTTTTTTTACACTTTTTTCGATCTTATTCAAAAAATTGAGAGTTCTAATCATAATCTTTTATCTTTTTGGATTCACGGAAAAAAAAGTTAAGCCAACTTCTTTAGCCAATTTGTGACTTGAGAACATTTTAATGTACCTGGACTCGGTAAATATGTCCAAAAGAAATCCATTTGAGTTTGGGTAACTAATTTCTAAAGCACTTTGGTTGCAATAATCTCTGTAAATTATAAGAGCAGAATCAACTATGGAACACAGGAGTATTATGTAATACAACCAAGATTCCAAGAATGTCTAGGTTGGATCCGGGGGGCCTGTAGTGAGGGGACTCACTACATGCGTGTAGTGAGCTCCCTCGACCGTCCGATCAGCAATCAACGGTTAGAATCATCTTCCGATCGGACGGCCGAGGGAGCTCACTAGACGCATGTAGTGAGTCTCCACACTACAAGCCCCTGGTTCCAGTCTAGGTTGCCTTTGGAACATTTGATTGTTTTCTCTCTTTTTCTCTTTCTATCCCGTACCACCAAACCGAGCCTAAATGTCCATGTTTGTCACATGCTAGTCTTCTCTGTATTTATATAGACAGGACTTAAGTGCATCTCCAACAGTCTTGCCTTACTTCCGATTTGGGCAAATTATTGAGTGAACTCTCGACTTCTTGTCAGAATGAGTTTGTAGCACCCGATCTAAGTGAGTTTGTAGCACAAAACCCTTAAAAGATTTGTAGCACTCGATCTCCGGCAAGGATTTTGCTAATCGGGTTTGTTGATGGACGACCAAAGATCACTTTTCAGCTAAGAAGTATGGGAATGGCTACAATACACACCCCTTATTTGGGTGTACCATATGCACCTATTGTGTGGTCCAGATTGTGCCACCTCATCAACAATCGTAACATTTTTTAGTTTTTCGTAACTTTTCAGCAATATGATTTGTAACATTTTGGTGTGTCTTGTAACTTTTATAAAAAAATTCGTAACTTTTACAAAAAAATTGTAACTTCTACAAAAAATTCGTAACTTTTGTAGGGGTGTGTGTGATACACACCCAAACAAGGGGTGTGTATTGTAGCCTTTTCCAGGAAAGTACAAACAACACGGGACACAAATTATAACCAAATAATGACGAGTGCAGACACAACGGGTTCACGGCAAAAAATATGTATTTGTATAACGGAATAGATATTCAGTTGCAATTCTTGAGATGAACATTCCAACTGGAAACAAACGAAACAAATTAATAAGATTTCATTGATCAAAATTAATACATTCGTACTTTTTCCCTGACATTGTGGTACATAATAAATCCGAAATAAGCTCAATATTAATGAATTGATCGCTGTCATGATTCCATCCATATTTATGTTGCGAAACGGGTGTCCCCGATGTGTATCCCTAGATCAAAATAACTCAATTTATTGCATATGCCGCATAGGGTGTGCGTGTCCTATACATGTCCCAGAGTGTCCAACGCTGATAGGGCAAGCAGGTAAGAGTGTCCATGATGCATAGCTATGTGTTAATTGTTAAATGTTTGAACTTTTCAAACCAAGCCTATACAATTCAAAAGAAAGGGGAAAAAAGAAAAGAAAAAATGGAAAAGAAAATAAGATTTTCTGTATATTCCAAATAAGGCCTAAAGATTCAACTTTAACCTACCCTGGGAAGCATAATTTGTTTGTTTAACCTTTCTATGGAGAATTCTCTCTCTACTTTGAGAGCTTTTCTCTTTAGCTGAGAGCCCCAACCCCTCTGTGGTGTTGTCCCTTACCCACCTCCCTCTATCTCAACCCTACCTTTCTCTGCTCCCTTTACCTCCACCCTTCTCCTCTCCCAGATCCCCACCGCCTTTTCTCTCTCCCCTCTTTCCACTCCGGACAAGCCATTTTCCTGTCATTCCACAGTCCTTCACCCTTCCTTTCTCTGCCCTCTTCTTCAACTATACCCCTTTTCCTCCCTCTCCTTTACCTTCTCTTGGGGCTCTAT
This sequence comes from Vaccinium vitis-idaea, assembly GCA_963854785.1. NCBI lineage: Eukaryota > Viridiplantae > Streptophyta > Magnoliopsida > Ericales > Ericaceae > Vaccinium > Vaccinium vitis-idaea. The sequence continues at coordinate 36,434,908 of OY978218.1, forward strand.
GGCTGATTTAGGGATCTTAGACCTAGATTCCAGAGATTTTGCATCCATTACGAGCCTTTGCTTGATTGGTAAAGTTTTTCACTCAAAACCTCTAAATATTGGACCAATTACAAACATCATCAACTCAACGTGGAAAACCAGAGCCCCCGTTGGAGTTACTCCTTGGAGTGGCACAAATACCTTCCTCTTCCGATTTGAGAATGAATACGATAAACTCGCCATCCTCAAGGACGGGCCATGGTCGGTGATGAGCCATCTGCTTGTCCTAAAGTCCCTCGTGGATGGGACTTTGGTTTCAGAAAGTGATTTTTCTGCATGCCCATTCTGGGTGCAAATTCACGGACTACCTGTGGAGAAGATGTCTTGAACTAATGTTGAAATCATCGGCAAGCGTTTCAGGAAGCTCCTGGTGATTGAGGTCCCCTCAGACAGCTTATTGTTAAATCGAAGTTTCTTTCGTGTTAAGGCAAAGATTAATGTTAACCTTCCTCTCCCTAAAGGCTTCTGGTTGCGTCGGAAGGAGGGCTTTGGCCCTGATCTTTGGATCTCATACAAATACGAGAAGCTTGCAGATTTCTGTTACTTCTGTGGAAGAATTGGGCACGACAATAAGGTCCGTACATTTGTCTCTAAGGAAGAAGGATTAAAATCTGGGTATGGTTTTGATTTACGTACGGGGCGAGCCAGAAAAGTGAATGCTCAGATTGAGGAGGTTGTGCTTTCGAGTGAGCAGATTGAAACCAGAAATGTGGTGACGCTGGGGATGCACACGATGGCTAAGAATAACAATGTGGTGGCACGTGAAGGAGACTCATTGTTAGTGACGCAGAAAAGGGATGTGATAGTGCGTGAACGGGATCCTCTGATGGTGATATAGAATGGTAATGGTGATTATGTGACGCAACCAGAGGAAACATTGCAGAAGAATATTGCTGCTCCACTACATGCTCTCCCCACGTCTGGTGGTGCCATCCAGGGGACAGGTGTCATCATTCCTGAGGTATCAGGTATCAATCATTGTACTATCAGTATTCTAAGTCCCTAAGAAATATCAGACGAGTTTTCCCCAGGCCATATTACTCCCACTGCGGTGATGAAATCACACCACTCAATCTTCCCTCCCTTACCAAACAACCCACCCACCCTTTATCTTTGGGCCATAAACCAAACAAATTTCCCAACTTAACCCAGAAACCCAGTACTTTGTAACTGAGCCTGATAGCCCAAAATCCTCATGTAGCCCACCTCATCCATTCTCTCCCAAATCAGCCCTACTAACCCACATCATCCCATCTCCCCTAGCCCCTAACACCACCACTAACCCATTAGCCACCTCTTACCCTATGACATCAGACCTCACTGCCTCTAAGCCCAATCCAAAACATCACCTAAGCCCAACCCATAAAACAACTCTCACACAATTCTCCAGCCCATCTAACCCCAGCCCCACTTCTCCTCCTTCGTCAGAACACAACCTTCATGGTGGCACCCCCTCTCTCGTTGTTGACCAAGTCATTTCTGTGGGGCTCCAAAACCTCTCATTAAAAAGGAAATCCTGTGATAACCATGAAGACATCAGTATCTCAAGTGCCGCAAATCTATTCAGAAATCTTTGTCTTTGTGGCCCAACCTTTGATATAGATAATTCACCTATAAAATCCACCCCCTCACCCAAGTACCGCAAATCTATTCGGAAGAGCACCAATGGGAATAATAAGCCTCTGTATTCAGGGAAGAAGAACTCTGAATCTGGGAATTTTGTAATTGGTGATCAAACTTTGTGTGAAGTCCATGTCCAACACCTTTTTGACTGCTCTGCCAAGGAAATTGATATGGTCCCTGTTGAGGTTGTGGTTATGGAGAGTGAGAATTAAGGTAAGAATTTGGTCCTCCCTGGAACTAAAGATGGGCGTGTGGCTGGCCCGGAACAACCATACTTCCAATGCCGATCCTAACCTGGAACTATCAACGAGTGGGGCGTCCCTTGACAAGCCAGGCATTAGGTAATTTGGTGAGCAAAAATCGCCCCTCCATCGTCTTTTTGATGGAGACAAAAAATAATAAGGTCAAGATGGAGACCATTCGCCGTAGGTTACAGTTTGATTTTGCTCATTATGTTGACCCTGAAGGATTGTCTGGTGGTCTTGCTCTCTGGTGGTCTGATGAAGTTGAGCTTGAGGTGGAACAAGCTTCAAAAAATATGATTCACAGCAGCATTATGGAAAAAGGCTTCTCCTAAGTATTGGGCTGCTTCTTTTGTTTACGGTAGCCCTTCAAGATCTCGAAGGGATTTGGTGTGGGAAGAAATTATGGACATCGCAAGATATGAAAGGCTTCCATGGTTGGCTATAGGTGATTTTAATGAGGTTTTGAGTTTGGAGGATAAAGTGGGGGGGGGGGGGGGGGGGGGGGGAATTGTCCAGACCCACTTAGACTTTCGTCTTTCCATAATATGCTGAATTTCTGTGGATTAGTAGACCTTGAGTTTAAGGGTCCCAGATTCACATGGCAAAATAATAGAGTGGGGAGGGACTGCATCATGGAAAGGATAGATATGGCTTTTGCCAATTCGAAGTGGCGTGAGCTATTTGATCAAGCCGTAGTTCTTGTGGAAGCTGCCGTTGGTTCAGATCATAACCCTCTGATTCTGAACACCCAATCCCCCCTTTACAAAGTGGGACGACCTTTCAAATTCGAATCCTTATGGACCACGGATGAGGAGTGCAGGGTAATCATCTCTGAAGCTTGGTTGCATGCTTGGGAAGGGTCTGAAATGGTGAGAGTCTGCAAGAAACTGAGGGGATGCAAAGACAAACTCAAAGTTTGGCATAAAGCTAAATTTGGTGATTTGCGTAGCCAGATTGCCACCACCAAGGATGAACTCTTGGACTTTCAGAGCCAGTTGGATAAGGACATCATTCCTGACTCTTTTGTGATTGAGAAAAAGCTTATTAGAAAGCTTGAAGACCTTTGGCAGAAAGATGCCATGTTTTAGCATCAACTTAACGTTCTCGTATCAAATGGCTTCAAATGGTTGATAAAAACTCACGCTTCTTCCATTTGACTACCCTCCAACGGTGCCGAAGGAATCAGGTGGTTAGGATGAAAGATGGTAATGGTGAGTGGAAAAGTGATCCCAAGGATCTTGGTGATGTTGTAAAGGGCCATTTCCAGTCCCTCTATCAAGCCCCTACAGGAAGGAATCTTGATGACATTCTGAGTTTGATTGACCCGGTTATCTCCAATGACATCAATGAAGCCCTTGTTAAGGAGGTTTCTAAGGAAGAGGTGAAGGCAGCTGTTTCCCAAATGGGCCCTTTGAAAGCTCCGGGTTCAGACGGATTTCCAGGGGTTTTTTACCAAACCTATTGGGACATTGTAGGTGAGGATGTGATGAAGGATGTGCAAAATTTCTTCAAGGATGGTATTATCCTTAAAGAAAAATAAACCATACCAATGTTGTCCTTATTCCCAAGGTTAAGAACCTGGAAGTCATGAGCCAATTTCATCCCATAAGTCTTTGTCACTTTATCTACAAGATAATCTCCAAAGTATTGGCTAATAGACTGCAGCCTTTTATGCACAGGATCATCTCGGAACAGCAATCCGCCTTCATCCCGGGTCGTCAGATCCAAGACAATATTATTGTGGCTCATGAGGTATTCCATTTTCTGAAGCATAAGAAATCAGATTCAAAGGCTTCCATGGCAATCCAACTGGATCTCAATAAAGCTTTCGACAGCGTTTGCTGTGACTTCCTTATTCTTTTGCTGGATAGAATGGGATTCCATCAGAAATGGGTCAGTTGGGTCAAGCAATGCGTTTGGACTATTATATTCTCTGTCCAAATGAATGGTAGTCAAAGCTGCGAGGTAACCCCTGGTAGGGGTCTCCGTCAAGGAGATCCGCTATCCCCATATCTTTTCCTCCTTGTGGCTGATGTACTTTCATTACTCATCAACAAAGCTGTCAGCAAGAAGTCTTTGAGGGGCATTACTATGAGGAAGAGTTGTCTTGAAGTATCTCACCTGTTATTTGTTATTTGCGGATGACTCGCTGGTTTTTCTAGAAGGAAACCCGCTGTTTTGTTCCAATTTTCTGCATATTACTAGTTGTTTTAGTGAGGCTTCTGGGCTCTCCATCAATGCCCAGAAATCTAGCATCAGATTCTCGGCTAACACGAGTGATGCCTTATGAGAAGAAATTAAGCAAGTGCTTGGAATACCAGTGATGGAGGAGTCCTCAAAGTACCTTGGTCTTCCAACTGCCTAGGGCAAAACCAAAAAAGAGTTTTTTGGTCATATTTGGGACAGAATTGTGGCGAAAGTCCATGGTTGGGGGAACAAGCAGTTAAATCAAGCAGGGAAGGAGGTTCTCATCAAGTCAGTACTACAAACTATCCCTATGTACCCTTTTATGTGCTTTAAAGCTCCTATATCTATTTGCACTCAACTTAATTCAGTGATTGGAAAATTCTGGAGGGAGAATGGAGATAGTGGAGGGAAAATCCATTGGGGGGCGTGGACCAAACTTACCGAACAAAAGGGTTTGGGTGGAATGGGCTTCAAAGATTTTGAATCTTTTAATGTTGCGCTTCTAGCTCGCCAATTTTGGAGATTGGTTCACAATCCTGACTCTTTGTGGGGTAAGGTTCTCAAAGGGATTTATTTCCCCAATTCTTCATGTTTGGATGCTAGTAGAGGTGCCTCTCCTTCATGGATCTGGTGCAGTCTACTCGAAGGTAAATCTTTGTTGCAGAAAGGGCTGGTTTGGTCCGTAGGAAATGGTGAGAGCATACGGTTTTGGGATGATACATGGATTCCAGGGTTGAAACGGGAGGATCTTCTCAAAATCAAACCCCACCCTTGCAAATGGAATAGTGTTGCTGACTTTATTTCTTTACCCAATAAAGTGAGGAATGTAGACAAACTAAGGAGCTGGGTCTTTGAAGGAGCGGTCGAGGAAATTTTCAAAATCCCCATCAGCCTTAGTAACATACCTGATAGACTGGTTTGGCGGCACTCAAAATCCGGCCAATATTCAGTTAAGTCAGGATATTTTTAAGCCAGGAAAGCTAAAAAGGATGCCTCTTCTAGCACCTCATCCTCACATTCCCCCCCTCAATCCATGTGGTCTCATTTGTGGGCGATTCCTATTGCCCCAAAAGTCCGCATGTTCATGTGGAAAGTTATCAAAAATTGGGTCGCTTGCAAGGAGAATTTGTACAAGAGGAAATGTGGCCAATGCCCCATATGCCCAATTTGTGACCACGAGCCGGAGATGATCAAGTACACTCTTCTTAGATGTTCTTGGACCAGAGTAGTCAGGTTTGGTAGTGGCAAAGCCCACTGGGTGCTTGAAAAACCAATTCAAGTGGCCTCCATCTGGATGGAGGACTTGTTGCGTGATACTCTCGCAAAGGAAGCCAATAGGGAAGAAGTTGGGCAAATTTTCCAGATCTATTGGGCGATTTGGAAGTCGAGGAACGACTGCATCTTCAATGGGAATCCTCCGAATCCTAAAAATACGATCTTCAGAGTTTCCGTGGCAAATTCAGTCTATCTCCACGCTATGTTCTCAGCTACGAAAAGGACTCCAGACAAGCCCATTCATGGAGGTAGCTGGACCCCTCCCCCCCCTGCCGTAACAAAGTTTAATATCGATGGAGCATTCTCATCCTTTCGCAGCCTTGCTGCCTTTGGCGTCATTGCCAGGGATAGTAGTGGATTAGCTCAGTTATGGCGTTTTGGTAGAGTGGTTTCTCCTTCGGCCTTGTACTTGGAAGCTTGGGCTCTTAGGATCGCTTGTGCTGTGGCAAAAGTCTTACTCATGGATGAAGTAATCTTTGAATCAGATTGTCTAGAGCTCATTAACTGTTGCAAAGCTTCTGCCGATGTTTGTCTGTGGGAAATCAGACCTTTAGTTGGAGATATCATGTCTTGGGCAGCATCGAGGAAGTGGAATTTTGTCTGGTGCAGCAGGAAGAAGAATGGGGCAGCTCCTTGGTTGGCCTCTAAATGTCTAGATAGAAAAATTTTGTTTCATTCTGGTTGTTTACCTCCTGGACTAGAGGATGTTCTAGTCAAGGATTTCTGTTGAGTTCCTGTTCTAGTCTATTATATATATGCCTCTTTTCAAAAAAAAAAAAAAAAAAAACCTAGCCTGGGAAGCGTTTAGACATACCTGTGTCTGCCAAAAAGATATAACAGTATGAAAATCAAATAAGCCGCCACGCACTATAAGAAATTTTACCGTTCCTGGCATTAACAAACCGCCGATAAAGGCCCCAAAACCGCTGGAAAAATATTTCCGGCATTAAAAATGCGAAAAACCCACCTCCGTCAATATGGCCGTTAGGAGAATATAAACGACAGTAATCTACCGCCGGTAATAATAGTTGCCTATTTCTAGAAAAAAAATTCCATCCCAAGTTTCAACCCTGCAACCTTATGTGTGGAGCCCCGACACCTGACGACCCAAACTTTTTAGTTATACTTAGAAAATAAAAATATTTATATTAAAATTTAAAGTTATCACTGGGTTTTTTGGACTACCGCTGGTAATAGTTGTGGCAACCTTTACCGGCGGTTTTATTTCTGCAACCAAAAATATAGCGGAAAAAGTCATTTTTCCTAGCGGGCTATGATTACCGCCGGGAATGGTACCTACAAGATACTATATGGTGGGTTTTGGAGAGAAAATGATTGACAAAAGGTTATATCATTGTGATTAGGGATATGTATGAAGATGCGGTCACTACCATTAGATGACAACAGGGGAAAAGAGTAAATTTCCAATCACAATAGGTTTGCACCAAGGGTCAACCTTGGGTCCGTACCTCTTTAATTGCCCTAGTTATAGATGAACTGACCAAGAATACTCAAAAGGGTATCCCATGGTGTACAAATGATACTGTCCTGATAGATGAAATAGCTAGAGGTCGGTGTTAGTAGTAAATTAGAAATATGGAGAAAAGGATTAGTCAAAAGGCTTTAAGATAAGTATGAGTAAATTGAATGGAAAAGGCTACAATACACACCCCTTATTTGGGTATGTATGATACATACCCCTACAAAAGTTACGATCTTTTATAAAAGTTACGATTTTTTTTATGAAAGTTACGAGACACACCAAAATGTTACGAATCATAGAAAATGTTACGAATCATATTGCTGAAAAGTTACGAGAAACTAAAAAATGTTAAGATTGCCGATGAGGTGGCACAATCTGGACCATACAATAGGTGCATATGGTACACGCCTTTAATGGGTGTGTATTGTAGCCATTTTCAAATTGAATATATGGAGTGTAAGCTACGTCCCGATTGGATGCCGGATTATTTTTAGGAGTATTATATATGGAGAGGGTATAAGATAGTAGGGGGTAATATATATGGAGGGTGGCCCCACAATGATGTGACATTTGGGTGGATGATGTGAAAAGCTGTCCAAAGACTTTTTTGCCCTAGTGTGCATATTCGTATTAGTTATGTGTTTTTTCTATTAGATAAATCCAATAATTAATTAATTTATTATTGAAACTCAATAACTAATTAAGCAATAAGATTTAATTGTAATTAATTTTATATTAATTGTTTTATTAAAAAAATTAATTTAGATGTTTACTTTTTATTATAAAAATTATTGAATCGGATCATCTTTTAGGAGTTTCCAAAAAGTATGTCAAAAAACAGACGAGATTTTTGGGTAAAGAATGGTGACGTTGACAATTGAAGGAACAAAAAATGTGGTGGTGCTTTTTTTTTTTTTAAGTTGTGAGATTAAGCAGTGGATCTCTTGTTTTCAATCCAATTTTTGAGCATTAAAATAATACTCCTAATTTTTTAGAACATTTTCAAATAATAAAAAAGAAAACACATCACATGCCAATGTCTTGGGAGGGGGTATTAAAAGGGGTACAATGGTCATTTTCCAGGGGATATTAGGGGGTCATAAATATGGACACCCCCTGGGGTGTCCATAAATAACACCCCTGCCTGGGTGATATTTAGTCTGGGTGATAAATAACACCCATGCACTTATTTTTGGCAAACAATTCCATAACCGTGGGCCCGGGCATAAATAAGACCCCCCATATTTATGCCCCCACTAAGACCCCATCCAAACGGGCCGTAGAGGTGTTATTAGTAAATCAGAAATATGGAGAAAAGGATTAGTCAAAAGCTTTAGGATAAATATGAGTAAATTGAGTATGGAGAAAAGGATCAGTCAAAAGGCTTTAGGAAAAGTATGAGTCAAATTGATTATGTGGGTCTGTTTAATTGGCGGTGAAATTAGTTTTTCAAATTACCGATCCGAATTAGTCCATGTTTCTTGAATTAACCATAAGACAAACAAAGAAATTCATTTAAATAGAATATTGATAGTTTGCATGTGTAGTGTACCAGTAATAATTTTTCTTTCACGTACTTGTCTCTCTCATTGATAGAATATTGATAGTGTTTGTGTGAATATTTAATTCAGGAACAAGTTGTTGTTTTTTATTCGAAATGATTTAGTGTTTGTGTGATTATTTAATTCGGGAACAAGTGGTTGTTTTTTGTTAGTGTTTGTGTGAGTATTTAATTAAGGAACAAGTAGTTGTTTTTTATTCCAGATGATTTGGGAAAGGTACTGCAATTACTTTCGGTTGCCGGCGCTAAAGTCAACGTGAATAAAGTCAACTTATTACAATACTCCCGTTGATGGCATCCCAAAATATAGGAACCGGATCCCCTGTTCTAAGTTTCCTCTGTTCCTCTTTTGCAGGGGGTTTGGGCCGTTACATCACACATAAATTTTTAAAATACAAAAACAAAATTCACTATCCAACGGTCCAAACCCCCCGCAACAGAGGAACAGAAGGGTTTTGGACCAGGGGATCTGAAACCCAAAATATACAATCATTCTTCCTTCCAAGTCAATGTCAATTATATATTTCCGATGTACCAAAAAAAATTTAAAAAATGTCAACTAGATGTAGAGATATAGCCAATGTCAATTATATATTTCCGACGTACCAAAAAAAATAAAAAAATGTCAACTAGATGTAGAGATAGAGAGAGAGAGCGGGGTTGATTTCACGGTCAATGGAATCCCCAAATATACAATCTCTGTACTCCAGAAAATTATCCCGAAAGTGAGATCAGTGGTTCAGATTCACTTAGACGTTTATCTGAACTACAGATTTCACCTTCGGGGCAAGTTGTCCGGGTGCTTGGCATTTTCCATCTCTCTCCCTTGGGCCACAACTAAATGTCAACTACATGGAGAGAGAGAGAGAGAGAGAGAGAGAGAGAGAGAGAGAGAGAGAGAGAGAGAGAGAGAGAGTAATTTCATAGTCAACGGAATCCTCAAATATACAATCCTTTTCCCTTGGGCCACAACTCAATGTCAACTACGTGTAGAGATAGAGACTAGAGAGAGGGAGAGACTGATTTGTCCCGAAAGTGAGATCAGTGGTTCAGATTCACTTAGACGTTTATCTGAACTACAGATTTCACCTTCGGGGCAAGTTGTCCGGGTGCTTGGCATTTTCCATCTCTCTCCCTTGGGCCACAACTAAATGTCAACTACATGGAGAGAGAGAGAGAGAGAGAGAGAGAGAGAGAGAGAGTAATTTCATAGTCAACGGAATCCTCAAATATACAATCCTTTTCCCTTGGGCCACAACTCAATGTCAACTACGTGTAGAGATAGAGACTAGAGAGAGGGAGAGACTGATTTGATAGTCAACGGAGTGGAGATGAAGAGTGTATAAAAGAAAATGGAGAAAGCTAGATCAGACCATTTTCATCCCCACCACTGAGTTTCTCTTGCCTTTCCTCTCTAGCTGATATGGGTTCCTTTCCATTCATCTCCACAATCTTCTTATGTTTCGCTGTTGTGTCTTGTTCTAATCCATCATCAGGTTTTATTTATCCAAAGACTTCTGCTTCAGGTATCGATTTCATCGGTGGTTCCGTCGGCTTCATGACCTCCATGAATGGAACGTTCAAAGCAGCTATGATAAATGCTCCCGGTCAAGAAACCAACTTCTATTTGTGCGTCGTTCACGTGGCTTCCACTGCCATCACCTGGTCCGCTAATCGCGATGCACCCGTTTCTCAGTCAGGAATCATGACTCTTTCTGTCACTGGTATTGTAGTCACAGATCAAGACGGAAATGTTAAATGGTCGACTCCTCCCTTTAACTCTTCGGTTTCTGCACTGCAGTTAACTGAGACTGGGAATCTTGTGTTGCTCGATGAATCTAATGCTACTCTTTGGGAGAGTTTTAGTTATCCAACAGATACAATCGTGATTGGACAGAAGCTGCCTGTAGGGGGATCTCTATCCAGCGCCTTATCAAGCACTGACTCGTCAGTTGGCAGTTACTGGCTTTCAGTGACTGCCTCTAATGTTTTACTGCAGTGGCAGAATATTACTTACTGGACGCTATCAATGGATACTGCCGCTTACTCGATGACGACATCAAGTCCCCCGGGGGAGGAGTACTTGGCGATTAACCAAACGGGTCTTTATCTGTTCGGTAATAACGGAGCTGTTGTCGTAATTCAGGTGAACTTGACTCTATCTGATTTTGCGATTGCCAAGTTGGATTATTCTGGCCGGTTCATTGTTAGTAGTTTATCTGGTACTGACTTGAACCCGGTACTCGAGGGGCCGGATGATAAATGCCAGATCCCGTTTATATGCGGAACTCTTGGTTTGTGTACTGACTATGCTTCATCTAACAATGTCATATGTTCATGCCCATCGAACTTCCAATTGAGTACACAAAGCCAGAATTCAACTGGTTGTGTGCCAAGTGATGGCTCTTATTCCTTGCCTAATTCTTGTAATTCAACTAATAACAGCACTATAGGTAACTCCTCGTCAGTCTCATATTTGAGCCTTGGCCATGGTGTTGACTATTTTGCTACTGGTTTCACCAGTCCTGCGAAGCACGGTGTAAACTTGACTGTCTGTCAAGATCTCTGCTCGCAGGACTGTTCTTGCTCGGCAATTTTTTATAATAACTCAACGAATTCATGTTTTGTCCTTCAAAACCAGTTGGGTTCAGTTACGTCTAGCGCTAGCAATGATGATCTCTTGGGTTTTGTTAAGACAATAGTTGGGCCCTCGCCTGCTAATAGTGGTAAAACAATTGGGTTTCCCATAGTTGCTATAGTCCTCTTGCCTTTCATTGGAATCGTCCTTTTAGCAGCTCTGGTATTCTTCTTGTGGAGAAGATCTACTAGCGCTAAGACTGGAAATTTAGATCTCACCACCCTTCCTTCGTCAGAGGACCTGGAGGCCTTCTCCATCCCAGGATTACCTGTAAGATTTGGGTATGCAGAGCTTGAGGTGGCTACTGATAAGTTCAAGACTGTTATAGGGTCGGGAGGGTTTGGTGCAGTGTACAAGGGTATACTCTCCGATAAAACACCTGTGGCTGTGAAAAAGATCACTAATTATGGTAATCAAGGGAAGAAGGATTTTTGCACCGAGATAGCAATTATCGGAAATATTCACCATGTCAATTTGGTCATGTTGAGAGGATATTGTGCTCAGGGGAGTGAAAGACTGTTGGTTTATGAGTATATGAACCGTGGGTCTTTAGATCGCGCCCTCTTTGGGAATGGACCAGTCTTAGAATGGCAACAAAGGGTTGACATAGCACTTGGAACCGCACGTGGACTTGCTTATTTGCACAGTGGGTGCCAGCAGAAGATCATCCATTGTGATGTCAAGCCTGAGAACATACTCCTTCACGACAATTTTCGGGCCAAGCTCTCTGATTTCGGGCTGTCTAAACTTCTAATATCCGAACAGTCTGGTTTATTCACGACAATGAGAGGAACTCGTGGATATCTTGCTCCTGAATGGCTTTCTAGCTCTGCAGTCTCTGACAAATCTGACGTTTACAGTTTTGGAATGGTACTGCTTGAAATTGTGAGTGGAAGAAAAAATTGCTCTTCACAATCACTAAGCAAAAGTAAGGAGGATCAAAGTAACGGTGACGGGTTCCCACCGTCTTCTGCTGCAGGACTTGCTTATTTCCCCATGTTCGCCTTAGAGATGCATGAGCAAGGAAGGTACTTGGAACTTGCGGACCCCAGGCTCGAGGGGAGAGTCACTAGTGAAGATGTGGAGAAGTTGGTGCGCGTGGCTTTATGTTGTGCACACGAGGACCCAGCGCTTAGGCCGAGCATGGTTAGTGTTGTTAGCATGTTGGAAGGTGAGATCCCTGCAGGTCAGCCGAGGCTGGAATCTTTGAGCTTTTTGCGCTTTTACGGGCGTCACTTGGCCGAGGCTTCTACGGCAGAAGAGCAAGATGGGCAAGATGATTTTACATCTCCACTGCTGAATGCACCTCTTACTAGTTCAAGGGGTAGATTGCCTCTTAACATCTCTTACATACCATCAGAGGAAGTCTAAGGGCCAATATAGTACTTAGTGACTGGTCTTTGTATAATTGTTTTTGTTGTTTACTGTGGATAAGTTGTTTCACCATCAAATAGACGCACTTGTAGTTCCCAAATTTGCTGTTCAATGTGTAATTACACTTCATTTTGTATGTCTTGTATAAAGAGATTGCTTACCTGTTGATGGTTAGAACTCACTTTATGTAATGTTTCTGTCTAGCCTTTTTTTGTAACAACCCTTGGCGAAGTGTTCTATTTGCTCTTTGTGCATAGTTTAGAGTTTTAAAAAATTGGAAATTTTGAAAACATGAAAATAATAGTGGCATTCTTTTTGGATGAGACTTGAGACCAATTGAGATTGGCTCCTGATGGATTAAGTTTGAGATGTGATGGTCATTGTCACATTTTATTGAATTTGTCATGGCACTTATGTTTAACACCGTCGCACTTCACGTTCATTTGAGTTTTGTTTGTTTGTGAGTTGCAACTTAATTGTTCTTAATGGCTTGTTTAGTGGAGACTTACGCCTATGTGAGTTTAAATTGTTACCTTTTCTTGCGGTGGTGTCACTATTGTTTAACTTATGGCATTGCTTATTTATCTGTTGCGTCTGGAAATTTGCATGGTTGAATTTCCCTTGGGATAGGATTAAAGGCAATTTGTTAATATTTTGACTTTTGAGCCGGTTTGTGTGTTTCTTTCGTATATTCAATCCTTGTGAGCCCATTTAAGCTTTTCATATGTCGCATTCTCTTGTTGAGCTCCACCATACATATTGTGTCTTGAGAAAGGCTAATTAGTCATCTGTAAGTGATTTATTAAAGAGAAATGACAGGGCGATTACAATTGATAATTGTGTTATGTTGATGGTGATCATTCCCCTTTAAAAAAGAGAAAAAAGAAAAAACCACCATTGAAGAATAGAATTTAACTTCTGCCCGCACATCTTGAGAGTACATAATATACATTTTGTTTCAAGAGATATTATTTGTTGAGTGCATGACACGGTAAGATTTAAAGTCGAGACTCGGTCCGCATAGAGTTGTTTTTCACTTGTGATGTGTCGCTTGTTCTTTCTTTGTTTTTCAGTACTTGTATTATTCAGTGTAATTTAGTCATAACTCTCACAACAAACGAAAAAGAAGGTGAATGAGTTCTGACAAGGAATCCATGGATGAGAGATTGAGAGCATATAGACTGTATAGAAAGAATTTTCTGCCTTATTGATTTTTTGGGGCGATCCTGCCACACGATCTTCCTTATAATTAAAATCGACTCTACAAAAAATTGACCCCCAAAATTAACTCTCCAAACAGGGCCCTTAAAAGTGTACAAGAAAATGAGCAAAACTACGTTGTTTTGCCACACAACACCACCCTTGGATTCCATCTTACCTACTAATCAGAAAAGTGTTGACCTTATTTCTGTAAACCAAGGTAATTTTATGGTGCTTATTGGAGTATGATGGTTGCTTGAATTCAAGGGATTCTGTAAATCTGTATAGTGGAACGTTATTGTGCACCAGGCTGAACATTGAATGCAAGTAATAGGTTACAATGGTTCTCCCTAAAACATCAATACACATATTTGATTCTTATATTGAGATACTCCAACTTCGATAACTTATTAGTTACTTACAAAAAAAAAAAAAAACTTATTAGTTGTGAGTGTTACGTACATAGACAATGCCACACGATACTTTTAAATGAATCCCCAGAGTTAAACCTCGAATCCTTTTATTAATGCAATTCACTTCGGAATGAACCCCCACAGTTAAACTTTGAATCTCCCGTTTTAGAGGTAATTAACTGATCATCCTGTTTAGAGATACCACATAAGTTTTCATCGTCGTCATTTTAAACGGTTATGTTTTCATCCTTTTTATTTGTAAAATGCCTTTCCTACCCTTATTTAGTGATACATATTAATGTATGTAATTATTTTTGCCTAGATAGGTGGGATGTAGTTTTCCTAATTATGTGAGATGTAGTTACCTAAAGTCATGGGTTTTGAATATTTCAACTCCTTCCAACGAAAAAGGGGGAATTTTAAATTTTTAGATTTTTAAATCATTTTATGGTATCTTACCATAATTGTTGTTAGTATCAAATTTTACCATATATATGTGTTGTACTTGGATTTTACCATTATTACTAGCTCATGATCTCTATCATTTTGATTTTTACCATGATTACTTGATTTTCACCATAATTACTGGCTTATGAGCTCCATCATTTTAACATGGTTGCATTGAATCATGGTAAAAAAAACTTGTTCACAAAATAGTTCAATGGTTATTGTGAAAACATTGACCAATAACACAGAAATATGGTAAACTTCATTAACATGGCTAATTCATACGAATTATTTCATTGAATCACGGTAAAATACTTGTTTCAATGATTATGGTAAAATCTGTAACAAATAACACAGTAAATATGTTAAAATATGCCCCAACGTAACAAGCCAACAACGCCACCTCAACAAACAAAATCATACATGAGCAATTTTTATGATCTATCAAAACGGTGTTCTTTTCAGCACTTGTGACAGTCTATCAACTTTAATTCCTTTATCAAACTCATAATTCCACCAAAGCTACTCCTATATGGTGTCACGTCAACCTCTACATCACTAGCTTTGGGTTCCTTAACCTACTTAGTCATAGGAGCATCCACTTATCTTCGGTTTCTCGATGATTTCGAATGCCGAGTCGCAGGAGAGGCCGAAGGTTTATGTTTTCTTCCTTTCGTTTGTTTAACCCATGGAGTCAACCGGACGGCATAGTTTCAAACTGGCGTAACCTCTGGAACAATAGAAACACCAAGATCATGTTTTGCGCAAAAAATACCATCTTCCTCAATGTATCAATAAACCATAACAAATGTCAGCATCCAGCCTAACGATGCACATATAAATATATAATGCAACAAAATCCATATACAGACTGCCAAGTGGTACATTGCCCAAACAAATGGTATAATACTGGAAAATACTATGGAACATTTCATCAAAGCATACTGGAAAATGGTATAAATGCAGTTCAGATGTCATTCAACCAATTCGTCAAAGCCACCATCTAAATCCAACAATTTCCATATCACAAGCTAAACTACGTTTGAACCATCAAATACTTGATTTATCAATTCTCACTATTCGCCATGTTTTCCCTTCATCAATCCAGCATGTCTGTCTAATTGACGCACAAACTTCAAAGCAGATGCATGTGTCCGTAAACTCAAAAAATCAGTTTTATTCTACTTAAAAAACACTAGAAAAAAAACATGCTATCAAGAAAAAATAGGAAAGTTCAGGAAAAATGACCCGATGAATGCAACCGGGACAAGAAGAAAATCAACAAAGAAACGTGACCTAGTGCCATTTTAACCTTGAGCACATATATTTTCCAGCTCCAAACGCTTGTGGCAGCTAGGGTTTGGGTATCTTGAAGAGTGGTGAAGGTCAATGGAGTCTTGGAGCTAAACAATCATCTTCAAGAGGTTTATTCTACATCAACACAATCAATCTTCGAGTCAGTGTTCTAAAAGGCGGTTGAGGCGGCCGATTAATTGGCGCCTAGGCACTAGGCAGAGTGACCCACCGCCGCGCCTAGGGGTTGAGGCGTTTGAAAGGGCGGCCAACTAATTAATTGGCCATAAGGCAGAGCAAGGTGGAGATTAATCGGCTTAATCGGCTAGACAGAGTAACGCGGAGAAAGGCGGCGATTAATCGGACCATTAGTCAGGTAAAATATGCGATTTTAGAAATTTAAGGGCTTTAGTGTCATACTGTCATCCTAATAGAATTTAAGGGAGTTTAGTGTAGTTATCTATATATATACGGTATACAAACAACAAAACATACCCAACACTTTACGGCTTACGCAATCGAAACTTTTACAAGCCCTAATACTACTTAGGGGGTGTTCCACTAACAAAAAACTCTTTTTTTCAAACACCGAGACAGGTCATTCTAACACAACACATCACATAAAAAACCGTGAAAAACTAGTTTTTTCAAAAAACTGAGTTAGTGGAACACCCCCTTAGTTCCATTTTATTTTGAAGTTTGAACTTAGTAATTGACTAGTTATTTGGTAGTTGGTACTCCTTAGTTTCATTTTATTTGAACTTTGAACGTTGAACTTCACATTATTACTTAGTTTCATTTTATTTGAACGTTGAACGTTGACTAGTTATTTGGTAGTTTGTACTCCTTTCGTGGAGTTCAAAAGGCAATCGCTTGGAAGGCTTGAGGATTCAAGATTCAGAAATCATGCAGGGTTGTGATTACCGTGGATTCGGTAAGTAGGTCTTGGGCTTCATGGTGAGAATACACGAACATTGAGTAAGATTACTTGTTTTCATACGATGATTCTCGTGCATGATTCCTTCCCTTGGTTTTTTCCCATTTAGGGTTTTCCACATAAACTTTGTGCCTCATGTGATTGACTTATTGATTGGTGGATTCTTTTTCAGTTTACTTTCATAGCAAATATCTATCAGCCTAGGCGACTTAGGGTTTTCCAGATATCGACTACTTGTTCATGTGCTGCATGTTGCAACTCGAAACGACCATGGAATGACACAAAGTTCGTGAATTAAATGCCTATCATAAACTCTACTCAAAGCATTAAGATGCTACAAACACAACATTGTTACTACTAGTAAAGCTTCACCTCCAATTGACGAAGCCAAAGACCAATTTTCAGGTTAATTCTCAAATGTGACAACATTTCAAACCACGCCTAAACATTTCAAAAGCAAAAAATAAAAAATAAAAAATCTAGAATTCCAAGAAATCCTAAACCATGCCTAGACATCCAAATATAACCTGGCCTGAAATGTGTCTGGATGTACCTGTCTCTACCAAAAAAATATAATTATATGTAAACGATATATGCCACGTAGGGAGGGGGAGATGTATCTCGGCATGTCTATGATTGTCACGTGATGAAAACTACTGTAAGTCCATGATTTCTAAAATGACGTGTGCATAGGGTTAGGATAAAGTCGCATTGTGTGCGGTAGTAAGAAGATTTTCAACAATTGATAACACTGCGCTAGATTCAGAGCAAAGGATACATGAATTAGAAAAATTCGTCACACCCATCCTAATCTCTTAATTGCAGGGCACCATGGATTGGGAGCAGATCTCATCCATGCACTCACCTTTTCTCCTTAGAGCATATCTCGTAGGATTGCTTCATATGAAAACTTATATTGCAACCAAATATCGGCCAATTAGTGACTTCAAAAATCATATATCAGTCACCCGTAGTAACTGGATCATGAATTAGACGATTAAATTTCAAAACACAAGACGATTCACTTTCAACATCAGTGTGTGTTGACATTCTTTTGGGAATATAAAGCTAGACCTTGTTGACTGCCATAGGGTACTATTCTCTCGACCTTCTTTGCACTAGAAATTGAAATTGCAAATGAAAAAGAAAAAATATGACCAAGAAGCGTTTAAAACAAAACTGCATAAAACAGAACTGGTAATAGATGTAATATATATACATTTACTCTCTACGAGGTAGAAATTCCATTTTAAAAAAAAAAGTGATCGAATAATGAACTAAAAGGGTTCTCCATTTTCATTGTATTTGTCTTGTCAATATGAAATACATGAAGACTAACTACACATGCAACCAATAAACGAATTAAGTAGATTTCAGATGTTACAGAAGAAAAAAGGAAACTATCAAGAGTCTATTTTATTCTATACCTATACGGTAATCTAACTAATCTAACCTAAGCAATTACATGTGAAAATTGTGTCAATTCACAAGGCTATGGCTAAAGTCCATTCCTTTTACATAGAGGTAACTTGTGCATATGTTGAAGTAGAATATGAAACAAGCTGCCCCGACCAATTTTACTTTAGGAAGTGCATAAGTTCCAATGAAATAAAGTTCCTACCCATGGTTACTTTGTAGTTCACTAATCCAATCTTTTGTGTGACAGAAAAAAATGGAGAGAAGGGTTTGATTTTCCACCAGAGTTTCCCACTCTCAGATTCTTAGGTGCCTAAAAAAATTTCAGCCAGAATAGAGGAAACAACCTTTAGCTTTCTGCACATCTATGTTATTTGAAAAAAAAAAAAAGACATGAAAAAATGACGCAAGCATTGTCATACGATGAACTGATTTAGACTAGTGCAATTCATCAGAATTCACGAGTACCTTAGGAGTCTCTCCCTGTGGCAGCGTTCTTTATTGAAACAAAGCTTGGAATGTATGTCAACGCTCTAATGCTATCTCGAATCCCCTTGACCTTAACCTTTCTGTAACTTCTGTTCCTTGTATCAAAAGAAACCATGAAGGACGAAGCAAATAACATCAAGATATCCCCATTTTTCAAAACCATTAATGGTTCATAATTAAGGTTCACGTCAGGTGCCACCAATGGGTTAATGACAAAAACTTTTGTCCAAGACTCCTCCACCGCATAATCTTTCATCATCCATATATCAAGCCTATAATCGAAAGGACGATGACATAGTGACAAACCATCATTCAACACCCCCAAGTTCATGACATCCACTCTAATCTGTCCAGGAAGTCCACGAAATTCAGATGGCACTGGAAATGGCTGGAATTGCTCCTTCCCAAAATCAAAACAACACATTGTTTCAAAACAATTTTCCGTGTTCTTGACAATCCAATGGAGAGCCCCATTCAAAAAGCAACCACCGGAATACCAACGCAGATAGAGCGGAGCTTCTCCAACTCTCCTCCACAACTTAGTCCCTAAAGTGTTGATTTCAGCCTCCACTTTTGACACACCCCCTAATCTAGAAGATAAAAACCGCAACACTTTGTATTCATTAGTCCCCAAACAGAATCCAAACCCAGAACCGCAATGATGGTAAAAAGCCTTTTCTATTTGGGGCACAATCACATACTCACTGATAACGGGATTGCATATAACATATGGGTCATAAGTCGAAGTGCAGTGGAAGCAGATTAAACCATTGCAAGAACTCAAAACGTCCAACCCGCCAGTGGGTACATCACATTTAGGCTTGAATTTCGGAAGGGTGTTACTGGGTATACGAATCTTCCCGTTTATGCCACTATCCACAACCAATGGATCAACAGATTCTACTAAGTAGAGAGAAAAGACCGAATAAACGTTGGTAATCACGAGGGAGGATCGTGATCTAGAGAGGTGGAGTCGAACAAATTGAGGATCTGAAATTAAGTTGCGGAAAAATGAACATACACACCTGCAATTGCAGATTGTGAAAACGGGTAGTTTGCTCAGAATTTCCATGAGAATGTAAATTGGGATGGAGAATATTGTGGTGGGCGCGATCTTGCTGCTTCTTTTCTTTTGTACCTGCGCTCCGCTTCTTTTCATTGTGAAAATTTCTCTTCCCCTGCGAATGTGGATCACTGATAAACAAACACAAGAGAATAGAAATGGGATATGGAACTGTGTTATCGATTATAAGGTTTGAACTGATTACAATTGAAGAACAATTAAAGGAGATGAAAGGCAAGAGCACGCCAAATAGTACCAACCCACCCAATGCCCCTCTTCCTTTATAGACGCTAACTCCTAATTACACATAAAACTTCTTCAATATTTTCCAAATAACGTGGCTGCCCCACCTCTTACCGATCACTGGCCGTGGGCACACACAAAATGCAAAAGAACAAAAAATAAACATGTGATCCAATACACTTTTTACACTTTGTAATATTTTTAAAGAGATAGTGATTTTGTCGATCTCCAAATTACTAATTGCACTCAAAAAAGGAGTTCCAAAATCAAATCTATATGGAGATTGATTATGACACTCCTCTTTTTGAAACGCGCTTCGTAATTTGGAGAGCGCCAAAATTAATTTCCAATAGATATTGTGGCAGAAGATTATGGTACTTACGGGTGGGCAATGTCATTTTCGTGTTATCTATCACAATCTTATTTATGAATTCCCACAATATTTTTCAACTCACCAATTTTTTGTGTCATGTTTCGGGTTGTGTCGGGTTCGGGTTGTCCTGTCATGTCAAAAAGTCCTACTTTTAGCTAAATTTATATTTTTATAACTTGACAGTTCATGAAACTAATGTCTAATGTATAAAATTATTCATAAAAATATTTATTTTTAGCTCAATTATATAGATTTATTTTATTTTTCGTGTCAGGCATGCCCATCTCTAATGGTACTTCTCTGTTTTTTTTTTTTTTTTGAGATGACAAAAAACTTATCTTCAAACAGTTCTATTATCACATGTTGAAATTACAGATTGTATATCTATCATCATTGAAACACTAAGATGAAAGAATATAAATATTAGATGAAAGAAGTTGCAAACCTTAATTTGGTAAATCACTGAAGCAATAATTGAAAATAGAATAGGCTGTGTCTTCTGTTTCGTCGCCTTCTTCTTTGTCTCCGCTACCGTCATTATCTAATGAAATCATGATGCAGTTATAGACAAACCCCTGCAAAAAGGAAGCGGGTTTGTTTTACGTTGTCCGCATATATTTTGTGAATGGGTATTTATAGAGTGACTACAGCCTCCGTTCCTTGCACACTTAGATTCTTATTTACTTCAAAAAAAATTATGAATGATATTAGGAAAATCACTTATCTAGCTTTTCTGGCTTATTTAAACAAAAGAATCGAGATTATTTTAAGCTCAAATTTGTATTTTTTTCTGTTGAAATTGTAAAAGTACGTTTTATAAATAATAAAAAACCACCTAATTCAAGAGTGTTTCCGTAAAATGATTAAGATTAATCTAGATATTTACTTTATAGTAAGCTATTCTATAAGTTAACAAAAAGCCTGAACCAATATTATAGGCACCAAAAGCTGCACCAAATAATTTCCAATTTATTTTAAGTTTTTAAGTGAATAATTAAAATATTCATAATGTAATAATCTATTGTATAAATCATTGGACCATGGAGCTATGGAAAAGGATGACCTGTTTGCAACTCCATTCGTTAAATGAAAAGATTATGAAAATAAAAATTAAATAATAGAGTAAATGTGCATGTGGCGCTCTTTTAAGGGATAAACCAATCCATGTATTCTGCCATGCATTGAAGTGTCAGTGACGTGTATATTTATTTTTTTGAACTGTGTATAGTTAGTGTCTATCACATTGCTCTTTTAAAATACGCTCTCTAAACATGTTATGGATATCAAGTCTTGTCATTAATCTTGCATTAACCAATAAAGAAAGAAATTTGGAAGCATAATTTTTTTCCTTGTTTCATTTTACATAAAGGATGAAAAGGGAAAATAGAATATTACAGAACAATAAAGACGTACAGAAGTGAATAATTATTTCATCTTCCCTTTTTTTCCCTTTCTTGTTGGTACTTTTATAACCTTTCCTTCAAGGACATTTTTTCCCAGATTCTCAAGTGTAAATAGAGCACATTAACTCCTTTTAACTAAATCACATTAAGTAATCCTCGTTGGATTTTCTAATAAAATGAGAACTTGAAAGGTCACCAGAACCTGAAAAGCGGAAATTAATTACAAAAGTACGTAGTCAGCTATACAATAACTATTTTACCTATTTACCTTAGATTTTCTTTTAATTAATCGTCATATGCCTGAAATGATAGATAAATGAAAGACTTACGTTAAGTTTCTTATTTTTCACTTCATTCTTTAAATTCCAAAACACCTTAAATATCAAATTCATTCATTTATAGAAATTACATTAATGGAAAAAGACAAAATATAATAATTACTTTACTCGTCAATTTATTGTTTTCACTTTTACACCTAAGGAAAATAATCACTTTACTTATTTCTTTTTCCCTTTATATGTCCCAAGTTTTATATGCAGTACAAGTTGCCAACCTATGCATATATCATCTCTACTCGTGTAAATCAAACCCTTAAAACTTTTCATTTCACAAGTATCTCATTGGAAATCTCTTCTTTATTCACACATCACCGACTAATAGTCAACCACAATACCACATTAATCACATTGAATCACAACTTAAATAAATCCTTGCTGGATTTCTAAAAAACAAAAAGTGTGAACACATATATATTTAAAATTAACACACCAACTAATACAGTGACTTTCTCAATATATCTTGACAATCTAAATCGTTCATTTTGTGGATCTTGTTATGAAAATTATTCATGCAAAGAGTAAGGTTAACCGGACATGGGTAGCAATTTTAATATTTTACAATTTTCTTGAGAAATGATGAACAATTAAAATCCTTCCCTTTAATTAGTTGTTTCAAATTAAACATTTCTTGATATCCAATTAATCTGATTTTTTCCATGACTAATTTACACATTTTGAGGTATAACAGTAGCAGCTCAAAATTTTAAAATAGATTGTGGGACTCCATGTTATTGGATGGTGTATTTGAAAGGTGTATTCGAAATGGTATGTCCGCAACAAACAAAACGGGACAAAGTTATGAGAAAATGAGTTATTCGCCTCTCTTTTGGGATCAACCAGGGGAAGATGATCTCCATAATCGACATAATTGAAAATTTAACTTTCCCTTTGTGTGTGCGCTCGATATTCAAAAGGATTAGAAAATATTTTGATCACCTTTTCAAAGTTGCCTTTGAAGACAAAATTGAACCTTAAAAACCAAATAAACAAGGCCAGCTACAGGTAACATATTTAATTGGGATTCCTATGCTACATGTAAACAATGGAAAAAACCCTTAAGGATACGTACACATCAGCAAACCTAGTGCCTCCTTCACCTCTGATCCTTAAAAGCCGCTGCTATGACAAACTAAAGAAGAGAAGAAAACAAACTAAAGAAGAGAATAACTGATATATTACTAATAATGGGAATACAAAATAATGAAACTATTACATGTTTAAATAGAGAAAAGCTACACCTAAAAAAGGATCACAATACGATCCCGATTTGGTCCCAACTTGATCTCGATAAACTGCCTAAAATAGAGGATTGCAGTAGGATACTTTCACAGCTGCCACCCTGGAGGAGGCTGAGCAATATTAGGCTTATCAATAACCCACAGCCTGCTGCCATCTTGACAAATGTCAGGTGGATCTTCAGTCTTCACATGATATTTCAGGTGTTCCCGTATTTCCTCGTACTTTTCCTTTGTCGGTATCAATCTCCATTTAAAGCACTCAGCACATTGGACGGTGAAAGCCCCCACGGACGGCGACCCCTCGGAAGAGTGAAAGGGGGTTGATATATTTTGAGGAAAGAAAGGGGTTGGTAATCTTCACCTGTGGTCGTACCACTTGCAGCAGGATCATAAACCACCAATTGCTTTACAGAATCATCTTCACCCGATTGATTATCTTCATCCTCTGCAGCACTATGGTCTTCTTCCTCTTGAGGGGTAACGACATCTACAGGTTGCTGAGGAGACTTATCCAGGTGATCTGGGACTGGGAGAGTAGAACCATTGAAGCCGTTTTCGTCACCTGGCATAAGGCAACCAATGAGTAAAACATATGTCATTTAACCTTCAAAAACAAGTAGAGTTATCTATGATGCATATAAAAGAAAGGAACAGCTATATAAGGATATTCTAAACTTTGTATTTGATTAGTCCCCGAGCAGAATCCAAACCCATAACTGCAATGATCCTAAAAAGCCTTTCTTATTTGGGGCACAATCACATACCCATTGATAACGGGATTGCATATAACATATGGGTCATAAGTCCAGACTCCAGGTGCAGTGGAAGAAGATTAAACCATGGCAAGAACTCAAAACGTCCAACCCCTTAGTACGTGGGTACATCATATTTAGGCTTGAATATCGGAAGGGTTTCACTGGGTACACAAATATCCCCATTTATGCCACTATCCACAGCAAATGGATCAATCGAATCTAGTAAGTAGAGAGAAAACTCCGAATAAAACTTGGGAAGAACTAGGGGGGCCGTGATCTAGAGAGATGGAGTCGAACAAATTGAGGATCTGAAATTAAGTTGCGGGAAAAAAAAACATACGAACCTGCAATTGCAGATTTTGAAGATGGGTAGTTTGCTCAGAATTTCCTTGAGAATGTAGATTGGGATGGAGATTGTGGTGGGCTCGATCGTTCTGCTTCTTTTTGAGTGGCGTTCTGCTTCTTTTCATTGTGAAAATTTATCTTCCCCTGTGAGAGGAGACCTTGAGAGGTGCAATCGAGGGAAGTGAGGCTCCAGGGTGAGGTTTTGGAAGGAGGAACAGACTCGCTTGTAGGTGAAGTTGGATTTGTGAAGGAGTCGATATAGATTTCCGCTCTAAAGGTCTGGCTCCTTGCCTGCGTCCTCTTGTTTTGATTGCACCTCTCAAGGTCTCCTCTCACCCTCACTCAACCGCAGAACACAAAAGATACGATCAAACAAATCCCCCGAAGTATCGAAGGGTCTCGCTGTCGTGGGCACATACTAAGTACAAAATAAATAAATAAATAAATGTAATTCAGTGCACTTTTTATATTTTTCAATATATTTACAAAGACAGTGATTTTGTCAAACTCTTGGACTCTGCCGTCTCTTAGGAAGGGTAGGGCCTGCCGACCCGTTCTCCGCCCCCCAAATGTGTTTTGGACGGTCCAGATTTGAGTGGTGCAGAAGGGTGGTTTGGCTATTTTTACTATCCTAGTATGATCAAATTTAGGCTGTCCAAAACACATTGGGACGGCAGAGATCGGTGCCTTGGCATTCCTAAACCAAGTCCATATGGAGATTGATTCTGGAACTCCCCTTTTTGAAGTGCGCTTAGTAATTTGGAGAGCGCCAAAATCAATTTCCATAGGTATTCTAGCAAATGATTCTGGCACTCCCTTTTTTCTTCTTTTTTGTAGATGAAAAGAAACTTATCTTGTCTTCAAACATTTCTATTATAACTTGTTGACATTAGCGATTGTCCATCTATCATCAATGAAACACTAAAATGAAAGAATATAAATCTTAGATGAAAGAAGTTGCAAACCTTAATTTGGTAAATCACTGAAGCAATAATAAAAAGCAGAATGGGCTTTGTCTTCAGTTTCATCCCCTTCTTCTTCGTCTTCGTTATCGTTGTTATCTGATGAAATCATGATGCAGTTATAGACAAATCCCTGCAAAGGAAGCGGCTATACGCTACAATGTCCACATATATTTTGTGAATGGGTATTTATAGAGCGACTATAGCCTCCGTTCCTTGCACACATAGAATCTTATTTATTTGTTTGTTTATTTCATTTATTTATTTATTTTATTTACTTTAAAAAAATTGATGAATGATATTTGGCATCAATTAGGAACAATCACTTATCTGGCTTTTCTATCTTATTTAATTAAAAAAAATGAAATTATTTTAAGCTCCAATTTGTTTTTTTTTTCTCTTGCTTGAAATTGTAAAATTACCTTTTATAAAATAACGCCTAATTCAAGAGCGTTTTCCTAGAATGATCAAGATTAATATAGATATTAACTATATAATAAGGTATTCAGTTGACAAAGAGCCTGAACTAATATTATAGGTTAAAAAGACTAAAGCAAATACTATCCAATTTATTTTATGTTTTTAAGTGAATAATTAAAATATTGATAATGTGATAATCTAACTTATAAGTGATAATAAGTTGGACCATGGAACGACGTAAAAGGATGACATGTTTACACCTCCATTCGTTAAATGAAAAGATTATGAAAATAAAACCTAAATGTGCATGTGGCGCTCTTTTAAGAAATAAACCAATTCATGTATCCCGTCATGCATTGAAGTGTTAGTTACATATGTTTATTTAGTGTCTGTCACATTGCTCTTAAAAAATATGTTCTCAAAACATGTAGTAAACTTCCAATCAGGTATACCTGATGGGATTCCCAACAAGGACTCCTAAACTTCTCCAATTTCCCGATCAAATATTTTATCTGAACCGTCCAATGTGTTTTAAAGATATTTTTAAGGCTTCACGCAAGAAATATATATTAGTGGGAATACATTTTTATCAAAAACTGATCGAATCAAATACATTTTTATCGAAAACTGATCGAATCAAGCCCTTCCCGGTATTATTTTCACTGATTTCTCACGGGAACTCTTAAAAACACTTTTTAAACACATTGGACAGTTCGGATCATGAAAATTTAATCGAGAAAAGCCCATCAGGTATACCTGATTGAAAGTTTGATGTCTAAACATGTTATGGATACTAGTTGTCATCCTTAGTCTTGCATTAACCAATAGAGAGAGAAATCTGGAAGCATAATTGTTTTCCCTGTTTGATTTTACATAGATGAGGAAAAGGGCAAATAGAATATTACAGCACATTAAAGAGGTAAACAAGTGAATAATCATTTCATCTTCCCTTCTTGTTTCCTTTCTTGTTGGTACTTTTATAACCTTTCCTTCAAGGAAATGTTTTCCCTTGATTCTCAATTGTAAATAGAGCAATAACTCCTTCTGACTAAATCACCTTAACTAAATCCTCATTGGATTTTTTAATAAAACAAGAACTTGAAAGGTAACCGGCCAGAACTTGAAAAGCGGAAATTAAATATAAAAATAGTCTGGTAAAGTGTATAATAACTATTTTACCTATTATTCTTAGATTTTCTTTTAATTGTCGTAAGCTTTAAACGATAGATAAACCGAAGAATTATTAAGTTTCTTATTTTCATTTCAGTCTTTAAATTCCAAAACACCTTAAATATCAAATTCATCCATTTATAGAAATTACTTTAATGGAAAAAGGCAAAAAAATAATTACTTTACTCCTCAATTCATTGTTTTCACTTTTACACCTAAGAAAGAATTATCACTTATTTCTTTTTTCCTTTATATTTCCCAAGATTTATATGCAGTATAAGAGCATCTATAATAACCTAACCAAAACTAAATGTTGCTAACGTTAGCAATATTAGTTCAAAAAAGTGTTCACATTGGAGTAACCAAACTTAGCAACGCAACCTCTTTAGCAACTATTCAAATTTTGGCTCTTGGATAACCAAAACTAGCATTCTTTTGCCAATAACCAAATTTAGTAGACCATACATCTACTCAATCAAGTAATCCCATCATTACACAAAATGACAAAAATCTTCTCTCTCTCTCTCTCTCTCCCCCCCCCCCCCCCCCCCCCCCCCCAATGTTTTCAAAAAAATTATTTTTAAAAACTATTTTCGGAAAAAGTTTTTTTTTCAAAAAAATTTAGAGACAATTTTTTTAAGTAACACTTTTTTACTCAACTTTTAAACACAATTTTTTTTTGAAAAACATTTTTTACACAAACTGTTTTTAATCAAGTACTCCCACCGTCCCTTTTTAAGTGATCCATACGGGAATACGTGCAATTTCAAACCCCTAAAAAACATAGTTCTCTATATAACTTTTTAATTTGTTTTATACCAAATTAAAGTGCTCATTGAGTACTTTAATTTGGTGCAAAAAAAATTTAAAAATGATATGCGAAAATACATTTTTAAACGTCGGCAAAAATACACGTTTCCCAAGTGGATCACTTAAAAAGGGACGGAGGGAGTACTATTTTTCCCTAAAACTGTTTCTACTAAAAGCAACTTTATAAAAAAAATATTTTAACTCAAAAACTGTTTTTTTATTTAAATTTCCCCCCAAAAAAAACTATTTTGTTTTATAATATTCTTATCATACCATTTAAAGAAATAGTTAATACTATTTCTTATAGTTTGAAAAAGCTAGCATTGGCGCAAGTTTTGATTATTCAAGTTTGAAAAAGTGATGGGGTCCTGTTTACATATAAAATTAACAAATTCAATAATTAATTGACACGTAATCAATTATGCCAAACATTGGCAAGTATGTGTCAATGAAGATACACTGGATTATTGATATAAAAGGGATTAATACGATGTCATATTAGTTCACAGGTTTGAAAAGCAGTTATTGGCAGTTTGAAGTCAAACTGATGTAATAAATTGATTTCGAAGCCCTGATTTCTACTGCTTAATGCATGAACTCCACACTCCATGTGTAAACATATGAAACAAGATAATTGACGGTTAAGACACGTGGAACATATTGTGCAAGACAGTTATTTCCTTAGCACTTAATCATTTGAGTCAGGTAAGTGACTGTGCAGATTCAAATTAAAACTTCTAAAGTAAGCCAAAGTTCAAATTCATTGAGCGGAAAGTTCAAATAACAAGCAATGTCTATAAATAGAAGAAGTTAAAGAATGAATAGCCCCCGGACAAATCTTCAACAAACAGCTATCAAAAAACTAATGCTTGGTTTGTTGTTGGCAAGTAGTTTTAGGATTTCGAACTCAGTTCGAAGTAGATTAGGAATTAGTTAGGATTAATCTTGGTTGTTCCTGTAACAATCGCCTGTTTGAAGTTCTCGTTACCTTGTATTTGAAGTTGAAGGCAATTTCGAAGTAAGTTTATCTTTGATTTATCAATCGAAGTATCTTGTTTCTTTGTTGTTCTTTAATTTCCTAAGTATATTGGTTTGCATTTCTTCACTTTGAAAGAAAAAATCCTCTTAATTGAACCAATTAAACACAATCGCCTGATTAGATTTAGTTTCTCCAAAGTTAATCTGAGGGAGGAGATTGAGACTCTCTCTGGCACGCTCGTACACAACCATTTTTCATTACAAAGAAGTAAAAAGAACCAAACAGGTCCACACCAGTGTGAAACTTGACATTGCTAACTTTAATAACCTCTAAATGGCTGACCAAAAGCTGATGTGGCAACTTTTGGCTATTCAATTTTGGTTAGGCCAGTTGCCAAAGTTGCCAACCTAAGCATTATCATCTCTACTCGTGTAAATCAAAACCCTTATTGTAACTTTTCATTTCACAAGTACCTCATTGGAAATCTATTCAAAACGTTTTTTAAACCATATCTTCCAGTTTTCTAATTTTTTAAACCGTTTTCAGACCATTAATCCACCGATCAATTCATAATGTATGAACCAGTTCTATTCGCGTGATCACGTTCATAATGTATGAGGGGGTAAAGTGATCGCGTTCATTGTTAACAGGGTGCCGGTGGAGTTAACCCTTTCTTTGTTTTTATGCGCATTCTTTTTCGTCCCATTCGTGTTTCTTCTTCGCAGAGGGAGAAATTTTCACAATGAAAAGAAGCAGAATGAGCGGGCCCAACGCAGCGATGGTGTCCTCCATATTCTCCTTGATATCTATGTTGACGTTAGTCATATAAACAAGAAATAAATAAAAACAAGAGACAAATATCCATCTGTCCGTCCAGGACACAGAGAGCATGCTGTCCCTAGGGCACCGCAAGTGATCCTGTAAATCTTTTTTGTGGAACATGATTGTGCCCTAGTTCAACATTGAATGCGAGTAATAGGTTAAAAAGAGAACGAGTAATAGGTTAAAAAGTTTCTCCGTAAAACATCAATACACATGTTCGTTTGATTCTTGGAAGACGATGAGTGATCTACATATCAGAATTTATTGAGATACATCATTAGTTGGGACTCCGGTTTACAACATAGACGATGCCACACGATACTTCGGAATGAATCCCCATAGTTAGACCTTGAATCTTTTAACTAATCCAGTTCTCTCTGCAACTCAGCTGAAGTGGCCATCTGCATTTTCGCTTTTCTTCTCTCTCCTCCTATCCCTCATCCCTTCTTCACCCAATGAATCTGCTTTTCCACTTCACAGTTCACACCCATCACTTGAAATCCCATTACCACCGCCTAGTTCCATTGTCATCATCTCCAATCCTACATAAATGCCAGGAGATTCAAACTCTGAAAGAAGTTCCATGTTTTCCTTCAAAAGACTCGGTTGAAGTGTTGCATAAAACCGGTGGACATGGGGTTGCTGCTGTGCAGCATATGCATAGTAGGTGTTTGTGCACCATCCGAGCCATCCATTGCTCGGATGGACAGGCCAAATTTCATCTCGACACCTTTGTATCCAAAGGATGGTGCACAACACCCGTTGTGCATGGGCTGCACAGTAGCAACCCCAATCTAGAACCCGGTTCTCGTGTACAAGACCCAACATAAAAGGAGTTTCCCAAACTAATTTGCAAATAAATTAAGTGATCTTCAATCTGTTTTCCAAACCCAAGCAGGATTAAGTGAAATTACACTTCATTTATAGGCGTCGTTAACAAAAAAATTGATTTGGTGGCAAGACTTAAAACTTGAAAATAAAATTCATGTACTTAGGCTCCGTGAATAACAAAAAATCAGTTGGAGTTCAGTGCATAATTTCTAAACCACCTTAGTTGTAAAATCTCTGTAAAAGTAGTAGTATTGACATCGAACAAGAATATAAGGTGATAAGAAAGTAAATGTCAGAGTTAAGGGTGTGTTTGAAACTTGGAAAAAGAAAAAGAAATAAGGAAAAGTGATGAGAAGAAAATTACTAATACTAAAGAAATCTGTTTTGGCCTAGCTTAATTTGTAGAGAAGAGAAATGGAAATAAGGAGGAGAAATACTAAGCGAAAACATGATTTGTTGACATTTGAATAACGAAGCAATAAGCATACTTTAACACGACCATTCATCCACCCATGTATTCAGCATGTTTGAGGAAAGCCATAGATACTGAATTAAGCAAAGCAAATCATGAATGCACGAAAATACTGATCAAACCATCTGAAGCGGATAGAGCGATTTATGGGAGAAGATATACAGGACGCCAAAAGTAACCGAGCATTAAATCAAAATGGAGTTGAATACGAAAGAGAAAACACAAGCATGAGTACCAAACATCGTTTGCGAAATTTCTGAGTCAATGCATAGATGATTCAAAACATATTATGATTATTCAAAACATATTATGGTTATTTTCCTAAATAGTACAACACATAAGAAAGTTTCATGGGGTTCAAAGCCAAATATGAAAATACCCTGCCTTTGCCATCTCTTCAACATTTACAGAACCTGTTTCCATTCCTCTCAAGTCTAAGCGTCCAACTCCCGATTTTTGGGATATCTATCACTCGTTCATGTTCCGCACCTTGCAACACAAAACGACCAAGGAACATCACAAAGCTTGTAATTAAATGCCTATCATGAACTCTACTCATATAAGTATGATGTTACAAACATAGCATTGTTAAAACTATAAAGCTTGAATCAGAATATCCTTCAATCAGTACCCCAGGCGAGGAGTTCGGCTAAGCCAGAAAGATAGATCGAGTTTAGCCTCTTGATTTACTTTAGAACTGAAAGAAGCTGGTAGCAAAGGAAGTGGCAGCAGTGCTTTATATAACTCAGGTGACCCATATTCAATGCCATTTGCAGAATCTATCACCATTGTTAAAGTAAGCAGCTTCAGTAGCAGAGCCCATTGTTTAAGCTTCACCTTGAATTGACGAAACCAAAAGATCATTTTTTTCGGGTTTATTCTAAAAGGTGACAAGATTTCAAACCAGGCCTAAACATTTCAAGAGAAAAAAGCCAAAAATGAACAGGCCTAAACATCCAAATATGAGATGGCCTGAGATGCGTCCGGACCTACCTGTCTCCACCAAAAATAATACTAGTAGTATGAAAATGAGATATGCCACGAAGGGTGGGCGAGATGTTTCTCATGTCTGTTGACTGACACCTGAACAAACACATCTGTGTGTCTATGACAACAAGAACGAAGTGTTCTTCACAGATTACTACCACTGGCCTCATATATAAATCAGGGTCAGGATAATGTCGTGGTGTGGTAGTGAGAAGTTCTTCAACTCTTCATAACATTGCAATATATTCAGTCACAAAAGATACTTGAACTAGAAATATTCTTCATACCCATCCTAATCTTTAATTGCCGGGCACCATGGATCAGGAGCAAATCTCATCCATTAACCCACCTTTTCTCCATAGCGCATATCTCTAAGGAGTGCTTCATATGGGAAGTTATATTGCACCCAAATATCATCCAATTAGTGGCTTGAAAAATCATACATCCGTCACTTGTGGTAACTGGATCATGAATTAGACCATTAAATTTGACGATTCACTTTCAACATCAGTGTGTTATTTTGGGAATAGAAAGTCTAGAAGTTGTTGAACTACGATGGGGTATTATTCTCTTGATCATCTTTGGACCAGAAATTGAAAAGAACATGACCAAAATGTTGAACCAAAAACTCTATAAACACGACTGGTAAGGGATGTAATACTTTGTTCAGAGCACGAAGCGGTGGCAAAACAATAGATACTCTCTAGTCTTTATACATGAGCAAATCAGAGGATGAGCCTTAGTAGCAGGATCCTTCTAAATGGGTGCGCTCCCTAGACGGGAGCTCGATTCCGCGCTCCCGAGATCCCGAGATGGGAGCTTGACGGGAGCTCACTCCCATCTAGATGGGAACCTGCTCCTAAATAGGATGGGAGCTTCCACACTAATCTTAAGGACGAAATTCTCACTTCTCTTTCCAAATATATGCAAGGAAGAAGGAAAAGATAAAAAGAAGTAACAAAGATTTAGGACTCTCTTTCTCGTCTCATATTCTACTACTTATCTACGTGTTTAATCCATATATTTGGCACAAAAGAATCTATTGGGATGCCATTTCTAACTCATGTTAATACATATAAAATGCTTGTGTACGTGCTCCCTTTGCAACTGTAAAACATATGTACAATACATATAAATATATATAAGTTTATTCATATATATATTTATTTAGTATTATATATTCCGTCGCCGCTCCCAACCTAGGGAGCTTCTACATACCCCTGCTCCCCCCACCCGCCCCCGCTCCCGCCCCCGTCCCCTCTCCTGCTTCGTGCAACTAAGGGATGGGCAAAGCATAAGTTAATTTTTAATTAAAAATAAGAAAATTATGAATTGACTTATTGATTCTCGTGCATGATTCCTTCCCTTGTTTTTTTCCCATTTAGGGTTTTCCACATAAACTTTGTGCCTCGTGTGATTGACTTATTGATTGGTGGATTTTTTTTCAGTTTTCTTTCATAGCAAATATCTATCAGCCTAGGCCACTTAGGGTTTTCCAACTATCAACTACTTGTTTTTTTTTTTTTTTTTTTCCATTCATTAATCCTAATCTACTCTATCTCTATCCTAGGGGACTTGGGGAGGGGGAAGGGTGCTTACGGGGATCGATCCCTGCCCATGTGCATGAGAGTATAAGAGAGGCACCAACTGCACTTCACACCACTTGCATCGACTACTTATTCATGTTCTACACGTTGCAACTCGAAACGACCATGGAATGACACAAAGTTCGTGAATTAAATGCCTATCATAAACTCTACTCAAAGCATTAAGATGCTACAAACACAACATTGTTACAACTAGTAAAGCTTCACCTCCAATTGACGAAGCCAAAGACCAATTTTCAGGTTAATTCCCAAATGTGACAACATTTCAAACCACGCCTAAACATTTCAAAAGCAAAAAATAAAAAATAAAAAATCTAGAATTCCAAGAAATCCTAAACCATGCCTAGACATCCAAATATAACCTGGCCTGAAATGTGTCTGGACGTACCTGTCTCTACCAAAAAAATATAATTATATGTAAATGATATATGCCACGTAGGGAGGGGGAGATGTATCTCAGCATGTTTGTGATTATCACGTGATGAAAACAACTGTAAGTCCATGATTTCTAAAATGACGTGTGCATAGGGACAGGATAAAGTCGCATTGTGTGCGGTATTAAGAAGATTTTCAACAATTGATGAAATTGCGCTAGATTCAGAGCAAAGGATACTTGAATTAGAAAAATTCATCATACCCATCCAAAATCTCTTAATTGCAAGGCACCATGGATTGGGAGGAGATCTCATCCATGCACTCACCTTTTCTCCTTAGAGCATATCTCTTAGGATTGCTTCATATGAAAACTTATATTTCAACCAAATATCGGCCGATTAGTGACTTCAAAAATCATATATCAGTCACCCGTAGTAACTGGATCATGAATTAGACGATTAAATTTCAAAACACATGACAATTCACTTTCAACATCAGTGTGTGTTGACATTCTTTTGGGAATATAAAGCTAGACCTTGTTGACTGCCATAGGGTACTATTCTCTCGACCTTCTTTGCACTAGAAATTGAAATTGCAAATAAAAAAGAAAAAATATGACCAAGAAGCGTTTAAAACAAAACTGCATAAAACAGAACCGGTAATAGATGTAATATATATACATTTACTCTCTACATGGTAGAAAATCCATTCAAAAAAAAAAAAAGTGATGGAATAATGAACTAAAAAGGTTCTCCATTTTCATTGTATTTGTCTTGTCAATATGAAATACATGAAGACTAACTACACATGCAACCAATAAACGAATTAAGTAGATTTCAGATGTGACAGCAGAAAAAAGGAAACTATCAAGAGTCTATTTTATTCTATACCTAGAAGGTAATCTAACTAATCTAACCTAAGCACTTACATGTGAAAATTGTGCCAATTCACAAGGCTATGGCTAAAGTCCATTCCTTTTACATAGAGGTAACTCGTGCATATGTTGAAGTAGAATATGAAACAAGCTGCCCCGACCAATTTCACTTTAGGAAGTGCATAAGTTCCAATGAAATAAAGTTCCTACCCATGGTTCCTTTGTAATTCACTGATCCAAGCTTTTGTGTGACAGAAAATAATGGAGAGAAGGGTTTGATTTTCCACCAGAGTTTCCCACTCTCAGATTCTTAGGTGCCTAAACAAATTTCAGCCAGAATAGAGGAAACAACCTTTAGCTTTCTGCACATCTATGTTATTTGAAAAAAGACAAAAGAGGACGCAAGCATTGTCAAACGATGAACTGATTAAGACTAGTGCAATTCAACAGAATTCACGAGTACCTTAGGAGTCTCTCTCTGTGGCAGCGTTCGTTGTTGAAACAAAGCTTGGAATGTATGTCAACGCTCTAATGATATCTCGAATCCCCTTGACCTCAACCTTTCTGTAACTTCTGTTCCTTGTATCAAAAGAAACCATGAAGGACGAAGCAAATAACATCAAGATATCCCCGTTTTTCAAAACCATTAATGGTTCATAATTAAGGTTCACGTCAGGTGCCACCAATGGGTTAATGACAAAAACTTTTGTCCAAGACTCCTGCACCGCATAATCTTTCATCATCCATATATCAAGCCTATAAATCGAAAGGACGATGACATAGTGACAAACCATCATTCAACACCCCCAAGTTCATGACATCCACTCTAATCTGTCCAGGAAGTCCACGAAATTCAGATGGCACTGGAAATGGCTGGAATTGCTCCTTCCCAAAATCAAAACGACACATTGATTCAAAACAAGAAAATAGAAATGGGATATGGAACTGTTTTATCGATTACAAGGTTTGAACTGATTACAATTGAAGAACAAAGGAGATGAAAGGCAAGATTCCACCAAATAGTACCAACTAACCCATTTCCCCTCACCTTTTATATTGACGCTAATTCCATATCTAACTCCTAATTACATATTAAACTCGTTCAATCTTTTCCAAATAACATGGCGGCCTCACATCCTATAAATCACTCAAATGGTCATGGGCACACACTAATGGGGTGTTTGGGAGACTCATTTTTAGCTTTTCATTTTCAAGTTTTTGGTTTTTTGGCTTTTTGGATTATGGTCAGAATGTATTTTTGAATCTGGTTGAGTGTTTGGGAGAAATGTGTAGAATGAATTTTGCAATAGGGGTAGTGTTTGGGAGATATGTGCAGAATACATTCTGTAGGTCTTTTTGTTAAGCAAAATGGGAAAAGTGGAAAATGAGAAGTCAAAAAGCTCATCTCCCCCTACTTCTCACTTCTCCTCTAAACCCAAAAATCAAAAACTTATTTTTGGAGAATGTGTTATGCATGTTGTGCTCCAAACACTCAAAAGTAAAAAATGGAAAAATGAAAATGCAATAAGTAGCTCCCAAACACCCCCTAAATGCGAAAGAACCAAAAACAAACATGTAATCCAGTACACTTTTTACACTTCGTAATATTTTTAAAGAGACAGTGATTTTGTCGATCTCCATATTACTAATTGCACTCAAGGGAGTTCCAAACTCAAATCTAGTATGGAGATTGATTATGGCACTCCTCGTTTTGAAGCGCTCTTAGTAATTTGGAGAGCGCAAAAATCAATTTCCAATAGATATTCAGGAAGAAGATTATGAAACTTCTTTTTTCTTTTCTTTTTTTTGAGATGAGAAAAAACTTATCTTCAAACAGTTCTATTATCACCTGTTGAAATTACGGATTGTCTATCTATCATCATTGAAGCACTAAGATGAAAGAATATAAATTTTAGATGAAAGAAGTTGCAAACCTTAATTTGGTAAATCACTGAAGCTATAATTGAAAATAGAGCATATCCTACCCCACCACTTGGACTAGGGCGGGGCTCTGATGCCATTTTTAACACCCCATGTAGACCATTAGCCCAATACCTTCATTTGATCCACAAGCCACACCACATGGCCCAAAATGCTTAAGCCCAAGGTATAGTAGTCTCTTACACGGTTTGTTATATTCCTAAGATCACTCATCTAAACAACCAATGTGGGAACCTGGGGTATTACAATCATCATTATTAAAAAAATAAAAAAAATTGGTTGATTTTATGTTCATTTCCAACTGGATATTACAGAGATTCAGTTAATTGTTATTGGGATTTATAAACATAACCATGATCGATTATGCTTGTGCATAAGTTGCTTTATTCTTTATCATGCATTTCATTGTGGAATTGGATGAACCGTGAGTCATGAAGCATTGATTTCCAGTCATTCAAGTCAGCATTATATTGCTCCTTAATTCTTGACTATTATTTCTCATGTAACGAGTTCAGGTCTTGAGTTATTCCTTTGAGATTGACTATTAGCTGGCATTCCGAATGTGATGTTGACTTCCATCCATCACCGCTTTATTTTTCTATCTCCATCTCCCCCTCCTCCTAACTGGGGGAATGACTTGAGGAAAGGGCTACCTATAGGATAAAAGTCCTAGTAGTGTGAAAGCTGCCAATTACAATGCAAAATTCAATTAGAAAAAAGCATTACCATTTTTAAAAAAAAGTCTTTGAAAAAGGGGGCACATGATATGAGGTGGATTATTTTGAGATGGAGCTACCTTGCTTGGTTTGATTTCTTGAGAGGGAGTTGTCTCGACCCTTTGTGTTTTCATGAGAAATCAAGTTGGGTGTTTGGTTGAACTTATATTCATTGACGTGGATCCCACACACGTCTTAGTGCCATGAACTCAAGTCCATTCTTTCTTCACAATATGTTCAAGATATGTCTAATCGCATGTGCCTTTGCTTTTTTTTTTTTTAAAGCTTGTGCTTATCTTTTCTCAAGATATTTTACTCATTTCATTAGTATGTGCCAACGGGTAATATTTTTCATACTTTGTTTATGCTTCTCTTTTACTTAGCACTTGGTATTTTTTTGGTTTTGGGTGTGCCAAGTCGTACTCTTTATTGCTTTATGGATTATTCTCATGGTTTATGCGTTTGATTGCATAGTTGGAGTTCGTTGTTTTGTGTTAAATTATTTTCTTGCATCGATTAAGGAATTTTGTCACTATGTCTTGACCTATGTTGTATCCATTATTCTCGTACCATGTGATAGGTTCATCGCATGTGGGCAAGCATTCTTTATTTGTGTGTTTATTTATTGCTCCCCTTAACCATCACCGGCATTAATGGGTATACCTATGGATGTTGCCTCTAATTTTGTATTGCCTTTTATTTGGTTTAACCATCACTTGCATTAACAAGTGTCTTTACTCAATGTTCGTGTATCCTCACCACGAAGCCTAAGACCTACTTGTCGAATCCATGGTAATCACACCCCTGCATGATTGCTGAATCTTGAATCCTCAAGCCTTCCACACGATAGCCTTTCAAAAGGGCTTTATTTGGGGATTGAATGAGTTGATGTAATAAACCTATTGAAGACGATCGTTTATAACAAAGACTACATTGATCTTCACCACTCTTCAAGATACACAAACACTAGCTGCCACAAGCGTTTGGAGTTGGAAAATATATGTGCTCAAGGTTAAAACAGCGCTAGGTCACGCTCCTTGACCTAATGGGTCGGCATGTATAGAGCAGACATAAAGCTGTAAAAACACGCACGTTTTGCTTGAGCAAAATCGTTGCATTTAAAACTGCCAAGTAACCAATTAGCATTTTTTCTTGGGCCTTCAAAGTGTTTGACTAACAATTACTACACTCACTCAAAAGCGAAAAAAATACTATATATGCTATTACTTTCCACACCTTAGTACAAACGCCCTAGAATAAAATTAAAATTAACGAACAACTCGATGATGGGGAATACTGGTACATGTGAGTTTGGTCATGAACGTGCCAACCAAACAGCCAGGGCGCTTGGCTTTTGAAGCAAACAATTTCTCCGTTTTACTCTTCCATGACAAAGACACACGAAATGAAGCACAAACATATATTTATAAATAAATTTATATGTCTATAATACAATACGATTTTGAATCGGCCATATCTTTCCCTTGTCCTCCTAAGTACTCCTATTATTTTCTTTCCATACTCTGATTATTTTATTGCTTTTAAAAGTTTTTTTGGAGGTGCGTATTTTTTAAAAAGGTAATGTCAATCTATTCTCCCTACCATTCTCTCATCCTTATAGTAATGACTATCTTTTATCAAGGCATAAAATCTCTTCATTTTGGAGTGGGCAGCATCTTTTTACTCTTTAATATCTATGTATTAAATTTTTGAAAACCCAAATATTCTATTCCCTTCCCTTCCGTTCCCTTCCCTTCATTCCCCTTTATGCACCGTCCTTGTTTCTTTGAGTTTGTTATTTGGTTCCTTAATTATCTCTTTGTTGCTACTTCGGTCTGTGATAGTCTTCAACTACTTCAATGTTTTTTATGGAGATTTTTATTACTTAGGGTAATTGCTAGTTCGATTTTGTGGTTTAGTTGCTACACTTGCTTCTACGACACTTTTTTCCGGTAGATTATGGACTTGATCTGTTACCTATGCTGGTTCCATTTCCATTATGGTAATTGTCCTGCTTATTCTTTGGCTTATTACTTGGACGGGGATGTAATATGGGTGCCTACCTAATTCAATATTTTTCTCCTTTTAGTGTCCCTTTGTTCTTCTATGACAGAAAGGGGGAAAAAGAGTTTTCTAATGCTAACAGCTGCTTGTGTGAGTTGCTCATTTGATGGCGTTTGCATGTACTTTGACACAAACTGTTAAGTTAGGAGTAAGGTGCTTTATTTCGTGTGTTTTTGTCATGGAAGTGCTAAAGGGGGAAATTGATAGCTCCAAAAGCCAAGCTCCCTGTTTGGTTTGCACATTCATGACCAAACTCACATGTACCTGTATTCCCCATTATCGAGTTGTTCATTTATTTTTATTTTATTCTAGAGCGTCTGTACTAAGGTGTGGAAAGCAATCTCATATATTGTATTTTTCCGCTTTTGCGTGAGTGCAGTAGTTGTTAGTCAAACACTTTGAAGGCACAAGCAAAACGCTGATTGGTTACTTGGCAGTTTTAAAAGTAACGATTTTGCTCAAGCAAAACGTGCATGTTTTTACAGCTTTATGTCTGCTCTATACATGCCGACCCATTAGGTCAAGAAACATGACCTAGCGCCATTTTAACCTTGAGCACATATATTTTCGAACTCCAAACGATCATGGTAGCTAGGGTTTGTGTAGCTTGAAGAGTGGTGAAGATCAATGGAGTCTTTGTGCTAAACGATCGTCTTCAATAGGTTTATTACATCAACACAATCAATCCCTGAATAAAGCCCTTTCAAAAGGTTATCGTT
Source organism: Vaccinium vitis-idaea (assembly GCA_963854785.1). Classification (NCBI taxonomy): domain Eukaryota; kingdom Viridiplantae; phylum Streptophyta; class Magnoliopsida; order Ericales; family Ericaceae; genus Vaccinium; species Vaccinium vitis-idaea. The sequence continues at coordinate 36,475,035 of OY978218.1, forward strand.
TGGAAGGCTTGGGGATTCAAGATTCGGCAATCAAGGGTGTGATTACCGTGGATTCGGCAAGTAGAGGCCTTAGGCTTTGTGATGAGGATACACGAACATTGAGTAAGACCCTTGTTTTCAAAAAATGACCGTCATGCATTCCTTCCTGTTATTTTTTCCCATTTAGGGTTTTTCACGTAAACTTTGCGCTCGTGTGATTGTTTGTTTTCCATTGTGTGATTGTTTGACTTATTGATTGGTGGATTGTTTATTCAGTTTCCTTTCATAGAAAATCTCTATCAACCTAGGCGACTTAGGGTTTTCAGATATCGACTACTTGTTCATGTTCCACACATTGCAACTCGAAATGACCAAGGAACAACACAAAGTTTGTGAATTAAATGCCTATCATCAACTCTACTCGAAGCAGTAAGATGCTACAAACACAGCATTGTTACTACTAGTAAAGCTTTGCCTCCAATTGACGAAACCGAAGACCAATTGTCAGGTTAATTCTTAAATGTGGCAACATTTCAAACCACACCTAAACATTTCAAAAAAATAAATAAATAAATAATAATTCTAATAAGTCCAAGAAATTCTAAACCATGCCTAAACATCCAAATATAACCTGGCCTGAGATGTGTCTGGGTGTACCTCTCTCTACAAAAAAAAAAATAAATATATATATATATATATATATATATATATATATATACAGTCCACTTCCCCTCCAAACTCCCTTAACTTGTTAAGTTACGGACCTCATTGATCCCGATCGAATTTTGATGATCCGAACCGTCCAATGTGTTTAAAAGGTGTTTTTTAGGTCCGCGCGGAAAATCTTCACAAGCAATGGATCAAAAGATTCTACTAAGTAGAGAGAAAAGTCCGAAAGAACGAGGGAGGGTCGTGATCTGGAGAGGTGGATTTGAACAAATTGAGGATCTGAAATTAAGTTGCGGAAAAATGAACATACGCACCTGCAATTGCAGATTGTGAAAATGGGTAGTTTGCTCAGAATTTCCATGACAATGTAGATTGGGATGGAGAATATTGTGGTGGGCTCGATCTTCATGCTTCTTTTCTTTTGTACCTGCGTTCTGCTTCTTTTCATTGTGAAAATTTCTCTTCCCAGCGAATGTGGATCACTGATAAACACAAGAAAATAGAAATAGGATACGGAACTATTTTATTGATTACAAGGTTTGAACCGATTGCAATTGAAGAAGAAAGGCGATACAAGGGGGGGAGAGAGAGAGAGAGATGAAAGGCAAGATTATGCCAAATAGCACCAACCCACCCAGTTCCCCGCACCCTTTATATAGACGCTAATTCCATATCTAACTCCTAATTACATATTAAACTCCTTCAATGTTATCCAAATAACATGGCTGCCCCACCTCCTATCAATCACTCAAATGCTCGTGGGCACACACTTAATGCGAAAGAACCAAAAACAATCATCTAATCCATAACGCTGTGTTTGGTTGAGAGTTTTGAAAATAATATTTTGAGAAATATTTTTGAGATAGTATTTGGATGAGTTTTTAGAAAAAGTAATAATTAGAGAGATGTGTAATAATTTGAGAGAGATATAGAGAGAAACAAGAATAATGATTGGAGAGAGGGGTATGAGTAAAGAGAGAAATATGATTAATGATTAGAGAGATGAGAGATGGGGAAAGAATCTTTTTGAAATTTTTTTTGAAAATGTGAAGTGAACAAAGTGTCGATCTCCATATTACTAATTGCACTCAAGGGAGTTCCAAAATCAAATCTAGTATGGAGATTGATTATGGCACTCCTCGTTTTGAAGCGCGCTTAGTAATTTGGAGAGCGCAAAAATCAATTTCCAATAGATATTTTGGCAAAAGATTATGATACTTCTCTTTTCTTTTTTTTTCTTTTGTTTTTTTTGAGATGAGAAAAAACTTATCTTCAAACAATTCTATTATCACCTGTTGAAATTACGGATTGTCTATCTATCATCATTGAAGCACTAAGATGAAAGAATATAAATTTTAGATGAAAGAAGTTGCAAACCTTAAATTGGTAAATCACTGAAGCAATAATTGAAAATAGAATAGGCTTTTGTCTTCTGTTTCGTTGCCATCTTCTTTGTCTCCGCTACCGTTATTATCTAATGAAATCATGTTGCATTTATAGACAAAACCCTGCAAAAAGGAAGCGGATTTGTTTTACGCTGTCCAAATATGTTTTGTGAATGGGTATTTATAGAGCGACTATAGCCTCCGCTTGTTGCACACTTAGAATCTTATTTGCTTTAAAAATAATTGAGGAAATGATAATTGGTATCAATTAGGAAAAATCACTTATCTGGCTTTTCTAGCTTATTTAAACAAAAAAAAATTGAAATTATTTTAAGCTCAAATTTGTATTTTTTTTCTCTTGAAATTGTAAAAGTAAGTACGTTTTATTTTTAGTTTTTTAAAAAGCACCTAATTCAAGAGTGTTTCCGTAGAATGATTAAGATTAATCTAGCTATTAAATTTATAATAAGCTATTATATAAGTTAACAAAAACCATGAACCAATATTATAGGTACAGAAAGCTACACCAAATAATTTCCAATTTATTTTAAGATTTTATGTGAATATTAAAATATTCATATTTGTGATAATCTAACGTATAAGTTGTAACAAATTGGACCATGGAGCTACGGAAAAGGATGACCTGTTTGCACCTCCATTTGATAAATGAAAAGATTATAAAAATAAAAACAAAATAATATTGTAGATGTTCATGTGGCGCTCTTTTAATGGATAAACCGATCCATGTATTCCGCCATGCATTGAAGTGTTAGTGACATGTGTATGTAGATTTAGTGTCTGTCACATTACTCTATTAAAAATACGCTCAGAGAACATGTTAAGGATACTAGTTGTTGTCATTAATCTAGCATTAACCAATAAAGAAAGAAATCTGGAAGAATAATTGTTTTCCTTGTTTCATTTTACATAAAGGATGAAAAGGGAAAATAGAATATTACAGCACAATAAAGACGTACAAAAGTGAATAATTGTTTCATCTTCCTTTTCTTTTTTTCCTTTCTTGTTGGCACTTTTATAACTTTTCCTTCAAGGAATTTTTTTTGCCGATTCTCAAGTGTAAATAGAGCACATTAACTCCTTTTAACTAAATTACATTAACTAAATGCTTGTTGGATTTTCTAATAAAATGAGAACTTGAAAGTTAACCAGAACTTGAAAAGAGGAAATTAAATATAAAAGTAGTCTGGTAAGGTGTATAATAACTATTTTACCTATTTACTTAGATTTGATTTTCTTTTGATTGTACTATACCTGAAACGATAGATAAATGAAAAACTTACTAAGTTTCTTATTCTTCATTCTTTAAATTCCAAAACACCTTAAATATCAAATTCATCCATTTATAGGAATTACATTAATGGAAAAAGACAAAAAAATAATAATTACTTTACTCCTCAATTTATTGTTTTCACTTTTCCACCCAAGGAAAAATAATTACTCTACTTATTTCTTTTTCCCTTTATATTACTTTACTCCTCAATTCATTGTCTTCACTTTTCAACCTCAGGAAAAATAATCACTTTACTTATTTCTTTTTCCCTTTATATTTCCCAAGGTTTATGTGCACTATAAGTTGCCAACCTATGCATTATCATCTCTACTCATGTAAATCAAACCATTATAACTTTTCATTTCACAAGTACCTCATTGGAAATCTCTTCTTTATTCACGCAACACCGACTAGCTAATAGTCAACCACATTAATCACAACTTGAATAAATCCTTGCTGGATTTCTAAAAAAAAAAAAGTGTGAACACATATATTTCAAACAACAACTAATAAAGTGACTTTCTCAATTTATCTTGACACTTTCTAAAAAAAAGTGTGAACACGTACATCCTTGACTGAAAGGTCTGGATAATCTTTGAAATTTTATCGTGATGGGGATAGATCATTGCAATTATTAACGAGGAATTTCTAGTAAGCGCGAGTCATTAGCTCGCATTGACTACTTCCCTGCCCTTTGTACACACCGCTCGTCGCTCCTACCGATTCAATGGTCCGGTGAAGTGTTCGGATAGCGACGATGTGGGCGGTTCGCTGCCAGCGACATCGCGACAAATCCACTGAACCTTATCATTTAGAGGAAGGAGAAGTCGTAACAAGTTTTCCGTAGGTGAACCTGCGGAAGGATCATTGCCGAAAACCTACCAAACAGAAAACCCGCGAACTTTTTTATACTCCTGGGGATGATGTGCGGGTTGTTTTATTATACATGCAAAGAATTAGGTTAACCGGGCATGGGTAGCAATTTTAATATTTTACATTTTTCTTGACAAATAATGAATAATTAAAATCCATCCCTTTAATCAGTTGTTTCAAATTAAACACTTCTTGATATTCGATCAATCTGATTTTTTCCATGACTAATTTACACATTTTGAGGTATGACAGTAGTAGCTCAAATTTTTAAAATAGATTGTGGGACTCGATGTTATTGGATGGTGTATTTCAAAGGTGTATTTCAAATGGTGTGTACGTAACAACCAAAATGGGACAAAGTTATGAGAAAATGAGTTATTTGCCTCTCTTTTAGCATCAACCAGGGGAACAAGAACTCCATAATCGACATAATTAAAAATTTAACTTTCTTTTTGAGTGTGCGCTCGATATTCAGAAGTAGGGGTGTAAGCAAACCGAGCCGTTCGCGAGCTCGGCTGGGTAAGGGCTCGTTCAAGCTCGATTCGTCAAATAAACGATAAACAAACAGCTCGGTTCATCAAATAAACGACAAACAAACGAGCTCAAGTCCAAATTTTGGGCTCGTTAAAGAAACAAGCCAAGCCAGCGCTATGCAATGCTCGGCTTGAGTGGGCTTGCGAGCCAGTGTACATGGGTATATACAGCATATATATATGATTCCACATGTCACATGTGGCAGCCCATGAGTGCACAATCCCATTGCTTAGGATGTACACAAGTATTTATAGAAGAGGAATGGTCTTGGGAAAGCCTAAATAGGCGATGTGGGATTTGGGAGGGGAAGGAGTAAAGGCCAAAGAAGAGGGAAGGTAAGGTATAAAGGCTGGGAAGTTGTTGATGAAAATTTCCTCCACAGAGACTCTATAAGTGGAGCACTACTTCCCCTCCAAACTTTGCTACGGCAGGGCAACACTCTTACCGAGCCAACTCGAGCCTGAGAAAATATTGGCGAGCAGAGCTCGAGCCAAATTTTTGTACCTCGATTCGAGCCCGAGCCAACATATATTTGGTCGAGCCGAGCCTGAACATCTTGAAGCTCAACTCGGCTCGGCTCAATTACACTCCTATTCAGAAGGATTAGAAGATATTTTGATCACCTTTTCAAAGTTATGTTGCCTTTGAAGACAAAATTGAACCTCGAAAACCAAATAAACAAGGCCAGCTACAGTTAACTAATTTAATTGTGATTCCTATGCTACATGTAAACAATGGAAAAAACCATTAACGATACGTACACATCAGCAAACCTAGTGCCACCATCACCTCTGATCCTTAAAAGCCGCTGCTGTGACAAACTAAAAAAGAGAAGAACTGATATATTATTGATAATCATAATATACAAAATAATGAAACTTTTACATGTTTAAATAGAGAAAAGCTACACCTAAAATGGGAAAGAGTACAAGATTTTATCACAATACGATCCCAATTTGATCAAGATACGATCCTGATTTGATCACGATACAATTCCAATTTGGTCCCGACTTGATCTCGATAAACTGCCTAAAATAGAGGATTGCAGTAGGATACTTTCACAGCTGCCACCCTGGAGGAGGCTGAGCAATATTAGGCTTATCAATAACCCACAGCCTGCTGCCATCTTGACAATGCCAGGTGGATCTTCAGTCTTCACATGATATTTCAGGTGTTCCCGTATTTCCTCGTACTTTTCCTTTGTCGGTATCAATCTCCATTTAAAGCACTCAGCACATTGGACGGTGAAAGCCCCCACGGACGGCGACCCCTCGGAAGAGTGAAAGGGGGTTGATATATTTTGAGGAAAGAAAGGGGTTGGTAATCTTCACCTGTGGTCGTACCACTTGCAGCAGGATCATAAACCACCAATTGCTTTACAGAATCATCTTCACCCGATTGATTATCTTCATCCTCTGCAGCACTATGGTCTTCTTCCTCTTGAGGGGTAACGACATCTACAGGTTGCTGAGGAGACTTATCCAGGTGATCTGGGACTGGGAGAGTAGAACCATTGAAGCCGTTTTCGTCACCTGGCATAAGGCAACCAATGAGTAAAACATATGTCATTTAACCTTCAAAAACAAGTAGAGTTATCTATGATGCATATAAAAGAAAGGAACAGCTATATAAGGATATTCTAAACTTTGTATTTGATTAGTCCCCGAGCAGAATCCAAACCCATAACTGCAATGATCCTAAAAAGCCTTTCTTATTTGGGGCACAATCACATACCCATTGATAACGGGATTGCATATAACATATGGGTCATAAGTCCAGACTCCAGGTGCAGTGGAAGAAGATTAAACCATGGCAAGAACTCAAAACGTCCAACCCCTTAGTACGTGGGTACATCATATTTAGGCTTGAATATCGGAAGGGTTTCACTGGGTACACAAATATCCCCATTTATGCCACTATCCACAGCAAATGGATCAATCGAATCTAGTGAGTAGAGAGAAAACTCCGAATAAAACTTGGGAAGAAGTAGGGAGGGCCGTGATCTAGAGAGATGGAGTCGAACAAATTGAGGATCTGAAATTAAGTTGCGGAAAAAAAAAAAACATACGCACCTGCAATTGCAGATTGTGAAGATGGGTAGTTTGCTCAGAATTTCCATGAGAATGTAGATTGGGATGGAGATTGTGGTGGGCTCGATCGTTCTGCTTCTTTTTGAGTGGCGTTCTGCTTCTTTTCATTGTGAAAATTTATCTTCCCCTGTGAGAGGAGACCTTGAGAGGTGCAATCGAGGGAAGTGAGGCTCCAGGGTGAGGTTTTGGAAGGAGGAACAGACTCGCTTGTAGGTGAAGTTGGATTTGTGAAGGAGTCGATATAGATTTCCGCTCTAAAGGTCTGGCTCCTTGCCTGCGTCCTCTTGTTTTGATTGCACCTCTCAAGGTCTCCTCTCACCCTCACTCAACCGCAGAACACAAAAGATACGATCAAACAAATCCCCCGAAGTATTCGAAGGGTCTTGCTGTCGTGGGCACGTACTAAAGTACAAAAAAAAAAAAGTAATTCAGTGCACTTTTTATACTTTCAATATATTTACAAAGACAGTGATTTTCTCGAACTCGGGGACTCTGCCGTCTCTTTGGAAGGGCAAGGCCTGCCGACCCGTTCTCGGCCGTCCAAATGTGCTTTGGAGGGTCCAGATTTGAGTGGTGCCAAAGGGTGCTTTGGCTACTTTTAGTATCCTAGTATGATCAAATTTGGGCCGTCCAAAACACGTTGGGACGGCTGAGATCGGTGCCTTGCCATTCCTAAGGCATGGCAGAGTCCTCGGAATTTTTTTTATCTCCAAATTACTGACCGCACCCAAGAAGGGAGTTCCAAAACCAAGTCCATATGGAGATTGATTCCGGCACTCCCCCTTTTTGAAGTGTGCTTAGTAATTTGGAGAGCGCCAAAATCAATTTCCATAGGTATTCTAGCGATTGTCCATCTATCATCAGTGAAACACGAAGATGAAAGAATATAAATCTTAGATGAAAGAAGTTGCAAACCTTAATTTGGTAAATCACTGAAGCAATAATAAAAAGCAGAATAGGCTTTGTCTTCGGTTTCGTTGCCTTCTTCGTCTTCGTTACCGTTGTTATCTAATGAAATCATGATGCAGTTATAGACAAAGCCCTGCAAAGGAAGCGGCTATACGCTATAGTGTCCACATATATTTTGTGAATGGGTATTTATAGAGCGACTACAACCTCCTCCGTAGGGGTGTACAAGAAAATCGAAAAAACCGTGAAACCGGACCGACCGGACCGAACCGGTCTATTTGGATTGGTTCTATGGTTTAATGGATTGGTTCTGGTTCTAAAAAAATGAGAACCGGATATTTTGGTTTGGTCTCTGGTTTCATAATTAGGAACCGTGGTTTGAACCGAACCGGTCCATATATATAAGTGAAATATAATATAATACATACACTCATCTATACCCCCACACACTTGATAATTTTGCTAGCTTTAAGTTTTAACGTTGCATCTGCCATATATATCAATAATGATATACGAGAGTATTCTAATAGTTGGTTTAGTTATTGTTGGAGTTCTTAATTTATTTGTGGGTTGGTTTAGTGGTAGTAGTTTTACGAAGAAGTTGAAATAATTTTGTGGACAATTTTTTTTTAGTGACAATTTTTTAATGCTAACATGGTTTAGAACCGAAAACCGAACCAAACCGGACCGGTCTAATGGTTCGGGGTGGTTTGGTTCCATATGTGTAACGGTCTGGTTATGGTTCTCAATTTTTTGGAACCGTTAGATATGGTTTGGTCTCCGGATTTCTATAAAACCGGTCCAAACCGGACCATGTACACCCCTACTCCTCCGTTGCTTGCACACATAGAATCTTATTTATTTGTTCATTTATTTTATTTATTTTATTTACTTTAAAAAATTGATGAATGATATATGGTATCAATTAGGAACAATCACTTATCTAGCTTTTCTATCGTATTTAATTTAAAAAAATGAAATTATTTTAAGCTCCAATTTGTATTTTTTTTTTCTCTTGCTTGAAATTGTAAAATTACCTTTTATAAAAATTAAAAAAAAAACACCTAATTCAAGAGCGTTTTCGTATAATGATTAAGATTAATATAGATATTAACTATATAATAAGGCATGCATTCAGTTAACAAAGAGCCTGAACTAATATTATAGGTTAAAAAGACTAAAGCAAGTACTATCCAATTTATTTTATGGTTTTAAGTGAATAATTAAAATATTGATAATGTGATAATCTAACTTATAAGCGATAATAAGTTGGACCATAGAACGACGTAAAATGATGACATTTTTACACCTCCATTCGTTAAATGAAAAGATTATGAAAATAAAACCTAAATGTGCATGTGGCGCTCTTTTAAGGTATAGACCAATTCATGTATCCCGTCATGCATTGAAGTGTTAGTTACATATGTTTATTTAGTGTCTGTCACATTGCTCTTAAAAAATATGTTCTCTAAACATGCAGTAAACTTCCAATCAGGTATACCCGATGGGATTCCCATCAGGGACTCCTAAAATTCTCCAATTTCCCGATCAAATTTTTTATCCGAACCGTCCAATGTGTTTAAAAGGTATTTTTAAGGGTTCACGCAGGAAATATATATCAGTGGAAAAAAAAATACCGGGAAGGGCTTGATTCGATCAGTTTTCGATAAAAATGTATATATATAGTTTTTATCAAAAACTGGTCGAATCAAGCCCTTCCTGGTATTATTTTCACTGATTTCTCACGGGGATTCTTAAAAACACTTTTTAAACACATCGGACGGTTCGAATCATGAAAATTTAATCGAGAAAAGCCCATCAGGTATACCTGATTGGAAGTTTACTGTCTAAACATGTTATGGATACTAGTTGTCATCCTTAATCTTGCATTAACCAATAAAGAAAGAAATCTGGAAGCATAATTGTTTTTCCTATTTGATTTTACATAAATGAGGAAAAGTGCAAATAGAATATTACAGCACATTAAAGAGGTAAAGAAGTGAATAATCATTTCATCTTCCCTTTTTGTTTCCTTGCTTATTGGTACTTTTATGGGGCACTTAAATAATCATCCATTTACTCACTTGAAATTAGAAAATCATCCTGAGCCTCTTTAGGAGTTATGTTTCCATCCCGAGATTCAAATAAACCCACTTTTTCCCTTGATTATATATATAAATATATATACTAGGATATTAAGGACTAAAACGAATGTTTTCATCCAAAATTAATTTGGGATAAAATTCATCCAAAATTAATTATGTTTCCATCCAAAAATTCTTGGCCTATAGGGTAAAGATTTTTTGGATGAAAACATAATAATTTGGGATGAAATTCATCCAAAATTAATTATGTTTCCATCCAAAAATTCTTGGCCTATAGGGTAAAGATTTTTGGGATGAAAAAATAAATTATTTTTGCCGCTGTTCTTGATATTTTCATCTAAAAATCCTTAATCCAGCAATCGTGGTTAAAATTTTTTAGGGTGCCGCATCCGCGGGCCAAATTCACAAAGGGAAGCGATCATGGTTAAAATCAAACTAGCAATCATGTCAATGATTTTTGACATTTTTTAACCATGATTTAAGATTTTAATTCAATAATTATTACCATGTTTACAGGTACAAGGAAAGCGTACATACTCCTTATCTATATACGTCCGCGTAGCGGCTGTTTTGATCTTTTTACCATGATTTTTTATCCTTTTTTTTTTTTATTTTTACCGTGAAATGTCGATTATGTGGTTGATATGTTTTACCATGATTATGAGAACTGATAATGCCAAAACCGATTTTGTTCATGCCAAAACTCTTTCATTGCGCGAACTAATTGCCCTCTAGTACACCACTTGCTTTACAAGAATGCCCCTTGAAATCGTATAGGATATTTTATCATTCATTTTAAAAGTATCATTCATTTTAAAAGTGGGGGGCAATTAAGAGGGTGTTTGGCAAACTCCTTTTCAACTTTTCTAATTCTCTTTTTTACATTTTGATTGTTTGGCTACCTCAAAATAGAAGTTGTTTTTGCAGAATGACTTCTCAATTTTGAAGAAAGGAGAAGAGAAGTTAAAAAGAGGGTAGGAGGAGCTTTTTGATTTCTCATTTTTCACTTTTCTCATTTTTCACTTTTCTCATTTTGATTAACAAAAATACCTACAAAATGTATTCTACACATATCTACCAAACACTACTCCTGTTGCAAAATGCATTATGCACATTTTCATCCAAACACTCTACCAAATTCAAAATACATTCTGTCCATAATTCAAAAAGTCAAAAAGACAAAAAAATGAAAATGAAAAACCAAAAAGTAGGCTCCCAAACACCGCCTAAGTCATGCAATGAAAGAGTTTTGGCAGGAACAAAAATGGTTTTGGCATTATCAGCCCCCATGATTATTTGAATCATGGTAAAAGTCAAATACAAAACATAAAATATGGTAAAATCGAGTAATCATGGTAAAAATTAAAATGATTTGAGATAATGAGCCAGTAATATGGTTAAACGTGATTCCAACAATAATTGTGATAAGATATCATCCCTCTTTTGAATTTCCACCATTTTGAATTCCTTGATATAAGAAAAGCAAGCTTGTGTGAAAAAGAAAGTCATAAGAAATAGATTATAGAAAGAGAGAGATGCTTTATATAATGTTAGAAGTATAACTCATAGCAAGACTAAGTCAAAGCAAGGAAATCCGTAGTTATCTAATTGGGAAATCCTTAGTTATCTACTAGATTATAAAGGAAGTTAGGAAGAAGAATAATTCATCAATTCAAAAAATATCTTAATTTTAGGGTGTGTGAATCAATCAAAAGTAACTAACTTTGAATTCAAAAATTACTTCCATTTTATATAAGGAAGGGTAATAATGGTAAATCACATTACAAGAGGATGAAAACATAATTCCATAAAGAATGGGAGATGGAAATCTAAGTGGTACCCAAAAAGCGGATGGATATTTAATTACCTCTACTTTTATAACTTTTCCTTCAAGGAAATTTTTTCCCCTGATTCTCAAGTGTAAATAGAGCACGCAACTCCTTCTGACTAAATCACCTTAACTAAATCCTCATTGGATTTTCTAATAAAACAAGAACTTGAAAGGTAACCGGCCAGAACCTGAAAAGCGGAAATTAAATACAAAAATAGTCTGGTAAAGTGTATAATAACTATTTTACCTATCTTTCTTAGATTTTCTTTTAATCGTCATATGCTTTAAACGATAGACAAACCGAAGAATTATTAAGTTTCTTATTTTCACTTCAGTTTTTAAATTCCAAAACACCTTAAATATCAAATTCATCAATTTATAGAAATTACATTAATGGAAAAAGACAGAAAATAATTACTTTACTCCTCCATTCATTGTTTTCACTTTTACACCTAAGAAAGAATTCACTTATTTCTTTTTCCCTTTATATTTCCCAAGATTTATATGCAATATAAGAGCATCTATAATAGCCTAACCAAAACTAAATGGTTGCTAACGTTAGCAATGTTTGTTCAAAAAAGTGTTCACATTGGAATAACCAAACTTAGCAACTATTCAAATTTTGGCTCTTAGATAACCAAAACTAGCATTCTTTTGCCAATAACCAAATTTAGTAGACCATACATCTACTCAATCAAGTAATCCCATTATTACACAAAATGACAAAAATCTTCTCCGTTCTATATCTCTCTCTCTCTCTCTCTCTCTCTCTCCAATGTTTCCAAAAAAATTATTTTTAAAAACTAATTTCGGAAAAAAAAATTTCAAAAAAATTTAGAAACAGTTTTTTTAAATAACACTTTTTTACTCAACTTTTAAACACAATTTTTTTTTGGAAAACATTTTTTACACTAAAACTGTTTTTAATCAAGTACTATTTTTTTTCTAAAACCGTTTCTACTAAAAGAAACTTTATAAAAAAATATTTTAACTCAAAAATTGTTTTTCTTTTTAAATTTCCCCAAAAAAAAACTATTTTGTTTTAAAATATTTTCATAATACCATTTAAAGAAATAGTTAATACTATTTCTTATAGTTTGAAAAAGCTAGCAATGGTGCAAGTTTTGATTATTCAAGTTTGAAAAAGCGATGGGGTCCACACCAGTGTAAAACTTGACATTGCTAACTTTAACAACCTCTAAATGGCTAACCAAAAGCTGATGTGGCAACTTTTGATTATCCAATTTTGGTTAGGCCATGCTCTAAGTTGCCAAAGTTGCCAGCCTAAGCATTATCATCTCTACTCGTGTAAATCAAACCCTTATAGTAACTTTTCATTTCACAAGTACCTCATTCCTCATTGGAAATCTATTCAAAACATTTTTTAAACCATATCTTCCGGTTTTCTAATTTTTTAAACCGTCTTCAGACCATTAATCGACCGATCTATTCATAATGTATGAACCACTTCAGACCATTATGCGCGTCCTTTTTCGTCCCGTTCGTATTTCTTCTTCGCAGAGGGAGGAATTTTCACAATGAAAAGAAGCAGAAGGAGCAAAACCAACGCAGCGATGGTGTCCTCCATATTCTCCTTGATATCTATGTTGACGTTAGTCATATAAACAAGAAACAAATAAAAACAAGTGACAAATATCCATCCGTCCGTCCAGGATCCAGAGAGCCTGCTGCCTCTAGACTGATGGGTAGCAAGTACCGTGTCTAAATGCTGAGATTTGAGAGTACCATCCTTAGGGCGCCCCAAATGATCTTGTAAATCTTTTTTGTGGAATATGATTGTGCACCATCCGAGCCATCCGTTGCTCGGATGGACGGGCCATATTTCACCTCGATACCTTTGCATCCAAAGGATGGTGCACAACACCTGCTGTGCATGGGCTGCACAGCAGCAACCCCAATCCAGAACCCGGTTCTCGTGTACAAGACCCAACATAAAAGGAGTTTCCCAAACTAATTTGCCAATAAATTAAGTGATCTTCAATCTGTTTTCCAAACCCAAGCAGGATTAAGTGAAATTACACTACATTTATAGGCGTCGTTAACAAAAAAATTGATTTGGTGGCAAGACTTAAAACTTGAAAATAAAATTCATGTACTTAGGCTCCGTGAATAACAAAAAATCAGTTGGAGTTCAGTGCATAATTTCTAAACCACCTTAGTTGTAAAATCTCTGTAAAAGTAGTAGTATTGACATCGAACAAGAATATTAGGTGATAAGAAAGTAAATGTCAGATTTAAGGGTGTGTTTGGAACTTGGAAAAAGAAATAAGGAAAAGTGATGAGAAGAAAATTACTAATACTAAAGAAATCTGTTTTGGCTTAGACTAATTTGTAGAGAAGAGAAATGGAAATAAGGAGGAGAAATACTAAGCGAAAACATGATTTGTTGACATTTGAATAACGAAGCAATAAGCATATACTTTAACACGACCATTCATCCAACCATGAATTCAGCATGTTTGAGGAAAGCCATAGATACCGAATTAAGTAAAGCAAATCATGGATGCACGAAAATACTGATCAAACCATCTGAAGCGGATAGAGGGATTTATGGGAGAAGATATACAGGACGCCAAAAGTAACCGAGCATGAAATCAAAATGGAGTTGAATACGAAAGTGAAAACAAAATGACAAGATGCATGAGTACCCTGTCCAAACATCATTTGCGAAAATTCTGAGTCAATGCACAGATGATTCAAAACATATTATGGTTATTTTCGTAAATAGTACAACACAAGAAAGATTCATGGGGTTCAAAGCCAAATATGAAAATACCCTGCCTTTGCCATCTCTTCAACATTTACAGAACCTGTTTCCATTCCTCTCAAGTCTCAGCGTCCAACTCCCGATTTTTGGGATTTCTATCACTCGTTCATGTTCCGCACCTTGCAACACAAAACGACCAAGGAACATCAAAAAGCTTGTAATTAAATGCATATCATCAACTCATATAAGTATGATGTTACAAACATAGCATTGTTAAAACTAGTAAAGCTTGAATCAAAATATCCTTCAGTCACCCCAGGCGAGGCATTCGGCTAAGCCGGAAAGATAGATCGAGTTTAGCCTCTCGATTTACTTTAGAACTGAAAGAAGCCGGTAGCAAAGGAAGTGGCAGCAGTGCTTTATATAACTCAGGTGACCCATATTCAGTGCCATTTGCAGAATCTATCACGAATTGTTAAGTAAGCACCTTCAGTAGCAGAGCCCATTGTTTAAGCTTCACTTTGAATTGACGAAACCAAAAGATCGTTTTTTCCAGTTTATTCTAAAAGGTGACAAGATTTCAAACCAGGCCTAAACATTTCAAGAGAAAAAAAGCCAAAAACAAAATAAAAATAGTAGAATTTCAAGATATCCTTGAACTGGCCTAAACATCCAAATATGAGATGGCCTGAGATGCGTCCGGACCTACCTGTCTCCACCAAAATAATACCAGTAATATGAAAATGAGATATGCCACAAAGGGAGGGCGAGACATTTCTCAGCATGTCTGTTGACTGACACCTGAACAAACACTTCTGTGTGTCTATGACAACAAGAGCGAAGTGTTCTTCACAGATTACTACCACTGGCCTCGTATATAAATCAGGGTCAGGATAATGTCGTGGTGTGGTAGTGAGAAGTTCTTCAACTCTTCATAACATTGCAATATATTCAGTCACAAAAGATACTTCAACTGCAGGGCACCATGGATCAGGAGCAAATCTCATCCATTAACTCACCTTTTCTCCATAGAGCATATCTCTAAGGAGTGCTTCGTATGGGAAGTTATATTGTACCCAAATATCATCCAATTAGTGGCTTGAAAAATCATATATCCGTCACTTGTGATAACTGGATCATGAATTAGACCATTAAATTTGATGATTCTCTTTCAACATCAGTGTGTTATTTTGGGAATAGAAAGTCTAGAAGTTGTTGAACTACCATGGGGTATTATTCTCTTGATCATCTTTGGACCAGAAATTGAAAAGAACTGACCAAAGTGTTGAACCAAAAACTCTATAAACACGACTGGTAAGGGATGTAATACTTTGTTCAGAGCGCGAAGCGGTGGCAAAACAATAGATACTCTCTATACATGGGCAAATCAGAGGATGAGCAAAGCATAAATTAATTTTTAAGTAAAAATAAGAGAATTATGAATTGACAAGGTCCTCCATTTTCTTTGTATTTGTCCTGTCTACATGAAATAACCGAAAACTAACCGCGCATGCAAACAATCAACAAAATTAAGAAGATTTTGTATGTTACAGTAGAAAAAGGAAATTTTCGTTTGGTTATTGTTTTCTCTTCCTGGCAGGTAATCTAATGAATCTATTTGCAACTTTACATCAACTTAAGCACTAACACGTGGAAATTATTCTAATTCAGCACCTCTTTACAATCATAAGACTATGGCTATAGTCATTCCTTTTACATAGAGACCTTGATTTCCTAAAGAATGGACATCTGACCAACAGAAGAGGGAAATGATAAGAATGTGTACAAAGCTCAATGAGAAAGGCCATAGATGACGTACACTTAAAAAGTTGGTAAAAAATGATGTGAAAGGAGAAAATGGAGGTAAAGTTGATGTGAAGGTGTAATGATGATGACTCTTTAATAAGTTGGATTTACGGAGCAACACACTTTAAAAGGGACAAAGGGAGTAACTAGTAGGAAAGATTCATTTGGTCGAAAGCCAAATATGAAATACCCTGCCTTCGTCATCTCTTCATCGTTTATTAAATAGTTTTCTAGTCCTCTCACTGTCCAACTCCAGATTTTTGGGATATTATAAGCTCCAAAAGCCGAGCTCCCAGTTTAGTTGGCACGTTCATGACGAAAACTCACACATACCTGTATTCTCCTTTATCAAGGTGTACGTTTATTTTTAGTTTATTCTAGAGAATCTGTACTAGAGTGTGGAAAGCAATATCATATATTGTTTTTTCCGCTTGGGTGAGTGCGATAGTTGTTAGTCAAGCACTTTGAAGACCCAAGCAAAATGCTGATTGGTTACTTGGCAGTTTTAAATGCAAAGATTTCACTCGAGTAAAATTATTTACGGTCAAGCAAAACGCGCGTGTTTTTACAGCTTGCTTTATGTCTGCTATACAAATATCGACCCATTAGTTCAAGAACATGACCTAGCGCCGTTTAACCTTGAGCACATTTTTCCATCTCCTAACGCTTGTGGTAGCTAGGGTTTGTGTATCTTGAAGAGTGGTGAAGATCAATGGAGTCTTAGTGCTGAATGATCATCTTCAAGAAGTTTATTCTACATCAGCACAATCAATCTCCAAGTAAAGCCAATTCGTGGAGTTCAAAAGGCAATCGTAGGAAGGATTGAGAATTCAAGATTCGGCGATCATGTAGGGGCGTGATTAACGTGGATTCGGCAAGAAGGTCTTAGGCTTTCTAGTGAGGATACACGATCATGATTCCTTCCGATGGTTTTTTCCCATTTAGAGTTTTCCACGTAAACTTTGTGCCTCGTGTGCAGTGGCGTAGCCAGGATTAGGCATCAGTGCGGGCACTATAAATTAACCACGAGGTCCAAGAATAACTAGGCTTCGACAACAACCTACACGCCCGCGAGTTGATGGTTGTTGGAGATGTGACGGTGACATGCGTCTTGCGGCGTGAGAAATTAATGATACTTTCAGATTTTGTGTAGGGTGTTATTTTATTATTCGCCCCCCTAAAAGTAAGTGAACATTATTAAGTAAGGAATTGTTTAAGTAATGATAATTGTTTCGTTGTGTGAAAGAGTCTTCTAAAAACCTTCTAGACAACTAAAATTCGTGAGAGCGAGGATTGAGAGCGCGAGTGTAGAGTGAGAATTGAGAGCAGGAGCAAAGACCATTTTGGAAAGATTACGTGACTAAGGGTTCAAGTAGCAAGTAAAACTAGCAAAATAAGAAACCCCAATGGGTAGCTCAGATGCCAACATGGATATTGAGCTATAAGCCTTGACATCTTTGAAACTTGGCAACCTCTTGAGGTCAGGCCATAAGAGAGATAGATATCTCTTGGGAATCCTCTAGTCCTAGAGTGGATGGCTTGCCTTCGACCAGATTGGGAAGAAGAATAGTCGAGGTGCGCGTAAGCTAGCTCGAACACCCCTTACCATTGGGGGAAAAAAAAACTAACAAAATAGGAAAGGGCAGTGTGGGCACGTGCCCACAATGGCCTCAAGGTGGCTCCGCCACTGCTCACGTGTGATTGTTTGCTTTCCGTTGTGTGATTGTTTGACTTATTGATTGGTTGATTTTTTATTTAGTTTCTTTCAAAGCAAATCTATATAAACCTAGCCGACTTAGGGTTTTTCAGAAATCGACTACTTGTTCATGTTCTGCACATTGCAACTCGAAACGACAAAGGAACAACACAAAGTTTGTGTGAATTAAATGCCTATCATCAACTCTACTCAAAGCACTAAGATGCCTATCATCAACTAAAGACCAATTTTCAGGTTAATTCTTGAACGTGGCAACATCAAACCACGCCAAAACATTTTTAAAAAAAAAATCCAGAATTCAAGAAATCCTGAACCATGCCTAAACATCCAAATATAACATGGCCGGAGATTTGTCTGGACGTACCCATCTCTACTAGAAAAATATAATTATATCAAAACCATATATGCCACATAGGGAGGGTGAGACGTATCTCGGCTTGTGTAAGTCTATGATTTCTAAAATGACGTGTGCTTAATAGAGTACTAGCAATATCTTCATCTATAAATCAGGGTCAGGATAAAGTCGCATTGTGTGTGGTAGTAAGAAGATTTTCTACAAGTCATGATATTGCGCTAGATTCAGAGTCACAAAAGATACTCGAATTTGAAAAATTCTTGACCCATCTTAATCTCTTAATTGCATGGCAACATGGATTGGAAGCAGATCTCATCCATGAACTCACCTTTTCTCCTTATAGCATATCTCTTAGGATTGCTTCATATGAAAAGTTATATTGCAACCAAATATCAGCCAATTAGTGGCTTAAAAAATCATTGCATGGCACCATAGTTATATTGACCTTCTTTGCACTAGAAATTGAAATTGCAAATAAAAACATAGAGAGACGACCAAGAAGCGTTAAAACAAAACAGCATAAAACAGGACTGGTAATAGATGTAATATATATATATATATATATATATATATATATATATATATATATATATATATATATATATATACAGAAAAAACTTCCAATAAGGTTCCCTTATTGAAGTTAAAATGCGGACCTCACCTTTCCGAGCCAAATTTTGACGATCCGAACCGTATATAGCGTTTTTAACCAAAACTGATCAGATGAAGCCCTTCCGGGTATTTTTTTTGGACGAATCCTCGCGGAGGCCCTTAAAAATGCATTTTAAAAATATTGAACGGTTCGGATCGTCAAAATTTGGTCCGGAAACACAAAAAAAGGCTAGGCCCGCATGGTATTTTTCAATAAGGGACCGTTTATCCTATATATATATTCAAATAGCGAAATTGTCTTGTGTGGCTAGGGTTCGTAGCCTTTTTAACTCGAGTAAGTAATTATGTTGGAGTGTTATCTACACCTAGTGCCCTAAGGCCGCTAAAAGGGTTAATTAGAAAGCTTAAGGGACTACGGCATTGCACTACCACATTGTGTGTTATGGAATATATTGAGGGGGAGTGTGAATAAGTTGATAGGAAGTATTGATTTATTGATTATCCAAACAAATGGCTTGGTTTGACTTCATAAGGGGGAGTTTTATAGACCTCCCGTGCATTCATGAGAAATCAAGTGGTTGTGATTTTCGGTTGAGGTTGATAACCTTTGTTGTGACTCACACACACAGTTTTGTCACTATATCTTGACCTACCACTGTGATAGGTAAATAGCATGAGTGCATACTTGTGTTTAATTGTGAGTTTGTTCAATACTTCCCTTAACTGTCAATTACTTTTCCGCGTATGTTTTTGGGGGTTGCTAAAACAAGTTTCGTTATAATTTCTCCCCCAAAAAGGAAGGGCGTTTATTATATAAATTTATTGCTGAAAGGGTGAATCTATTCTTATGAATACATTCTTCAGAATTGTTTCATCGTCTTCCCTTCTATTTTTTTAAAGAACAAAATCTTTTGAGCGTTTGAGTTGGGTGAATTCTTTCCTTCCTTAATATTTTGTTAATTCTCCCCGTGCATCGAATCCTAAGATTCCCTTTTTAGTATCTTTTCCCTTTGCAAATATTCTCCCCCACTTCTTTATTGAGGCATTTTCAATGTGCGTTACGATATTTTTTGTTTAGGGATAGAGTTTGCCATATCTTTTCCTTGTTTAAAAATATTTTTTTTGGCAACCCAATTAGTATTCCATTCTCATTTTTTTCCTCTTCTGGACCGTCCCTTTAGGACTTTCGAATTCTTTTTTCCTCGGTGATTTATCTATGGTTTACTATGAATTTTTAGCTAGAACCGGTTAGTAACTCTGGCGAGCATTAGCTGTTTTCGTTGTTGCTACTACCGTACTTCCACATATGCTTGGGCTATTTCGTTGTGGTTGTTTCGGTTATTTTGGCAGCCATGTGTGGCTTTATATATTTTTATTGCACGTTATTGGGTTATAGATTATCTTGCTTATGTTTAGGCTTGTGACTGTGATGGAATAGTTCCTTTTTGCTTATCGGAGCCTTAATTATGATTATGAGCTGTTTTTACTTGTTGCTCCTGGCTTCAATGATTTGTTTCCATTGCCTCCGGTTATTTATGAAAGATGCCTGGTTATTAATTGGTGATATGTTTAGTTTTTGGCTTGGTTTACCGGTGATCCTAGCTTGGTGTCTTATATTGATGATAGGTTTCGTCCTTGCCCAGTTTCTATTGTTTCTGCCATATGATACTTCACTTGACACAGTGCTCTATGATTTCTGATGGATATTTACCGTCTCATAAAATATGGCAGTTATCCTTTGTCCCCTTCTATGACAAAAAGGGGGAGAAAATGAGTTATTTTAATGCTAATATTTTGATTTGTGAATTGCTCTTTTGATGTGTTTGCAGGTTCTTCGTCACAGACTGTTAGTTAGGGTTTAGATGCATTATTGTGTGTGTTTTGTCATGAAGTGCCAACGGGGGAGATTGTAAGCTCCACCGGCCGAGCCCCCTTTTTGGTTTGACACATTCACGACCATAACACACATTTGTTTGTAGAGTCATACACTTAGTTTTTTATTGGCTTTTTTTGTTTTTTTAATTCTAGAGCGTTTGTACTAGGGTGTGGAAAGGGATCTCAAGCGTTGTATTTTTTAGCTTTTGAGTTAGCGCGGTAGTTGTTAGTCAAGAATTTTGAAGGTTCAAACAAAATGTTGATTGGTTACTTGGCAGATTTGAAGGCAGACTATTTCGCTTGATCAAAGGTGCCGTTTTTTTGACGTCCTTATGTCTATAAATATCAATCCATCTGGTCAAGAAACGATGTTGCTGTCGTTTTTAAGCCTTAGCATAGATATTTCTCATCGATCTCAACACTTGTCGCGGCTAAGGTTTGTGCACCTCGAAGACTTGAAAAGATTCAATGATTATTTGACCTAAAAAATCATCTTCGGGGGGTTCTTTGCATCAATATAACCATTCTCAGAGTAAAGCACTTTCATGGAGTTCAAAAGGCATTTGGAAGGCTTGAGGATTCAAGATTCGGTAATCATGCAGAGGTTTGATTAACGTGGATTTGCCAAGTACGTCATAGGCTTCGTGGTGAGGATACACGAACATTGAGTAAGATTACTTGTATTCACACGGTGATTCTAGTTCATGATTTTCCACATAAATCTTTGTGTAGTGTGCGATTGCTTTATTTATTTTGTGCGACTATATTTTCGTTGTTTAAAGTTAATTTATTTCTGTGAAACGATTAAGGAATTTCAGGAGTAATATATGTATATGCAGGTGCAAAAATTGTATCTACTCTCTACAAGTCGGGCAAATCAGAGGATGAGCAAAGTATGAATACTAGATTTTTGAAATAAAGGTGATATAATAACGAACTAACAAGGTTCTCCGTAACTACACATGCAACGAATAAACGAATTAACTAGATTTCGGATGTTACAGCAGAAAAAAATGGAACTTTAAATAGTTTAGTGTATTCAATACTTTTAGTAGGTAATCTATTCACAACTTTATATTAACCTAACCACTTACACGTGAAAATTGTGCCAATTCAGCATTCACAATCATAAGGTTATGGCTAAAAGTCGTTCCTTTTACATAGAGGTAACATGGCATACCCTGAAGTAGACTATGAAACAATCTGCATATCCTATGATGAGCTGATTAAGCAATTCTAATACAAGTCCAATTAACAAGAATTCATGAGTACCTTAGGGGTTGCTCCCTGTGGCAGCATTCTTTATTGAAACAAAGCTAGGAATGTATTTCAACGCTCTAATGACCTCTCGAATCCCATTGACCCTAACCTTTCTGTAAATTCTGTTCCGCGTATTAAAAGAAACCATGAAGGATGAACCATATAACATCAAGATATCCCCGTTTTTCAAAACCATTAACGGTTCATAATCATGGTTAACATCCGGTGCCACCAACGGGTTAATGACAAAAACTTTAGTCCAAGACTCCTGCACCGCATAATCTTTCATAACCCATATATGAAGCGTACAATTGGAAGGACGATGACATAGTGACAAATCATCCTTCAATACCCCCAAGTTCACGACCTCCACTCTAATGTGTTCAGGAAGTCCATGAAATTCAGATGGCACTGGAAATGGCTGGAATCGCTCCTTCCCAAAATCGAAACAACAGATCGATTCGAAATAATCTTCGGTGTCGAGGGCAATCCAATGGAGAGCCCCATTCAAAAAGCAACCACTGGAATACCAACGCAGATTGCGCGGAGCTTCTCCAAGTCTCCTCCACAACTTAGTCCCTAAAGTGTTGATTTCAGCCTCCACTCTTGACCAACACCCTATCCTAGGAGATAAAAACCGCAACACTTTGTATTGATTAGTCCCCGAACAGAATCCGAACCCACAGCCGCAATGAACGTAAAAAGCCTTTCTTATTTGGGGCACAATCACATACTCATTGATAACGGGATTGCATATAACATATGGGCCATAAGTCCAAGTGCAGTGGAATAAGATTAAACCATTGCAAGAACTCAAAACGTCCAACTCCTTAGTGGGTACATCACATTTAGGCTTGAATTTCGGAAGGGCTTTGCCGGGTATACGAATATCCCCCTTTTCGCCACTATCCACAACAAATGGATCAACAGAATCTAGTAAGTAGAGAGAAAAGACCGAATAAAACTTGGGAAGAACGAGGGAGGGTCGTGATCTAGAGAGGTGGAGTTGAACAAATTGAGGATCTGAAATTAAGTTGCGGAAAAATGAACATACGCACCTGCAATTGCAGATTGTGAAAATGGGTAGTTTGCTCAGAATTTCCATGAGAATGTAGATTGGGATGGAGAATATTGGGGTGGGCGCAATCTTTCTGCTTCTCTTCTTTTGTACCTGCGCTCTGCTTCTTTTCATTGTGAAAATTTCTCTTCCCCTGCGAATTTGATCACTGATGAACACAAGAAAATAGAAATGGGATACGGAACTGTTTTATTGATTACAAGGTTTGAACTGATTACAATTGAAGAAGAAAGGAGATACAAGGGAAAGGGGCAGAGAGATGAAAGGCAAGATTATGATAAATAGTGCCAACTAACCCATTTCCCCTCACCCTTTATATAGACGCTAATTCCATATCTAACTCCTAATTACATATTAAACTCCTTCAATCTTATCCAAATAACATTGCTGCCCTACCTCCTATCAATCACTCAAAAGAGTCTTGCTGTGGTGGGCACACACTAAATGCAAAAAAACATGTAATCCAGTGCACCCAAGAAAGGAGTTCCAAAATCAAGTCGATAAGGAGATTGATTCTGGCACTATCCCTTTTTGAAGTGCGCTTTGTAATTTGGAGAGTGCCAAAATCAATTTCCATAGGTATTTTGGCAAAAGATTCTGGCGCTCCCCCTTATCTTCAAACCGTTCTATTATCACCTGTTGAAATTACGGATTGTCTATCTATCAGCATTGAAACACTAAGATGAAAGAATATAAATCTCAGATGAAAGAAGTTGCAAACCTAAATTTGGTAAATCACTGAAGCAATAATTGAAAACAGAATAAGCGTCTTCGGTTTCGTCGCCTTCTTCTTTGTCTCCGTTACCGTTGTTATCTGATAAAATCATGATGCAGTTTATAGACAAAACCCTGCAAAGGAAGCAGCTTTGCTTTACGCTACAGTGTCGACATATTTTTGGAGAATGGGTATTTATAGAGCAATTACAGTCTCCGTTCATTGCACATTTAGAATCTTATTTACTTTTAAAAATTGACGAATGATATTTGGTATCAATTAGGAATAATCACTTATCTAGCTTTTCTAGCAAATTTTTTTAAAAAAATTGAACTTATTCTAAGCTCCAATTTGTTTTTTTTTTCTCTTGAAATTGTAAAAGTATGTTTTATAAATAAAAAAACCACCTAATTCAAGAGTGTTTTAGATATTAACTTTGTAATAAGCTATTCTAAAAGTTAACAAAGAGTCTGAATCAATATTTATATAGGTTACAAAAAGCTACACCAAATAATTTCCAATTTATTTTATATTTTTAAGTGAATAATTAAAATATTCATAATGTGATAATCTAACATATAAGTGATAACAAATTGGACTATGGAGTTATGGAAAAGGATGACCTGTTTACATTTCCATTCGTTAATGAACAGATTATGAAAATAAAAACTAAATAATATAGTAAATGTGCATGTGGCGCTCTTTTAAGGGATAAACTGATCCATGTATTCCGCCATGCATTGAAGTGTTAGTCACATGTGTACATTTAGTATCTGTCACATTGCTCTTTTAAAAATACGCTCTCTAATGTGTTATGGATACCAATTGTTGTCATTAATCTTGCGAAAGAAATCTGGAAGAATAATTGTTTTCCTTGTTTCATTTTACATGATGGGGGAAAAGGAAAATAGAATATTAGAGCACAATAAAGAGGTAAAGAAGTGAATAATTATTTCATCTTCCTTTTTTTTTTCCCTTTCTTGTTGGTACTTTTATAACCTTTCCTTCAAGGAATTTTTTCCCCTGATTCTCAAGTGTAAATGGAGCACATTAACTCCTTTTAACTGAATCACCATAACTAAATCCTCGTTGGATTTTCTAATAAAACAAGAATTTGAAAGGTAACCAAAACTTGAAAAGAGGAAATTAAATATAAAAGTAGTCTGGTAAGGCGTGTACTAACTATTTTACCTATTTTTGTTAGATTTTATTTTAATCATCGTATGCTTGAAATGATAGATAAATGGAAGAATTACTAATTTTCTTATTTTTCACTTCATTCTTTAAATTCCAAAACACCGTAAATATCAAATTCATCCATTTATAGAAATTATGTTAATGGAAAAGGACAAAATTTTAACTTTATTCCTCGATTCATTGTTTTCACTTTTACACCTAAGAAAAAATTATCACTTTACTTATTTCTTTTTCCCTTTATATTTATTAAGTTTTATATGCACTATAAATAGTGGCCAACAGTTTTCGGAAAATTATGTGTTAACTTTAGCAACACCTTGATGCTTTTTAGTATTATTTTGCTCCTTAAAATAAGGGTCGGCCCAAGGTATTTGGGTGTCCTAAGCCTAATCGTCAAGTGATGTCCTATATTTTTTTATGATTAAACAATTTACCAAATACCTATTTGGAGCCAAACTGCTGCTCCTAGGCCCACCCACGGCGGTCGGATCCCACCTTTTAGAGTCACCATTGATGGGTATTGGGTATTTGTTACATTAGAGAATTTCAGATGTGGGTTTCATTGTATGAGTAGATTCAGAGGGAATAAGAAGGGGCAGGGGAGGGGTGAAGTGGGAAAGGGGGGAGATGGTTAAAAGACAGATATAGCCTTCAACTAATCCGCTAATGGTTAGGTTCTAACATTTCCATCTATTAAATGGATGGAATGTAAGAATTGGCCTTAGTAAGTAATATTTGGATAGTTGGAGGGGCAACTGTGTGCAATTGATGGTTGAAGGGGAAAGTAAAAAAATTAAATTAAATAGTTTAAGGGGCAAGTACATATTTTACCCTTTATTTTATCTTATCTATTTGTCTTTTAAGCATCCAAATAAACCGGCCATTTGACTTTTTTTTATTCAATTTTTAATTGCACCTGTTAGTTTGCATCATTTTTTTGTCGATTATTTGTTCGCCTAGACGAGAGAAATCAAAAAAAGAAAAAATTATGATCAAAACTCAAAATTCTTTGAGTAAAGAAAAAAATAAGTATTAAAAAAAATTGGTTTATTTTTGTCTCTATTAAAAAAAAAATTAAGTTTCGATCATTATTTTTTATTTACTTTCCTACACAACATTCTTGGCAACTGAATGGAGCCTAAAGAAACATTGTGGACCAAGTACGGCATGGGGCTTTTGTTTTCTCAAATAAGTTCAATTTTTCCCATAAGATTGCTCGAGTGCAAGTGATCCTGCAAATCTTTTATGTGGAACATTGTTCTGCACTGGTTGAACATTGAACGCCAATAATAGGTTACAATTTTTCTTGGTAAAACATCAATACACAATTCTTGGAAAACGATGAGTTATCTTTATTTCTGCTCAGGACTCCGGAGTACCACATAGACAATGTCGACACATACGATACTTCTGAATGAATCCCCATAGTTATACCTTGAATCTTTTTATTAATCCAATTCTCTCTGCAACTCAGCTGTTGTAGTGGCTATCTGTGTTTTTGCTTTTCTTCTCTCCTCTCCTATCCCCTCATCCCTTCTTCACTCAATCAAACCTCCTTTTCCACTTCACACCCATCACTTGAAATCCCACTACCACCGCTTATTTCCACCGTTCCCTTCTTCATCTTCACTCCTACACTCATGCTAGGAGCTTCAAACTCTGAAAAGGTCTCAATGTTTTCCTTCCCAAAGACTGGGTTGAAGTCAATGGCGGATCTGTTTCCACCGTCCTCTTCTTAATTTTTTATTTATTTTAAAGTTTCAAAAAGAAACCGGCTGCCCCAGAATCCAAATCCTAGCTCCGGCATTGGTTGAAGTGTTGCATAGAATCGGTTCTCCTCTACAACACCCAACATATAAATGGAGTTTCGGAAATTAATTTTCCAAAAAATTAAGCGATCTTCGATCTGTTCTCCAAACCCGAGCAGGACTAAGTGAAGTACTTCATTTATAGACTCCGTTCACAAAATTTTTGATTTGGTGGCAAGACTTTAAACTTGAAAATCATTTTCCTGTACTTAGTCTCAGTGAAGAGAAGAGAAATGGAAATGAGGACGAGAACTGCACAAGTGCATCCAACATGTTATTATTTAGACACTTCGCTTAAATCATAATAACAGAACAGGCAGGAAAAACTGATCCAGAAGATGGAATAAAATCCGTCGTCCTCATCTTATTTTCAACCAAAATTCTGATGGAATAAGCATACTTTAACACGACCATTCATCCCACACTGTATTCATCTTGTTGTCGAAAGCCATAGATACCGAATTAAGTAAAGCAATTCACCAATGCATGAAAATACTGATCAAACCATCTGAAGGCGGATAACTGAGCATGAAATGAAAACACGACGACTAAATGCATGAGTACTCTACCCAAACATCGTTTGCAAAAATTCTGTTGCCTGAGTCCATGTGATGATTCAATACAAATTATGGTTATTTTCCTAAATAGTAACTCTTGAAAGCCAAATATGAAATACCCTGCCCTTGCCATCTCTTCAACATTTACAGAACCTGTTTCCATTCCTCTCAAGTCTCAGCGTCCAACTCCCAACTTTTGGGATATCTATCACTGGGGTTCATATTCCGCACCTTGCAACACAAAACGACCAAGGAACATCACAAAGCATGTAATTAAATGCCTATCATCAACTCTACTCATAGAAGTGTGACGGTACAAACATAGCGTTGTTTAAAGAAGTAAAGCTTCACCTTGAATTGACGAAACCAGAGGATCATTTTTCTGGTTAATTCTAAAATGTGACAACATTTAAAACCACGCCCAAACATTTCAAAAGCAAAGAAGCCAAAAACAATAATAAAAAAAATTCTAGAATTTCAAGATATTCTCGAACAGGCCTAAACATCCAAATATGACATGGCCTGAGATGTGTCCGGACCTACCTGTCTCCACCAAAATATTACTAGCAATATGAAAATGAGATATGCCACGTAGGGAGGGCGAGACGTATCTCGGCATGTCTGTGACTAACACCATACACTTCTGCGAGTCTATGACAACTAGAGCGAAGTGCGCTTCACAGAGTACTAGTACTGTCCTCATATATAAATCAGGGTCAGGATAATGTTGGTGTGGTAGTAAGAAGCTCTTCAACTCAGCATAACATTGCAATAGAATCAGAGTCACAAAAGATACTTGAACAAGAAATATTCTTCATACCCATCCTCACTGTTAATCAGAGGGCACCATGGATCAGGAGCAAATCTCATCCATTAACTCACCTTTTCCCCATAGAGCACATTTCTAAGGAGTACTTCATATGGAAAGTTATATTGCACCCAAATATCATTCAATTAGTGGCTTCAAAAATCATATATCAAGTCACTTGCAACTGGATCATGAATAAGACCATTAAATTTGACGATTCACTTTTGTTGGAATTCGTCCCACATCGGTTAATTATCACCGAAAAAACTAGTATATGAGCATGTGCGGCCACTCCACTCATAGTCAATTGGTTTTGAGTTGGATGCTTTAACATGGTATAAGAACTAGGTTTTCGAAGACTTTTTCCCCTTTGTTTGTACCATTGTTACACTTTGTTCCGTTGTGATCTGTATGTTCCAGATCCTTTGTTGACCTCTCCATGTGCGGGTCAGGGGTCGCACGTGTGGGTGAGTATCGGAATTTGACGCACATTGGTTAATTATCACCTCGAAAACTACTATATGAGCCTAGGCAGCCTCTCCACTCATAACTAATTGGTCTTGAGTTGGATGATTTAACAACTTTCAACATCAGTTTGTTCTTTTGGGAATCGAAAGTCTAGAAGTTGTTGAACTACCATCTGGTATTATTCCCTTGATCTTCTTTGCACCAAAAAAAAAAAAAAAAGATGACCAAAGCATTGAACCAAAAAATTGCATAAAACAGGATTGGTAAGGGATGTAATACTTTATTCAGAGAGCAAAGCTGGTGGGAAAACAACATCTACTCTCTACTACATGGGCAAATCAGCGGATGAGCAAAGTATAAATTAATTTTTTAGTAAAAGGGAGAGAATTATGAACTAACAAGATACTCCATTTTCATTGTATTTGTCCCGTCTATATGAAATAACCAAAACCTATGTTATTTGGACTCGGGCACGGGTGTCGGATGCGGGTATGTACCTAGGTGTCGAATTCAACTATTTCTCATTTCAAGGACATAGGGACACGGTAAACTATTCAAATTTGTTTCTTTTTTTTTGTGTGTATTTTCTTACATAAAATGGCACTTTAAGGTTCTATAGTGCATTTTATGGATAATTAGAGAGGTATATGCATACATCCATCATGATAAACTCGAATTACAATTTGGTTTTATATAGAAGTGTCTTACTAAACTTATGGGACACATCCCACACCCTTATCCGAGTG
This sequence comes from Vaccinium vitis-idaea, assembly GCA_963854785.1. Lineage (NCBI taxonomy): Eukaryota > Viridiplantae > Streptophyta > Magnoliopsida > Ericales > Ericaceae > Vaccinium > Vaccinium vitis-idaea. The sequence continues at coordinate 36,504,431 of OY978218.1, forward strand.
TCGAATGTCCGACACGGTTACTTCATACCATTACGAGAGTCCGCATAACATAGGCTGAAACTAACTACACATGCAAACAATCAAAAAATTAAGAGGATTTTGTATATTACAGTAGAAAAAGGGAATTTTATTTTGTTCATTGTTTTCTATACCTAGAAGGTAATCTAATGAATCTATTCGCAACTTTATATCAACCTAAGCAATAACACGCAATCAGTAGCCTATGGTTAAAGTCATTCCTTTTACATAGAGATAACTCGTGCATACCCTGATGCAATCCATGATTTCCTAAAGAATGGCCATCTGACCAATAGGAGAGGTAAACAATAAGAATGTGTACTAAGCTCATTGAGAAAAGCCATAGATGAAAAATTAAGTTAACAAAATCCCCAATGCACAAAAACATACATCAAACATCATTTGCTAAACTTCTCTCGCCTGAATCAATTTAGAAATGATCCAAAGCAAATGATGTTTGTTTTCCTAAATAGTACTATCTCCGTTCTTTATTTAAAGTCTACTATTCCATTTTGGGTTGTCCCTTAATAAGCGTGTGTTTGAGAAAGTTAAAGGGTAAAAGTTTGTACAATTATTATCTTGCCCTTTCGAAAAGTTAGATGGTAAAGATTAATGGGTAAAAGTGGAGGATAATTTTGAAAAGTGGAGGTAAAAAAATGATGTGAAAGGTGTAAAGTGGAGGAAAAAGTTGATGTGAAATGTGTAATAACAATGTCTCTTTAATAAGTTGGATTTACGAAACAACACACTTGAAAAGGGACGGAGGGAGTAACTAGTACAAAAGATTCGTTGGGTCGAAAGGAAACATGAAATACCCTACCTTTGCCATCTCTTCAACGTTTACGAAACAGATTTCTATTCCTCTCAGTGTCCAACTCCCGATTTTTGGGATATTGTAAGCTCCAAAAGCCGAGCTCCCTGTTTGGTTGGCACGTTCATGACCAAAACTCACATTTACCTGCATTCCCCTTTATCGAGTTGTACGTTTATTTTTATTTTATTCTAGAGCGTCTATGCTGGAGTGTGGAAACCAATCTCAAATTATTATTTTTTTTCTGTTGAGTGAGTGCAGTAGTTGTTAGTCAAGCACTTTGAAGGCCAAAGCGACATGCTGATTGGTTACTTGGTAGTTTAAATGCACACGATTTCGCACAAGCAAAAATATTTTCGCTCAAGAAAAGCGCGATTGTTTTTATAGCTTTATGTCTGCTCTATAAATATCGACCCATTAGGTCAAGAAACGTGACCGATAGGGATACAATTCAACCCACCCCGCTTCGAACCCGCCCTATAGGGATACAATTTAACCTTGAGCACATATATTTTTCATCTCCAAACGCTTGTGGCGGCTAGGGTTTATGTATCTTGAAGAGTGGTGAAGATCAATGGACTCTTGGCGCTAAACGATCATCTTCAAGAAGTTTATTCTATCAACACAATCAATCTCCAAGTAAAGCCCTTTCATGGAGTTTGAATGGCAATCGTTTGGTAGGTCTGAGGATTAAGATTCGACAATCATGCGCACAAAGGTGTGATTAATGAGGATTCAGCAAGTAAGGGTTAGGCTTTTGGTGAAGATACACGAACATTGAGTAAGATTATTTGTATTCAAACAATGATTCTAGTGCATGATTCTTTCCCATGGTTTTTTCCTATTTCAAGTTTTCCACGTAAACCTTGTGCCTCGTGATTATTTGCTTTTCGTTCTGTGATTGTTTGACTTATTGATTGGTGGATTTTTTACTCAGTTTTCTTTCATAGCAAAACTCTACAAACCTAGGGGACTTAGGGTTTTTCATTTGGTATTGGAACGGGTCGCTCAAATTGTTTTAGAAATTTTTTTCTCAAGCGAGTTCTTATTTTTTTGATTTGCTCGTATGAATTCACCAAGAGAAAGCAATTTTGTAATCAAACCTCCGAATTTTGATAGCTCCAAATATGTTGCATGTACACTACTACATCTATGTTTTTCAATGGAGATAGCGTTGAATTGGATTGTGAGGAAATTGGTATTATTTCTTGTAATATTGAGACCAACCAATTTAGTAATGGAGAGGAAAAATACGATATAAAAACTATGGCTTTGTTTGTGAAAAATCATATACTTTTGTTTTAAGAAAAAGATTAGTCTAAGTTTAGCCACCAAATTTCATGATAGTGAGAAAGAGAGGATTGACACTTATGCATGAACTTGATGTTCTTAAACCGAAATATATGGCTCTTGAAAGTAATATGCATAGCCTATTTGAGACTAACAAGCTTCTTGAATCAAAGTAGCAAATTTTCACATTGAACTTGACAAAGCCAATGCTAATGTTAAGAAATTGAATGCAGGTTCACAAGCTTTAGAGAAAGTCTTGGCATCTCAAAAGGTGGCTTCAAAAAAATGAAGAAATTGGTTATATAGAAAAAGCTTTGTCACCAGAGGCAAGAGGAAAATTTATATTTACTAAGCCGAGTTGCAATCCTCTCACTACTCTCGTGGACAACAAAGTCAAGTCACCAATGAAGGAGACTGTTAGCTTGTGGCCCTGTGAGGATTTGCCTACTAATCCTCTAGATGACAATGGATCATCTGGTGTTAATATTGCCTTTGAAGGCCCAGTCTCATACCCATAGTCTAGGTTGGTTCACATTGCGTATGGTTTACCTAGAGCTATGGTTTATGTTGGTTTACGTACTTTTATTGCTTAGTTTGTTAGCTTTCTTCACTTACAAAAGATTTCAATTTCTTGGTTTATTTCTTTATATGTTCCCTATGTCGCTTTACGTTATAGTTTATCGAATTATCATTGTAATGCCCCATGTAGACCACTAGCCTAATACCTTGATTTGATCCGCAAACCACACCACATGGCCCAAAATGCTTAAGCCCAAGATACTAGTAGTCTCTTACATGGTTTGTTATATGCCCGAGATGACTCATGTAAACAACCTATGTGGGAACCTGGGGTATTACAATCTTCCCCCCCTTAGGGATGCAACGTCCTCGTTGCATAGTCCCGGCAACCTCCCCTGGTGTCCATGGTGGCAGAGCGCATCCTACCCACCACTTGAACCAGGGCGGGGCTCTGATACCATTTGTAACGCCCCATGTAGACCACTAGACCAATACCTTGATTTGATCCACAAATTACACCACATGGCCCAAAATGCTCAAGTCCAAGGTATAGTAGTCTCTTACACGGTTTGTTATATGCCCAAGATCACTCATGTAAACAACCAATGTAGGAACCTGGGGTATTACAATCATCATTATTAAAAAAATAAAAAAAATTGGTTGATTTTATGTTTATTAACAACTGGATATTACAGAGATTCAGTTAATTGTTATTGGGATTTATAAACATAACCATGATCGATTATGCTTGTGCATAAGTTGCTTTATTCCTTATCATGCATTCCATTGTGGAATTGGATGAACTGTTTGTCATGAAGCTTTGATTTCCACTCATTCACGTCAGCATTATATTGCTCCTTAATTCTTGACTATTATTTCTCATGCAACAAGTTCAAGTCTTGAGTTATTCCTTTGAGATTTACTTTTAGCTGGCATTCCGAATGTGATGTTGACTTCCATCCATCACAGCTTTATTTTTCTGTCTCCATCTCTCCCTCCTCCTAATTTAGGGAATGACTTGAGGAAAGGGCTACCTATAGGATAAAAGTCCTAGTAGTGTGAAAGCTGCCAATTACAGTGCAAAATTCAATTAGAAAAAAGTCATTCCTATCAGTGAGGATGATTATTCCAACAAAAAAGCATTACCATTAAAAAAAATAAAATCTTTGAAAAGGGGGGCACATGATATGAGGTGGATTATTTTGAGATGGAGCTACCTTGCTTGGTTTGATTTCTTGAGGGGGAGTTGTCTCGACCCTTTGTGCTTTCATGAGAAATCAAGTTGGGCGTTTGGTTGAACTTTATTCCTTGACGTGGATCACACACACGTCTTTGTGAACTCAAGTCCATTCTTTCTTCACAATATCTTCAAGATATGTCTAATCGCATGTGCCTTTGCATTTTTTTTTAAAGCTTGTGCTTATGTTTTCTCAAGACATTTTACTAATTTCATTAGTCTATGCCAACGAGTTATATTTTTCATACTTTGTTTATGCTTCTCTTTCACTTAGTGCTTAATTGGTATTTTTTTGGTTTTAGGTGTGCCAAGCCGTACTCTTTATTGGTTTATGGATTATTCTCGTGGTTCATGCGTTTGATTGCATAGTCGGAGTTCGTTGTTTTGAGTTAAATTAATTTCTTGCATCGATTAAGGAATTTTGTCACTGTGTCTTGACCTATGTTGTATCCATTATTCTCGTACCATGTGATAGGTTCATCGCATGTGGGCAAGCATTCTTTATTTGTGTGTTTATTTATTACTCCCCTTAATCATCACCTGCATTAATGGGTATACCTATGGATGTTGCCTCTAATTTTGTGTTGCTTTTTTATTTGGTTTAACCATCACTTGCATTAACAAGTGTCTTTACTCAATGTTTGTGTATCCTCACCACGAAACCTAAGACCTACTTGCCGAATCCACAGTAGTCACACCCCTGCATGATTACCGAATCTTGAATCCTCAAGCCTTCCAGACGATAGCCTTTCGAAAGGGCTTTATTTGGGGATTGAATGAGTTGATGTAATAAACCTATTGAAGACAATCGTTTAGAATATAGGAAACAACCTTTGGCTTTCTGCACATCTATGTTATTTGAAAGAAAAAAAAAAGACGCGAAAAAATGACACAAGCATTGTCATATGATGAACTGATTAAGCAATTTCTAGATTAGTCCAATTCAACAGAATTCACGAGTACCTTAGGAGTTTCTCCCTGTGGCATGCAGCATTCTTTATAGAAACAAAGCTTGGAATGTATGTCAACGCTCTAATGATATCTGGAATTCCCTTCACCCTAACCAATCTGTAAGTTCTGTCCCTTGTATTAAAAGAAACCATGAAGGATGAAGCATATAACATCAAGATATCCCCATTTTTCAAAATCATCAACGGTTCATAATCATCGCTCACATCCAGTGCCACCAATGGGTTAATGACAAAAACTTTAGTCCAAGATTCCTGCACCGCATAATCTTTCATCATCCATATATGAAGCGTATAATCGAAAGGACGATGACATAGTGACAAACCATCCTTCAACACCCCCAAGTTCATGGCATCCACGCTAATCTGTCCAGGAAGTCCACGAAATTTAGATGGCACTGGAAATGGCTGGAGTCGCTCCTTCCCAAAATCAAAACAGCACATCGATTAGTCCCCAAACAGAATCCAAACCCAGAACTGCAATGATGGTAAAAAGCCTTTCTTATTTGGGCCACAATCACATACTCATTGATAACGGGATTGCATATAACAAATGGATCATAGGTCCAAGTGCAGTGGAAGAAGATTAAACCATTGCAAGAACTCAAAACGTCCAACCCCTCAGTGGGTACATCACATTTAGGCTCTAATTTCGGAAGGGTGTTACTGGGCATAGGAATATTCCCGTTTATGGTACTACCTACAAGCAATGGATCAAAAGATTCTACTAAGTAGAAAGAAAAGTCCGAATTAAACTTGGGAAGCACGAGGGAGGGTCGTGATCTGGAGAGGTGGATTTGAACAAATTGAGGATCTGAAATTAAGTTGCGGAAAAATGAACATACGCACCTGCAATTGCAGATTGTGAAAATGGGTAGTTTGCTCAGAATTTCCATGAGAATGTAGATTGGGATGGAGAATATTGTGGTGGGCTCGATCTTCATGCTTCTTTTCTTTTGTACCTGCGTTCTGCTTCTTTTCATTGTGAAAATTTCTCTTCCCAGCGAATGTGGATCACTGATAAACACAAGAAAATAGAAATAGAATACGGAACTATTTTATTGATTACAAGGTTTGAACTGATTGCAATTGAAGAAGAAAGGCGATACAAGGGGACTTGGGGTTGCTGCTGTGCAGCCCCCTGCAAAGCAGCGTGTTGTGCACCCCATGGCGCGGCCGCGCCGAAATTTTTTCGATGATCGGAGACGTTCACCGCGTAGAGCTTGTCTAGTACTACAAGTGTACCAAAAATCAACTTGATCGGATATGATTAAGTCCCTCATCGGAACACAAATAACTTGAAAAACATAGGTTCAGCGTTGTGTTCCAGTGTTTGTGTTCATTTGTGTTCCATTTTTTTCGAGGTATTTGTGTTCCGATGAGACACTTAACGATATTGGATCGAGTTGATTTTTGGTACACTTGTAGTACTCGACGACATCTACGCGGTGAACGTTTCCGATCATCGGAAAAATTCCGGCGCGGCAGTGCCATCGGTGCACAGTACGCTGCTGTGCAAGGGCTGCACAGCAGCAACCCGAAGTCCGATAGGGGGGGGGGGGGGGGGAGAGATGAAAGGCAAGATTATGCCAAATAGCACCAACCCACCCATTTCCCCTCACCCTTTATATAGACGCTAATTCCATATCTAACTCCTAATTACATATTAAACTCCTTCAATGTTATCCAAATGACATGGCTGCCCCACCTCCTATCAATCACTGAAAAGGGCCTTGCTATGGTGGGTACATACTAAATGCAAAAAAACATGTAATCCAGTGCACCCAAGAAGGAAGTTCCAAAATCAAGTCCATATGGAGATTGATTATGACACTCTCCTTTTGAAGTGTGCTTAGTAATTTAGAGAGTGCCGAAATCAATTTCCAATAAATATCCTGGCAGAAGATTCTGACACTTCCCTTTTCTTTTTCTTTTTTTAGATGAGAAAAAACTTATCCTCAAACAATTCTATTATCACCGGTTGAAATTACGGATTGTCCATCTATCAGCACTATGATGAAAGAGTATAAATCTCAGATGATCGAAAGAAGTTGCAAACCTTAATTTGGTAAATCAGTGAAGCAATAATTGAAAACAGAATAGGCTTCGTCTTCGGTTTCGTCGCCTTCTTCTTTGTCTCCATTACCGCTGTTATCTGATGAAATCATGATGCAGTTATAGACAAAACCCTGCAAAGGAAGCAGCTTTGCTTTACGCTACAGAGTCGACATATATTTTGTGAATGGGTATTTATTGAGCAACTACAAGCCTCGGTTCATCGCACATTTAGAATCTTATTTACTTTTAAAAATTGACAAATAATATTTGGTATCAATTAGGAATAATCACTTATCTAGCTTTTCTAACTTATTTTTAAAAAAAAATTGAAATTATTTTAATCTCCAATTTGTATTTTTTTCTCTTGAAATTGTAAAAGTACATTTTATAAAAAAAGCACCTAATTCAAGAGTGTTGATTAAGATTAATCTAGATATTAACTTTTTTAATAAGCTATTCTATAAGTTAACAAAGAACCTGAACCAATATTAATAGGAAAATTTTCAAAAAAAACCCAAACTTTGCCCTCAATATAAAAAATACTCCCAAACTTTCAATTTGTTCAATCATACTCCTTAACTTCACTTCCGTAATAAAAAATACCCCCTGCATCTGCATCTGTCAACTCACTAACGACAATTGCTTACCTGGACACTAACGGAGCGAAAACCACGTTAGAGGTTCAATTTGGAGGGAAAAGGAAGCATTAGATATTGAGGATGGGGGGATTATTTATTACGGAAGTGAAGTTTAGGAGTACAATTGAAAAAATTGAAAGTTTGAGTGTATTTTTTATATTGAGGGCAAAGTTTGGGGGGGGGGGGGGGGGGGGGGGGTTTGAAATTTTTAAATATTAATATAGGTTACAAAAAGCGACACCAAATAATTTCCAATTTATTTTATGTTTTTAAGTGAATAATTAAAATATTCGTTATGTATCTAACATATAAGTGATAACAAATTGGACCATGGAGATACGGAAAAGGATGACATGTTTACATTTTCATTCGTTAAATGAAAAGATTATAAAAATAAAAACTAAATAATATAGTAAACGTGCATGTGGCGCTCTTTTAAGGGATAAACCGATCCATGTATTCCACCATGCAATGAAGTGTTAGTCACATGTGTACAGTTAGTATCTCTCACATTGCTCTTTTAAAAATATGCTCTCTAAACGTGTTATGGATACCGGTTGTTGTCATTAATCTTGCATTAACCAGTAAAGAAAGAAATCTGAAAGCATAATTGTTTTCCTTGTTTCATTTTACATAAAGGGGGAATTAAAAGGGAAAATAGAATATTAAAGCACAATAAAGAGGTAAATAAGTGAATAATTATTTTATCTTCCTTTTTTTTTTTCCCTTTCTTGCTGGTACTTTTATAACATTTCCTTCAAATAATTTTTTCCCCTGATTCTCAAGTGTAAATGGACCACATTAACTCCTTTTAAGTGAATCACCAGAACTAAATCTTCGTTGGATTCTTCAATAAAACGAGAATTTGAAAGGTAACCAGAACTTGAAAAGAGGAAATTAAATATAAAAAAGTTGTCTGGTAAGGCGTATAATAACTATTTTACCTATTTTTGTTAGATTTTCTTTTAATCGTTGTATGTTTGAAACGATTGATAAATGGAAGAATTACTAAGTTTCTTATTTTTCACTTCATTCATTAAATACCAAAACGCCTTAAATATCAGATTCATCCATTTATAGAAATTACATTAATGGAAAAAGACAAAAAAAAATGCTCCCTCCGTCCCTTTTTAAGTGTTTAATTAACTTTCTATTTTGGGTTGTCCCTAAATAAATGTGTGGTTTGAAAAGTTAATGGATAAAAGTTTGTACAATTATCATTTTGCTCTTTTCAAAGTTAGTGGGTAAAGAGTTAATGGGTAAAAGTGGAGGACAATTTTAGAAAGTAGAGGTTAAAGTTGATGTGAAAAGTGTACAGTGGAGAAAAAAGTTAATGTGAATTGTGTAATGATGATGTTTCTTTAATAACTTGGATTTACGAAGTAACACATTTAAAAAGTGACGGAAGGAGTAGTTACTTTATTACTCCTCGATTCATTGTTTTCACTTTTACACCTAAGGGAAAATTATCACTTTACTTATTTCTTTTTCCCTTTATATTTCCCAAGTTTTATATGCACTATAAATATTGGCCAACAGTTTTTGGAAATTAATGTTAACTTTAGCAACACCTTGATGTTATTTAGTATTATTTTGCTCCTCAAAATCAAGATCGGCCCAAGGTATTTGTGTGCCCTAAGCCTAATCATCAATTGATGTCCTATATATTTTTTTGATTAAACAATAATACAAAAAACAATACCAATCACGCAATATTCAACGTTTAGAAATACATTTGTATTCATATATTTGTGTCCCAAATATTGTCAAAAGTATTAAAGATGTTATGTATCCCAGTGAAAGAAAAGTACAAAGGTACCAGAACATAGAAAAAGGAAGTAGGATGGTTTATAGAACCAGATCAAATTTTGTGAGATGGGCAGATCAATGTACATATTATTAATCATAGAACATAGATAACTTTATTTTGTTTGAGCTGGAGTGAATTGTTTCATTCACAGAGAGGCTGAAGTGAGTTATTTTTATTTTGGTCTCATTTCTATTGCAATGAGAATGTGACTTCAATTGTTACAATAGAAAGTCAGTTGATATCTTTGTTGACATTAGTTGTAAAAACAAGAAATGAATATTCGTTTGTCCAAGACCGACCTGGGGTGGGTGCTATGCAGTGTGTTGTGCGGGAGCTGGCGCAACCGTGCCAGTGTCGGTCCGATGATCGGAGATGTTCACCGTGTAGAGCTTGTTGAGTATTACAATTATACTAAAAATTAGCTCGATTAATTGAATATCGTAAGGTGCCTCATCAGAACATTATTATCATGAAATGCATGATTTCGAATGGATCCAAAACACTTGATCAAAACCACTACAACAAGTTATATGTGTTCCGATGAGGCACTTATCGATAGTCGATCGAGATGATTTTTGATATTCATGTAGAACTCAACGAGCTCTACGCGGTGAACATCTCTGATCGTCAGCACGACACCGATACGGCGGCGCCGTGCCCACACAAGCACACGGCTGTGCAGCACCCACCCCAAGTATGTCCAGGACTCAGGGGGCTTGCTGTCCCTGAGGGCACCGCCTCCCCCGGGAAACTCTAAAACACAATTGCCTCTCATTTTCCTTTTCTCCCTCTCTCTCTAAAGAAACATTGTGGACCAAGTACGGCGTGGGGCTTTGCTTTCTCAAATAAGTTCAATTTTTCCCATAAGTTTGCTAGAGTGCATGCAAGTGATCCTGCAAAACTTTTTTGTGAAACATTGTTCTGCGCTGGTTGAACATTGAATGCCAATAATAGGTTACAATTTTTCTTGGTAAAACATCAATACACAATTCTTGGAAGACAATGAGTTATCTACATTTCTGTTTTGGACTCCGGAGTACCACATAGACAATGACACGCGATACTTCTGAATGAATCCCCATAGTTATACCTTGAATCTTTTTTATTAATTAATCCAATTCTCTCTGCAACACAGCTGTGGTGGCTATCTGCGTTTTTGCTTTTTCTTCTCTCCTCTCCTATCCCTCATCCCTTCTTCACTACCACCGCCAATTTCCACCGTCCCTTTCTTCATCTTCACTCCTACACTCATGCTTGGAGCTTTAAACTCTGAAAAAGTCTCAATGTCTTCCTTCCCAAAGACTGGGTTGAAGTGTTGCATAGAACCGGTTCTCCTCTACAACACCCAACATATAAATGGAGTTTCGGAAATTAATTTGCCAAAAAAATAAGTGATCTTCGATCTGTTTTCCTAACCCGAGCGGGACTAGGTGAATTACTTCATTTATAGACGCTGCTCAGTGAAGAGGAGAAATGGAAATGAGGAGGAGAACAACTGCACAAGTGCATCTAACATGTTATTTAGACACTTCGCTTAAATCATACAAACAAAACAGGCGGGAAAAAACTGATCCAGAAGATGGGAAAAAATCCGTCATCCTCAACTTATTTTCAACCAAAATTCTGATGCAATCCATGATTTGTTGATATTTGAATAAAGAAGCAATAAGCATACTTTAACCCGACCATTCATCCAACAATGTATTCAGCACCTCTTTAGAATGCCGAGCTGCTTGTCCGAAACAAATACGAGTTTTGGGAGAGAGAGAGCTTCGATCATTCACCATTCTGTGGGAGAGATCCATTACCCTTTTCCTTCCTTCGGGCATGCATGTCAGTTATTGGAACTGGATACAAGAACAGTACAGTCAAACACAAGCAAGAGGGTACCGGAAATTGAAAGTAAGCAAAAGAAATTGGCCCTGAAGTAAGAGAGAGAGAGAGAGAGAGAGAGAGAGAGGAGAGAAAGAGGGGTTCATATGTCTTGGGAGGAAATTATACTGTTAGTTTTTTGGTTGCAGTGATATGTTTTGTTCTTTTTTTTCCCCCAAAAATTTGGTTCGGATATAGCCGAATCCAATCCGGTAATATTTCAAATCCAATCGGAAAAGAATTCGGATTATCGGATTGGTGTTATCAGATTCAAATCGGATTTTTATGAATCGGATGCGGATTGAATCAAGTCCATTGACAAGCTTAGATCAATCGATTCTACTAATTAAAGAGAGAAGCCCAAAGAAAACTTCTAAAGAACGAGGGAGGGTCGTGGTCTACAGAGGTGGAGTTGAACAAATTGAGGGTCTGAAATTAAGTTACGGAAAAATGAACAAATTGAGGCTCGAACCCCACCAACTGCAGGACTAGCGTGGAAGGGTCATTAATTTGTCCATCTAGTACCTATAGGTGCATGATACTATGGTGACGGTCTGTCCTTTCAAACAGTAGCTATGGCTCGAACCAAACATTAATTCCACAGCAACTCGGAAGCCCCTATGGTCACACAAAGGGGGTTGATACACTGGTTGCCCCCACCCACCTTATTGCATTTCAAAAAAAAAAAAGTTCACATTTTACATTTTTCAATATATTTACAGGGGCAGTGATTTTGCCAATCCCCAAATTATTAACCACACCCAAGAAAGGAGTTCCAAAATCAAGTCCATCTAGAGACTGATTATGGCACTCCCCTTTTGGATTGCGCTTAGTAATTTTGGGAGCGTCAAAATCAATTTCTAATAGATATTCTGGTAAAAGATTCTGGCACTTCTCTGGTGTTTTTTTGTTTTTTTTTAGATGAGAGAACTTATCTTCAAACAGTTCTTTTATCTCCTTTTGAAACACTCAGATGAAAGAATATAAATCTTAGATGAAAAAAGTTGCAAACCTTAATTTGGTAAATCACTGAAGCAATAATCGAAAACAGAATAGGCTTTGTCTTCGGTTTCGCCGCCTTCTTCTTTGTCTCCGTCGCCGTTCTGATCTAATGAAATCATGATATAGTTATAGACAAACCCCTGCAAAGGAAGCGGCTTTGCTTTACGCTACAATGTCCACATATATTTTGTGAACGGGTATATATAGAGCGACTACAGCCTCTGTTCGTTGCACACTTAGAATCTTATTTATTTTTTTATGTACATTAAAAAATTGGTGAATGATATTTGGTATCAATTAGGAATAATCACTTATCTAGCTTTTCTAGCTTATTTAAACAAAAAAAAAAAAATTGAAATTATTTTAAGCTCCAATTTGTATTTTTTTTCTCTTGCTTGAAATTGTAAAAGTACGTTTTATAAAAAATAAAACAAAGCACCTAATTCAAGAGTGTTTTCGTAAAATGATCAAGATTAATCTCGATATTAAATTTATAATAAGCTTTTCTATAAGTTTAGAAACAGCCTAAACCAATATTATAGGTTACAAAAAAGCTACACCAAAAAAATTCCAATTTATTTTATGTTTTTAAGTGAATAATTAAAATATTCATAATGTGATAATCTAACTTATATGTGATAACAAGTTGGATCTGGAGCAATGGAAAAGGATGAATTGTTCACACCCCCATTCGTTAAATGGAAAGATTATGAAATAAAACCTACAGTAAATAACATAGTAAATGTGCATATGACGCTCTTTTAGAACAATGATAGATACACACCCTCTCAACCACTCCCCACCACACCCTCTCTCACATGTGTGGTGGGGGCCACTGGGACCCACCGGGTGAGCCCCATGTGAGAGAGAGTGTGGTGGGGAGATTGAGAGGGTGTGTACCTATTATTTTTGCTTTAAAAATATGCTCTGAAACATGTTATGGATACCTATTGTTGTCATTAATCTTGCACTAATCAGTAAAGAAAGAAATTTGGAAGCATAATTAATTGTTTTCCTTGTTTGATTTTACATAAATGAGGAACATGGAAAATAGAATATTACAGCACAATAAAGAGGTAAAGAAGTAAATTATTATTTCATCTTCTTCGTTTTTTTTTTTTCCTTTCTTGTTTGTACTTTTATAAGGAATTTTTTCCCCTGATTCTCAAGTGTAAATAGAGCACATTAACTCCTTTTAACTAAATTACCTTAACTAAATCCTCGTTGGATTTTTATAATAAAATGAGAACTTGAAAGGGAATCAGAACTTGAAAAGAGGAAATTAAATATAAAAGTAGTCTGGTAAGATGTATAATAATTATTTTACCTATTTTTCTTAGATTTTCTTTTAATCGTCTTATGCTTGAAACGATAGATTATTGGAAGAATTACTAAGTTTCTTATTTAGTTATTTTCACTACTTTAAATTCCATAACACCTTAAATATCAAATTCATTCATTTATAGAAATTACATTAATGGAAAAAGACAGAAGATAATTACTTTACACATAAGGAAAAATCATTTCTTTACTTATTTCTTTTCCCTTTTATATTTCCCAAGTTTTATATGCACTATAAGTTGCCAACCTATGCATTATTATCTGTACTCGTGTAAATCTAAACCTTAACTTTTCATTTCACAATTACCTCATCGGGAATCTCTTTTTTATTCACGCAAACCGACTAATAGTCAACCACATTAATTACATTTAATTACAACTTAAGTAAATCCTTGTTGGATTTCTAAAAAAAAGGGTGAAGTTTATAAGCTAATTAAAATTTTCAAATAACACACATCTTTCAAACACACCAATTAATAGAGTGACCTTCACAATTTATCTTGACAATTTAAACCGTTCATTTTTGTAGATCTAGACATGAACATTATTCATGCAAAGAATTAGGTTGACCTGACATGGATAGCAATTTCAATATTTTACATTTTCTTGAGAAAAAATGAATAATTAAAATCCTTCCCTTCAATTAGTTGTTTCAAATTAAACACTTCTTGATATCCGATCAATCTGATTTTTTCCATGATTGATTTACACATTTGGAGGTATAACAGTAATGGCTCAAATGGTGTATTTGAAAAGTGTGTTTGAAATGGTGTGTACGTAACAAACAAAATAGGACAAAGTAACGTACTACTCCCTTCGGCCCATTTTAAGTGACGGGAAACACGTAGTTTTGTGAATGTTAAAAAATGTACTTCCGTAGAATATTTTTAAATTTTTTTTGCACCAAATTAAAGTACTCAATGAGCAATTTTATTTGGTATAAAACAAATTAAAAAATTATATAGAGAAATGTACTTTGTAGGGGTTACTTAAAATGGGACAGGGAGTAATATTTTGAATAATGTTTCAACATTAGCATGATCAAATATCTTTTCTCTAGACTTTCCTTTTCAAATAAAAATATATATATTTGATTGGGACTTTCCTTCTCTTGGGAAAGAACATATATACATTTGGTTTCTTAATTGCTGGAGTCCTGTCTATGGAGTTCAGTACTGTGCTATTCGTAATTGTGAACAAGCAGCTGGGAAACCAAGTTGCGCGGAGTCGCCTTTGTAATTTTAAAGAGGTGATCGGATACTTTTTGGAGACCCGACCACCCAATTCCAAACCCATGAGTCCAACCAATACTCCTAATACCGACAACCGGTAAAGCCACAACATCTGACCAAGGCTGAACATTTTCATCCCCTACTGGCAGTAGCTTCTCGTCATTATAAGCTCGCGCGCACACTTGCATAGGGAGAGGGAGAGAGAGGAGGAAGTGCTTTTCGGGGAGTAGGGATGTGTAGTAATTGTGAGGCGGGTCGATTGAGGTGAAAAAGGTGTCTTGTGTTGGTTTCCATCGCGAGGAAATAATAGGGAATAAGACTCGAACGAAACCTATAAAAGAGTAAGAGTGGAATTTTATCATCTCCCGTTGTCTCCATTAACCAACAATTCTGACAGGGGCGCAGTGTCATTTTTCATATGTGAAGGGGTATCTTTGTAAAGGCAAAACTTGTTTCTTTCTCCTTTTTCTGCCTACATTTCATGATTGTCAGACCGCCGTGACCCGGGAAAAAATTTTCACCAAAAAAATTGAACGGAAAAGGACTAGTAATCTGATCCAAATAAGGGATAGTGATTTTGGACATTTGAAAGTGTTCTACTCGCAGTAATTATTCAGTAGTTTCAAAGCACAGGCATGTGCTACTCTAGATCATACCAGAACCTTACATTCATGAGAGCCCCACGAGAATTTAAGCGATCTTCGACCTGTTTCCCTCCATTTCTTTTTCTTTAACAAGTCCTAAACAAAGCATCAATCACCATGTCCATGATCAGCTCGCAATTTCAGCACCCAACATGGTATTAAGCTTAAAACAAAACACTGCCCCATCTAAAAACAAAAACAACAAACAAATATAAAGACACTTTGGTTAAATCATAACAACACAGCAGGCAAGAAAAACTGATTCATAAGCAGCGCAGATAGAGAGAATCCCTCGTCCTCGACCAAATATCAGCCTCAATCCTGATGCAATCCATGATTTGTTGAAGAATGAACGTCTGACCAATAGCAGAGGGAAACAATAAGAATGAGTATTAAGCTCAGTGAGAAAAGCCATCGATGACGAATTAAGTAAACGAAATCACCAATGCACAAAAACAAATACTCCATCATTTGCACACACAAAAACATCATTTGCAAAAATTCAAAAAAAAAAAAAAAAAGACATTTGCAAAAATTCTCTCGCCTGAGTCAATCCTCTCGCCTAAGCACTTACAAGTGAAAACTATTCCAACTCAGCATTTGCAATCCTAAGACTATGGTTAAAGTTGTTCCTTTTACATAGGGGGAACTCGGGCGTATCCCGAAGTGGAGAATGAAACAAGCTGCCCCGACCAATTTCACCTGAGGAAGTCCATGTGTTCTAATGAAATAGAACCCCAATGATGGTTCCTTTATAATTGTCTGATCCACATCTCTGTGTGATTGAAAATAATGGCGAGAAAGGTTTGATCTTCCTCCAGAGTTTCCCCAAACTCGAATTCTTAGGCGCCTAAACATAGATTCATGGAAAACTTTAGGATTGAAACCTTTAACTTTCTCACAGCTAAGTTATTTAAAGAAAAGACATGAAAAAATGACATATACCATCATCATGCGATGCACTGCTATCATATTCAACATTATGCACGAGTACCTTAAGATTATCTCCCCGTGGCAGCATTCTTTATTGAAACAAAGCTTGGAATGTATGATATCGCTCTACTGATAGATGGAATGCCATTGACCCTGACATTTCTGAAACTTTTGTCCCTCATATTCCAAGAAATCAGGGCAGATAAACCATATATCGTCAAGATATCCCCATTGTCCAAAACCATTAACGGTTCATAAAAATTACCACAGTACGGTTCTGTGGAGGGGACTTTAATGACTAAATCTTAGTCCAGGACTCCTGCACCACGTAATCCTTCTTCGCCCACATATCAAGCCTACGTTAGTAGGGTGATGAAACACTGAGAGACCATCGTTCAACACCCCCATTTTCATTGTATGCACCCTAAGCTGTCCAGGAAGTCTAC
Source organism: Vaccinium vitis-idaea (assembly GCA_963854785.1). Classification (NCBI taxonomy): domain Eukaryota; kingdom Viridiplantae; phylum Streptophyta; class Magnoliopsida; order Ericales; family Ericaceae; genus Vaccinium; species Vaccinium vitis-idaea. The sequence continues at coordinate 36,521,250 of OY978218.1, forward strand.
GAGGTTGAGATGGCCCTGGAAATGGCTGGAATCACTCCTTAACCAAAGTCGAAACAACATTCAATACGAAACAATTTTCGTTGTTGTGGACAATCCAATGAAGCGCCCCATTCAAAAAGCAACCACCCGAATACTTTAAGAAGGAGAAATCTAGGGTACGTAAATCGAGTGTTAATCAGCTAGGGATGAACGATTAGTTAATGGGACTAGGTGATGATCTATGGGCTAATGAAGAACAAGGCAAAACAGTAAGGAAGAAACCCTTGGCAGGATACCCCCTCAATGTACAAGGGATGAGAGTGACTATTCTCTCTCTCTCTCTCTCTCTCTCTCTCTCTCTCTCTCTCTCTCTCTCTCTCTAGAATCACTCTCGAGATCTGGGAAAAAGGTTGTCCTTCCCATGTAGGAGGCATGTCCTATTTATAGGTGACTTGACCTCTCTAAGGGTCGAGTCAATAATAAACTCTGGACATGTGAGTGAATATTCCTTCCGTACTATCAAGCTGCAGCCCTTGTGACACCCGTGGTGGTCCCGCGGGTGCTACTCCGCGAGTGCCTTTTTTGTGGCGATCCCTTGTTCTTAAACCACCAAGCCACAAGATCTCTAGTAATCCCGGATGAACGATGTGGTCAAAGTCTGCCTCGGTATTGCCGTTGCCGCTATCAGGCAGGATCAAGGCTCTACCTTGCTATCACCACGTGAGTGGCACGGCTATGACCTCCCGAGACCAAGCCTCTAAATGGCTTCCCCTCGGGCCTTCCCAAGTTGGCTGGGGCGGAGATGTCTCTCTTCGTCATGTTCCCGTTCTTTGGAATATCTCAATCGATCCCCTCATCATCAATTTCCGTGATAAAAAGGAGATATGTCCAGGCCTGAGATGTGTCCGGACCTACCTGTCTCCACCAAAATAATACGGATAATATTAAAAGGAGATATGTCATGTAGGGAGGGCGAGACGTATCTCGGCATGTCTGTGACTGACACGTGATGAACACTACTGTGAGTCTATCACAACTAGAATGAAGTCTGCTTCATAGAATACTAACACTGTCTTCATATATAAACCAGGGTAGGGATAAAGTTGCACTGGGTGTGGTAGTGAGAAGTTGTTCAACTCTCACAAAAGATACTTGAATTAGAAATATTCTTCATACCCATCTTAATCTCTAATTGCAGCGCACTATGAATCGGGAGCAAATCTCATCCATGAACTCATCTTTTCTCCATGTATCATATCTCTTACGGGTGCTTCACATGAAAAGTCATATTGGACCCAAATATAAGCCAATTAGTGGGTTTAAAATTTATATATCAGTCAATCAAAGTAAATGGATTATGAATAAGACCATCAGGTTTCAAAAAATATGACGATTTACTTTCAACATCAGTGTGTGTTAACACTCTTTACCAAAATAGAAAGCCTAGAAGTTGTTGAACTACCATAGGGTATCATCGACCTTCTTTCTTTGCACTAGAAGTTCAAATTGCCAGGGGATAAAAAAAGGATGACCAAGAAGCGTTGAGCCAAAAAACTGCATAAAACAGGAATGTAAATGGATCTAATATACCTTGTTCAGAGCGCCGATATCTACTCTCTACTGTATGGGCAAATCAAAGGAGGAGCAAAGTAAAAATTCCAGATGCAAACACTCAACGAAGTAAGTAGAATAATGAACTAAGAAGGTCATCCATTTTCATTGTATTCGTCCTGTCTATATCAAATGATACTAACTAAAAATGCAAAAAATCAACAAATTAATTAGATTTTGAACGTCACAGCACTGCATCAGTAAGCGGAAATTATCATTTGTTTATTGTATTCTACACCTAGCAGGCAATCTAATGAATATATTTGCAACTTTATTAGTCTAAGCACTTACATGTGAAAATTATGCCAATTCAGCATCTGCAATCAACGGTTAAAGTTGTTCCTTTTACCTAGAGGGAACTAGTGGATACCCTGAAGGGGAGAATGAAAAAAGCTTCCCAAATCAATGTTACCCGAGGGAGTCCATGTGTTCTAATGAGATAAAAATCCTACTCATAGTTCCTTTGTAATTTTCTGGTCCAGGGTTTTTGTGTAATTGAATATAACGGAGAGAAGGGTTTGATTTCCACCAAAGTTTCTGCAACCTCGGATTCTTATGTGCCTAAACAATATTCATGCCAAAATTTAGCAGATAACCTTTAACTTTCTACGCATCCAAGCTATTTAAGAAAATACGAGGAAAAAATGGCATCTACCAATATCACATGATGAACTGATTAAGAAATCACAATAAGACTATTTCAATTCAAGTGAATTCCCTAGTACCTTACAAGTATCTCCCTGTGGCAGCATTCTTTAGTGAAACAAAGCTTGGAGTGTATGCCATCGCTCTATTGACAGATTGAATCCCATTGACCATGACCTTTCTGTAACTTTTGTCCCTCATATTACAAGAAACCAGGACGGATAAAGCAAATTGCATCAAGATATCCCCATTAATCAAAACCATTAACGGTTGATAAATCTGGCCACAGTGAGGTTTTACCCATGGGATTTCGATGACAAAATCTTTCGTCCAAGAGTCCTGCACCGCATAATCTTTCATCACCCATATATCAAGCTTATCATTAGTAGGATGATGAAATACTGACAGACTATCCTTCAATACCCCCATTTTCATTGCATCCACCCTAAGCTGTCCGGGAACTCCGCAAAATTGATATGGCCCTGGAAATGGCTGGAAATGCTCCTTGCCAAAATCGAAACAGCACATTGATTCGAAACAATTTTCGGTGTCGTGGACAATCCAATGGAGAACCCCATTCAAAAAGCAACCACCCGAATAACAATGCAGATAGAGCGGAGCATCTCCAACTCTCCTCCACAAATTGGACCCTAAAGTGTTGATTTCAGCCTCCAATTTTGGCCCAAACCCTATACTAGAAGATAAAAACCGCAACACTTTGTACTGATAAGTCCCTGAACAGAATCCAAACCCAGAACCGCAATGATAAAAAAAACCCTTTTCTACTTGGGGCACAATCACATACTCATTGATAACAGGATTGCATATAACATATGGGTTATAAGTCCTAGGCCAGTGGAAGCAAATTAAACCATTGCAAGAACTTGAAACCTCAAGTACATCGGTGGCTACAATCTCCAATAGATCAGTGGGTAAATCAAATTTAGGCTTGAATTTCAATATGGTGTTATTGGGTACAAAAATATCGCCGTCTACACCACTATCCACAACACATGTATCAATCGATTCTACTAAGTACATTGAAATATGAAATTTACCGGAGGAACGAATCATGAGCGAGGGCTGTGATCTAGAAATGTGAAGTTGAACAAATTGAGGGTCTGAAATCAAGTTGCGGAAATATGAACATACGCACCTGCAATTGCAGATTGTGAAGATGGGTAGTTTGCTCAGAATTTCCATGAGAAGGTAATCTGGGAGGGAGAATATGGTGGGATTCATTGTCAATTTCACCTCCGAATACGAAACAAGGGGTTGACTTCAAAAGGAAGGTTAAACCCCAGCCTAGACTTAAAGAGTTACTTTTCATCGGCACCCCGTCAAAATACCTGATCAAACAAACGCCCGAGGCCGCTCAAACCCCAGTATTGGGGCTGATAAACGAACCGACCGAGTTTGAGCTGTTTATTGTTCAGGTGTGATTTACTAGAAATTTACTGCTCCCACCGCCCCAAAATTTGAGCTTTTTATTTATGGGATGTCACAAAATATTAGTAGTTTTATTTTTAAAAACAACTATCAAAATATGTCAAATATCCAATTTTACCTTTAAAAGTATTATTTTCCTCACAATTTATTTCACAGTTCTAAATCGTTTAAATCTTTTAGTTTTTAATGTTTTTATATTTTTCCAAAACTTTTGATAAAACAATTAATTGATATATATCAAACAAATTCCATATTGCATATTTTTTGAGATCCATATTCAAAGATATAAACAATGTAAAACCATTAAATAAACTTCACAGTTTTGACGAATAATTTTGAAACTCTAAAGGACCATAATTTTGTCTCCTTAATTAAGAAGTTGGATTCCCAGAAAGGAAAAAGAATTATTTCAATATTGCCTTATTTATGAGTCAAAATGATAACCAAGCTGATCTCGGGAACCGGGAGGCCTGTAGTGAGGGGACTCACTACATACGTGTAGTGAGCTCTTTTGGCCGTCCGATCGACGATCAAAGGTCTAGATAAATCTTACATTTAAAAAAAATATTTTACATTTACTTTAATTCCAATTGATTCGAACATTTAATCGCCGATCGGACGGTCGAGGGAGCTCACTAATCATGTATTGAGTCCCTTCACTACAGGTTTTTTTAGAAATTTATAAGTAACCACATGTGAATTTAATGGTGACACCACACAGGCACACACTAGATTCACTCATTTTGCTCTTTTGATAAGGAGAGGTTGGTCCATCTTGCTAAGTTTTATTCGTTTGATTTTTCTTCACTACAACTCATCATGTTGATAATCAACTTAGAGCAAATTCAATGCAAAATAGCTATAGTCATTGCCATATTTTGGCACCAAAAAGTGATTTTGTGCCAACATATAAAACCCAGCCTCCAATGGTTACCAAATTTAACTAATTTTTCTTCCACCTCACTTTTCACTACTTTTTCAATCCCAATTCAACTATTTACGTTATTTTCAACCCCATTGTGATCAAATTTTTTAACCTCATTCCCAACTAAATCTTCAACCCCAATTCTACCCAATTTTTCGGATATTTTTCAATCCACCATTCTGAACCCCTGTTCTACCTAATTGTTTAGATATTTTTTCATCCACCATTTTCAACCCCCGTTCTACCTTATTTTTCAGTTAGTTTTGTAATCTACCTTTCTCAACCCCTATTTTATCTAATTTTGCGAATACTTTTTGCATCTACGTTTCTCAGCCACTATTCTACCCAACTTTTCAGCTATTTTTCTCATCTACGTTTCTCAATCACCATTTTACCCAACTTTTCAATGAACAAAACCTGGTAGTAAAATAGAACCGAATTACATCAAAGAAACAGACAATACAAAAGGATAAACTAGCATCACTATTGACAAACTATCAACAACCTCCCTCAAGGAACCCTGAGCCAGTAAATATAACACATTCTGACAATAAGGAAGTACAAAATAAAGCACAATGCAGGAAAACTGAACTAACAGTATCCGAAATTGACTAGAATTTGAAATCAGTAACTCAGATTCACTGAAATCAGTACTTAGCATTTCCCATTACCTATACTTCCTGTTGTGAGCTAGTTCCACACGCATCGACATCACAAGCTCCATTTCCGACATTAGAAAGTACAAAATAAAGCACAATGCAGGAAAACTGAACTAATACTATTCCCTGTCAGCAGTGCTACAATACCCGGAAACAGTATCCGAAATTGACTAAAATTTGAAATCAGTAGCTCAGATTCACTGAAATCAGTACTTAGCATTTCCCATTCCCTATACTTCCTGTTGTGAGCTAGTTCCACACGCATCGACATCACAAGCTCCATTTCCGACATTAGGGTATTTTTGGGATTCCCTTTCCTTCCTCTCCAGTACTACATACCATGTGTACATTTCCAAGAAAGCGGCGCTCAAGCCCAGAAAAATGAGGATGCCAATGTATGCTCTCTTCCATTTTAGGGCAGGGTCCAAGATGTCAAAACCCTTAAAGATGTTCACAATGCTGAGGATGATCACCAGGTATCCGACACTCCAGTGGTAGATGTTCCAGTATATTCTGTACGTGTGATCCTTCTTCGGCCTCAAAAGCAGGGCACAGACCTACAAATTACAAACAAACGAAACACCGTGTTTCAGAAGAACAAAACTAAAACAAATGACGAGGGCTGGCTATGAACTTTTTTGAGTTCCTGAGGGAATAGGTGACAGGGCCCATTGTATGGAAAAACAAGTTCGACGTGGTAAAATCAGCTACACAATCAAGAAGGTTTGATAGAGAGGACATCGAACAACATTTATTTTTCGTAGTGATTGAAGCTAAAATGGTTAATTGTTGGTGGATATGAGTATTGATTAGGATCCTCACTGATTGTTTTCTTTTGTAGTTATCCAGGTTCAAAGTCCCAATATCAGGATATGGAATGGTAACGGTGATTTGAAAGCCACAGACTATATATATAGCTCGATGTCATCCGCCACTATGTACGAAAATAACGGTATCAAAGGTCCAAAATGCCATTATATGGCAGCTAATATGATATGTAACAGTTGATATTTAAAATCCTAGGGTTACCATTAGAGCTAAATCAAGTTGAAATTCGGTCAACAAAACAATTCTCATCGTATAATGGCTATAGGCCTATACCTAACCAGGCCTTATTTTTTGCCAAATTTTTGGACCCCAGAACGACTGGCGTAGAATTTTCTTTGTACAAGTGTGTGTATATAATTCATCCGATGGAATTGTTTTGATTTGTGGCATTAGAAGGGAAAAACATGGTGGTGTTGGAAAATTAAGAAAAGATGCATTAGGAATACCTGAAGTGTTCCTAGGATAAAGAGGGTCAAGCCAATGTTGCCGTGGCTGTCAGTGTGAATTCCGGTATCGTTACCGAGTGCTAGACCTGTCGCCCACCCGGCGACGCCGATGATATAGGCGGAGCATTGGCAAGCAACATGTAGGTAGAACCACGCTGGATCTGCTGACTTGAAGACTTTCATGTACCTAGCTGTCATAGCTCCAATAGGCATCAAAGTGCCCCAACTTAGTGTATTCAGTACTCCATGGGCCTGAAATTTCAACTCAAATCATTCTTGAGATTTCCCCTATGTCCATCAAATGAAGGCAAAGAAAATAAAATTGAAGTCCCTCCGTCCCGGATTTCTTGTCTACTTTTACTAATTTTGATATCTAAAAAAGTGTTTATATTTTCAAATCTATAATATATATGCAATACAGATCTTGTTTGATAGTTCTTGATGCGTTCTATTAAACAAAGTTTTCAGAATTGTAAATAACATTAGAGATTGAAAGATATAGGCAATTGAAAAATGGCAAGCATGTGGAAAATAGACAAGAAATTCGGGACAGTGAGAGCAAGTTTTAAGGACATAAAGTTGATGCACTGTAAAAATTGTACATTATACGATGTTGTTCCTAGTTAAAAATCCTCCATTAGCCTTGATGAATTGATGTAGATACACAAATTTACAAAAAGAAAAAGTACCAACCCGAACCTAAATTCTGGCTCTGCCACTGCTCGTGAACTGGATCGACAAAGTCCACACGTGTTCGTTGTATATTTTTAGTCAAAAAATAAAGAAAAAGGTTACAAGTCAAAGTGAGGCTTTGTCTTGGGCTATATTTTTCGTTAAACAAAAATTCAATTCTCTAAATGAAAGTCTTTTGAGATATTTTCTTTATGATCCGAACAATTTATCTTTTAATCAAAACTATTTTTGAACCATGCTTGTTATAAATCAAGTCGTTTGATTATTGGTAAGTGTCTAATCCATAATGTAAAATAAAACTCTTTTAGAACCGGGTGTCACGTGCCACCCGCCCCACCATGAAGAGGCTCCCTCTAAAGCTCATCAAGCAGAGAGAGAGAAGATAATTAACTTACATTCTTCTTTTTTTGTTCTTGGGAAACTCCACCTCCAATGCTTGAATCACTATTTCCAGAAACGAAATCAACAGACCCCGACGACTTCAAATTATCTCCAGTCGTCAGATGAGATTGCGGAGTACCCCCAGACACCGGGCCATCATTCCACACTTGGTGGAAACTGGTCTGGTTATTTGGAAGCACCAATGTAGCAAAAATTATCATCTCATTGCTCACATACTCCGCCGATAACCTCTGCACCGGAAAGCTCACCGGAGTTTCCCCGAGCAAAGTGTCATATGAATCGATGGAGGAGGTGTAAGCATAAGGGAGGCCATTGGAATTGTGCAAGGCAACCAGGCATTGTGCCCCTCTCATGCCTTGGCTTTTGAGATTGAGTGCCCAAGCAACCCACCCGGAGGAAGAAATCCCGGTGTGGCGATAGGCGATTTCGACCGTTCCGGTTGACCGGTGGTAGGTCCAGTGGAGGAAAGCATTGAGGTAAGGGAGGGCAGTGCATTGAGTGAAGAATATGTTGCTGGAAAATGTGTAGTTGTTGCAAGTTTGAGAAGAGGTTGAGGAAAACAGAGAGATTAGGAGAAAAGAGAACAGGACAGTTTTAAAGGGGTTGGTCATTGTGTCCAAATCCTTTGAAAAATTAGTTTTTGTTGTCTGGGGAGACCCACTGGGTAAATCTTGATTTCTGAGGTGTTCTGATTCTGGGTAATGGATTTACAGAAACTGTTTTGATCAATGAGAAAAGGGTCATTCTATTGTCAGCCCACTCGGCTGACAATAAATCAAGAAAAAGACAAAAAAAAAAAAATACCCACACTCCAATGTATTTTTTTTTACTTTTCTATCCACTTTCACATATTTTTATACACTTTAATTTTTACACATTTCAATAAACTTTTTAAACCATAAGAACAGTCCAACGAACTGATTTTAGAATTTTCTATGAGAAAAAAGGGGAGCACATGAATTTTATAGATTTGTAAGGTGGGGGAAAGAGTAAGAAAGTTGGGGGCTTTTGAGATTAGTGAGGAAGAATTTGGTTTGTATTAGGAATCTGCCGCGAGCAATGCTACAGACACAATTTTAAAACACAGTTGTGTCTGGAACCGTTGGATGCACGTGCATTTTCTTATAGAGTTGAGTCTGGAGTTGGGTACATAGACTTTCCAATCTGCGACGAATACAGAAAAATATTTGAGAAATTGGACGCACAAATATTTGAAAACCATGAAATTATGTGGTTCACTTAATGGAGACTATGTTGAGGTCAACGCAGTTTTGTTGTGAACAAAAAGCATAGAAGAGTTGCATCAAATTTACATGTTTCACTGTGTTGTTTCAATAAATGGTTAGGGTTATAAATATGTGAAAATGCCAAAAGTATGTTTGGACTCCCACCATCCCACGTTATCTAAGAGTTGAATTTGTGACGCGCATAGTTTTTGGTTTACTCTACCACCAGCTTTTACACTTCATAACAGTTTCAAGGACGGACTGAGGGGCGGACGTACTCGGTCGACTGTCCTATTCACGCTTTTAATAATTACTCGAATTATAGTAGGTATTTATCTCAAAATTAAACGTTTAAAATGTATGTATGTTCGTCCGCCCAACATAATTTTGAACCAGCCAACTCCCGTCAAACTAAGAGTTCTGGGAAAAATAATGTTAATGGTAAGAACACTTTGGTCAATTGTACACATATAATAATAGTTAATTTGGTAGTATCCTTAGAACTTACATAGGCAAAAAGTAATTTCACCTTTTATATGTTACAATTTGTTCGATGTTTGCCCACTCCCGGGGACCCTGAAGTAACTCAGGCACTACAGGGTTGTAGGCCCCAATAACAGCGTTCAAAGTTGTTTTTAATGGTCTAGATTCACAAACTCTTTCTAACCGGTAAAACTTTCTTACCAGTAAGAAAGCTTCTGCAAATCCAAACCATTGATTGCCAAGTTGGACGGCTGTGATGCGCACTACAAGGTCCCTGGAGCTATAAATGATCGCACAAAAGGATTTAAGTGCATTTTAAGCAAGACAATTTGTCATTTGGCTCATGTGTTTGCAGTATTGTATTGCAAGTTTGTAAGTTTTTAATACATCTCTTTTCCTTCAATTCTTAACACTCCAATCTTCGATCTTGAGTCCCTGTAGTGACCTCAATAACGGTTCCTTTGAAACCTTCTTTTGAAATCTATAAATTGTTCATTTTTTCAGGAATGTTGAACACATTATGGGAATAAAAAATTATGATCATCGGAGATTGGTAGACACACAATTAAGACAAATTTCACTTACAATTTATTCTCTTGTTAAATGATATCCATCCGTATGGCTACCAATAACTAATTAATTTGATTTTTTACATGAATGATCTACTTAAATTCCCGACAAATTGAACAGTTCTAATCTCAAATAAAGATTATAGATGATCCACAATTAAGGTCACTACGGGAGTGTAGTGACTTGGGTCACTACGAGGACCTTGGTACGCTCATGCTTTAGTTTCACATTCATCCATCAACAGTTGAAAACAGTCAAAACAACCTCTAATTGGAACTTGTAAAGAAATGAATGGAATTCTAGATAGCTAAAAACTACAGAAATCTTACCCGTCATGATATCATATTGGAAAAAAAGAATATCAGGAAATCCATGTAATGTTCATTTGCAGTGGCTCTTTATATAAAAGAATGATACAGCCATCTTTCCTTACACAAATCTATTTCTCGAACCTACCATTACACAAAATGTTTCTCAAAGTTAGTGAGAGAGAGAATACATTCTTCACCTTACTAGAGTTTTGATAGTTCAAAATTTGATGAGTGTCACGGCTAGACCAGTTGGCTAGACTTATCATGGTGACGACTACTGGTACGTCTACAGTTATGTCTAGGGAGGTAGCGTATACAGAAGTACAGCTGGCTCACATGGCCATACAAGTTTAAGCACTGGCACTTGAGATCTGAGATCAGTTCAAGGAGAGTCCACAGGATATATGATGGTGTCTTCGACAAAACGAAACCCGATTGCTTCAAACTCAACACAGACGGGGCATCGAAAGTGGATCTGGGACCTTCATCTTATGGGGCATCATTCGAGACAGCGATTGAAATTGGGTTCATGGGTTTCACCGGGAGATGAGGTTTGCTTGTAGTATAACAGCAAAACTCTAGGCTTACCAATAAGACAAACACGAAGGAGGCACAACCGCAAAGGATATTGAAGTTGTTTCTTCTTCTTCATTGACAATGGTGGTTAATGATGCTAAGCAAATTTTTGTCAATGAATTGGAAGATATCAAGCCACTCGTTGGATTTTATGATGAAAAGCAGGTGATTGCATTTGATTCAAAAGAATTGACTCAAGGTTTGCATTATCCCCCTATCTTTTTAATCTTTTCAAGATGCACATCAAATGTGTTAGAAATTTTTGGCACGTGAAATAAATTACAGAAAAGTTTTTATTCTGTTCAAGGATAACTAAAACTTTAATGCAATGTAAATTAGTCACATTCTAAATATTTGGTCGTTGTTTAGTCACATTTGGCGACTTACTAATTTTGTCGCTGCTAATATGGATGTGTTCGTATTTTGTCGGCTTTTAACTGACTTATGGCGACTAATTAAATTTTCGTCGGTACATGTTGTCGCTAAAAGATAACTGCCGACGAAAAGTTTTTGGTCGCAAATGTATTAGCCAATCGACCTCAAATTGGCTACTGCATTATTAGTCGTCAATTCCTTTTGCAGACCAAATATTATACATTTGGCAACTATTTTGCTAGCCAGCAATGGTGTTTTTTCTAATAGTGAAAACAGGATAAAGATACTACACAAGTTACTAGACAAGGGATGCTTACACAAAGAATGATGCTACTAGAGTAAAGGATTGCAATGGGGATGGGAGAGATGTGTAGCCCTTAAGCACCAGCACTCTTATTTATAGGCCTCATGGAAGATTTTAGAACATACCATTTAGTTCTACAACCACCACTACAATTACCAGTTCTAGAACACCCCACTTGTTCATATTAATTCAAAGGCAATTGAAAATTAGTTTGTTAATCTTTAAGTGAAAATTACATGAGAAGATGAAGAAACATAGTTTCTTTCAAGTGCATTCTGAAATAATAAGAAATCTTGGTTGTTCAATGTTGTTATTAAGTTAATTGGTGATTGAATCTGTGTACGTGCTAATATCTTTTTATCCTATGTCATAAACTAACTCTGAGTCTAAAATGTAATTGTTAATTTCAGCCTTTTAATTTAAATGAAAAACAATTTATAATTTTAGTCACAATCATCTGCAGAAGCCCTAACCAAGTGATCCCCATCAATTGCTGGTTGAAAATTTTCTTCCTTTTTTCAGGCAACAGATGGTATAGAAGTGTTTAATTAATAAATAAAATTAACCTTTTAAATCAAATGGCGACCTGTGAGTCCCGTTTCAAAAAACTATATATCAAAATACTCAAATTTTGAATGATAATTTAGGAATGGTAATGGATGGGGTTTGCATCGGGGTTGTTCCTTCCAAACCTGATCTGCAAATTCCATGCTCATCTCTATACCCATACTGTCATACCTATACCCAATTGGGAATACTTAAAAGTCATCAAATCCATATCAATTTGGATAACGAGTGCGACGGCAATTACCAAATACCCAATTACATTTAGAAAAAGAGAAAAATACACAACCAAAAAAAAAGTTATAAAATCTTAAGAGATCGAAATAGTCATTAAGTAAATATATATCCAAATATAACAATATCATGTCCAAGATTTCATACCTATTAGTACCAACTGTAGTATAGTACTAATGCATTAACACAACGTCCAAAATAAAAAGTACACAACAAAAAAATCATAAGGCAATTTATATAATTATAAAAATGCAAGTTAATCTAACAAAGATACATAAGTAACTAAGTGGGTAGTACAAAATAAAAAAAAGGATTACTCGTCAGTGACTAATGTAAGACAAATATAATTGTCCAAAAGAGACGTATATATAATGAGGAACGGGTATGATGGGGCGGTACGGATATTTGGATATGGGAATAGTAAAATCAGACCCACACAATACCCGACCCGGTATTAGAGCCAAATTAGGTAAAATAGAGAAGTAAGCCCCAAATTTCACCCGCAACAAATTATGCATCCTCTTAGGTATCCTTGTTATTGCTACAGTTTATCACTCTCTTCCGGGGCTCTCTCTTTTCCCCTCCCACACAAAAGGATATAAGAATAATAATATTTTATTAAGAAAAAAGTAAAATAAATAATATTGTTGGAGTATTAATAGAGATGTGAGGTAATTTTGTGCACTGTTCGATCACCAGCAAATGTGGCTCAATTTTTAGCAAATCTCCTGAACTTGCTCTTATATAATTACCGTCAAACTCACTCTTATTGGATAAGAAAAATGGGTAATATTCACCTCCAAATGGCCGGGTCGGATCGGGTATCCATGGGGTATGGGTGTAATTGCCATCTCTGGATGATATCATCTAGCTATTTATTAAATGCCTACCTTTTGCTGCTTTTTTTTTTTTTTTTGAACGGCTAAACATTTTATTTATTAGAAGGATAAAAGAATAAAACCGGCACAATAACTAAAGAAAATCATTGAGAGAGCCTCGGAGAGTACACAATTGCCTCCTACAACTGTTACTCACAAATTCTTACCTACCTCTTGCCTCTCTAAATTTCCTATCATTTTTTAAGCAAAAAGCAAACGCCTACCCTTTGCTTTTAGTTATTGTTAAGCGAGAAAACCTTTGGCCTTCGAAATTCAACTACTCCCTCCAACAAGGTTTGCATATCCTGCCTTTTTTCGGTGAATTCAGGTAGCTTCCGATTTTTATTTTTTGGTACATTTTAGTTGGAATTGGTGAGGTGACAAGAATAGCTATAGCCATATCCTTGGATGGAACCAAGTACTGAATTTTGCCATTTTACAATCCATTTTTCATCACCATTGGAGCATTGAGTCGTATAATTAGTGCCAAAACTATTGTTGAAAAATTGGAATTTTTTCATTAAATATGTCCAGGTTGTGACCCTTACATTAAAGTGGGACCCATACCGCGTGAGGTGGGGCTTTTAGCAACAATAGACACTCTTGTGTTAGCTAATAGAGGTATGAGAAAATTCCAATTAGAGATGAATGAGAATTGTCTCTCAAAGTGGGTTTATAGGCCTAATGATTGGCCCGAATTTTTCGGAGGAGGGAGCACGCACACTATGTGGGCTTTGGGCTTCGACCCATAAGCCACGCGTGCGCCGCCACCCACCCGGACAGGACCGTGACCGGGACAGTACGTTCGTGGTCCGTGGTCCGTGGTCCTTGGGCTTAGGCTTCACTGGCTGGCTGGCTAGGTGATTAAATGGGCTTAAGCCTAGTTTTCTCATAATTATTTACAACCCAGAAATTAGTGGGTTTGGGTACGGGTTGTACCCGCTTAATTTAGACCCACAAAAGAGTAGGAAATCAATTTTGATTTCTTAGTTATATGCTCATTGAACTCTCACGGAGTAATGGCCTGCTTGATGGCAAAATCAATTGTTATGATATTGCTCCTTAAATTGCCCATGGTAATGGTATTCTTATAAGGGCGATTTCAATTGTTGGTGCACTGAATGGTATTCAGTTTGCAATTTGAATGGCAATTCAATTGCATGGTTAGTTGCCCTATTGAATGGAGAGGCTCCCCCGTACTATCATATAAGAGGGTCCTTGCCTCTTGTTTCAACACACCTAAAATCATCATTCTCGTTCTATAGTTTTTTGTTCCGTTTTAAAGAGAGAGTTTAGACATAGTTCGTTTGACAGGACGATCCGTTAGGTGATACCAATTGATCGTTTGTAGCCACCGTATCCTGTGAGACAAACGTCGATCAACCCATCAAACACATGTGGTGAGGCAATGAATTTGAAGGCCGTGTGAAACATGGGTCCTGGCTTGTTTTTGTGTTTCTGATTTTTCCAGCTCTTAATTTCCATAATTTGTTAAATTCAAAACTGTTTTTCCGCATAATTTTCCTACAACTATAACTATACATCTCCATTTCCATCCCCATTGGAGTTGCTCTAAGATTATGAATTCTACATGCAATTGGAATTAACGGAGCCTCAGCCATCTGAGTTGTTCATTTGGTATGGCTCTAAACCCAAACAACTAACGGATATATTTACGTTGCGGGCCAAGATGGAGCTATTAACAGAATAACTAGAGGTGCCGTTAGTTTTAACGGATTAGTTTCATTATTAGTATAGAATGGCAGTTCACAATCTTACTTTAGTATGTATATTAAAAAAAAATTGGACAACAATATAAATAGTTATTGACTTTCAAAATATCAAAATAAAATACCACATGTCATAACTCATAAGCATGTATCAATGTATGACACACTGTTTTTCTTTCTTTGATTTGCTGTTATGTTTCTTCTTCTTTTTTTTGTGTGTTGATGTAAAAGCACCTTAAATAGACAAACAGAGTTACATAAAAGACAAAGTTTGAAGTTTGCTTTTTCTTAATTTAGACCTCAAATTTCATCTAGACACCCATTAAATTTGGCTTTCAACTATTTTTTTTTTTGCCCTCTTTTTTTAGATAAAAACTAGAGTAAATACTTTCAATATAACAAAAGAACAATAATAAAAAAAAGGAACAGGTTACAATACACATCTCTTATTTGAGTGTGTATGATACACACCCCTATAAAAGTTACAATTTTTTTTATAAAAGTTACGAGACACACCAAAATGTTACGAATCATATTGCTGAAAAGTTTACGAAAAACTAAAAAATGTTACGATTTCCAATGAGGTGACACAATCTGGACCATACAATAGGTGCACATAGTACACACCTTTAATGGGTGTATATTGTAGCCATTTCCTAAATTAAAAAAAAAGTTTTGCTAACTTCTGCCCATTAGACGGAGGACAATAGGCATGTAATGACAAACAAGCTCGGATATCAATATATACGCATTTCACAGATATCAATATACTTTCACGGATATCAATGCACTTTTCTCCAATATCGATACACTTTTTACACTCTATCCTCTGTCCTAAGGGTTGAAGTTAGCATTTTCTGTATACAAAAATCTACTGGTGGCCAGCCTTTATATATAATTTGGGGATGAATTTTTTTGTTTTTAACATCATAGTATCATTTAAATTGGTGGCCGTCACCACCACTACTTGTCTCCACTTGCTCCATCCTTGTTTGCAGAGAAATCAATAACTACATTTTTTTTTAACGACAAAGAATAAATTTCATTCAACTTAATTAGAGAAAGGTACAATGAAAAGGGTACAGAGAGGAAAACATCATATCTAAGGGAGGGGCCAAAAAAATTGGCACACTCAAGTAGATAATCATATGAAACTCTAGGACCCAAGAAGTTGGCAAGGCACCAACAGATTAAGAGAACAAAACATTAGCGTCAAAATGAAGGACAAGCCCTTCAATTTGCAATCAACAGACAGGAAAAAAAAAACATATGGTAAAGATATCTAGATGGAATCCAACACACTTTGGAGCCTAAAGATATAATTTTCCACTGAGTATTTACCCCTCCCGCTTCCATCATCCTCCTTTGTTTTAACCCAGAAAGCAACCCTGGTTTTAATGAGATCAGTGATGTCTTCCCAGTCAGGAGTTACCGCTTCAAAAATGAGAGCATTCCTCTTATTCCATATGGTCCACTTGACTGCCAAAGGGATGCAATCCCAAATAATCTTTTTCGCAAATTTCATATTCCAGGCGTTCCACCAAAGAAGTAAATCCACCACTGATTTTGGTGTCGCCCATTGAACACCCCACCAAAGCAATATTTTTGTCCATACAAAATCACAATGAAGCAGTAGATGGTCTAGAGTTTCCAAACTTGAGTTACAGAATTTGCAATTGGTTTCTCCTACGTTCTGAATCATACCAATCCCAAATAAGAATTCTGAAGCTTTGATTCTTCGAAGGTGAACCAACCATCCAAAACATTGAACACAATAAGGCGCCACATTTCTCCATATGAGATCGATCATAAGCTGAATTAATTATGATATATAGCATTTGGTCTAGCAAGTTCAAAGAAAGATTTTACCGTGAACACATTTGAATTGCAGGCAGACCAGACAAGTGTATCCTTTGCTCTACTGTTTGCTGCAACGCCAAATTCATCAAGAAGTTGATTGAGTTCAGCTAGCATAACCTCCTCCCAATTATACAATCTCCTTCTAAATTGCAAGTCCCAATGGTCTGCATCATCTCTTCTTGCCAGCACTTGACTAAGAAGTTCATATTTTGAGTTGACAACTCTGAACAGTGAGGGGTAAGCTTCAGCAAGACAAGGGTTTCCAAGCCAAACATGCATCTTTCCAGAAAAGAATAGATGATCGTTGTTTTATGCAAGACAGCGGAAATAATAATTGTGCTTTAAGATGGACCATGCACTTTAAAAATTTTCAAGCCAAACTGGATCAATAGTTGGAGAAAACATTCCTATATTTATTGAATAATTTTGCCGATAAAAAAAAAAGTTGGAGAAAACCAAACCAAACCAATTTTTCGGAAGGCTTTTTCAGTTTCACCGGTTTTTTGTTTCACTCCTAATGAATAAGGCCACTTTTGATTGCAACCAAGCTACATGTTTTTAATTATAACTCAGGTTAACTAGGTCATATGATGCTTTATGTAGTAAAAACTCTTTTTCTAGGGTGGTATTTCCCATAATTTAACCGTACGTACGAAGAAAATGAGGTATAATCTTATAGTTATGTCACGTTGCTATTGAATTTTGGACAATATTTGTCGTATCTTCGTATGGAACCGATACAAAAGGAACAATTCAAGAATAATAAAAATCATACAGTTTTTTTTTTATCCGCACAAAATAATATAGTTCACATACAGAAAAAATAAGTCATGTAAGAAAGTTGATTCAAGCACCATTAGTTACTGGAGAAAAAAATTTGGACAGCCAATGATGTTGGTGCAAGACCAAATAGAAACAGGAAAAAATATTCGTACACTATTAGATTCCTGGATCCGTCCCTACTTATAGGTACGATTTATGATCTCTTATATTACGAAAAATGCGTTTAGTCGGCCAGCACGTAAACCAAGTTCAGGCCCATGGCTAACTTGATCTTGATATTTTGTAAATGTGCAAGGGTCGGCTCTACCTCAAGCGAACTCTCTGAATTTAAGAAATGCACTTAAATTTTATCTACTTATACAAATAATTTAGCTTTTCTCTAATTTTATGTGCACTAGATCACTCGTTACAACTTACCAAGCATAATAAAAGACCATTTATCAAAATTTGTGAGTGAGCAGATGATATGGTTTAGCAAAGGAAAATAAAATTAGGCATAGCCATGTCTGATGCGAAAAAAGAAAATAAATCTCTATAATTGAGCTAAAATAAAAAAAAATATGAATTTTATATAGTAGACATTAGTTTGATTAACTGTCAAGTAAAAGAAATAAAAATTGACATGACAACACAAACCCGACACGACCTGAACATAACACGAAATATTTGGTGAGTTGAAAAATATTGTGAGAATTCATAAATAAAATTTTGATACATAATACAAAATTACCTATTGCCCAACCCTAAATTAAATCATGCAAGCGCGCCCGATTAAATTTTTAATCAAAATAAATGACTCGTCTGTACAAAAAAAAGTATTGTTTGGAAAAAATGTTTTTTAGAAAAAATTTCCAAATATACATTTTTGTCATGGTTCAATTTCAATTAGATTTACGTTGGACCCAAGCAAGATAGGAACATGCATGGAAACGAGTCGCGAAGCGCTCTTATTCCTTCAACCGCTAGGACTATATAGCGCGTAATTAATGGTACCGGTTAAGAATTTGTACTACATTTATTTTCTTGATCATTTTATTAACATGAAATGACAAAAACGGCCTTGATACGCGTAAAAAGTGAATCTTTAAATAATATAATGATAGTTTGGTAATTTCAGCAAAAAAATGAATGTAAGACCATACAAAATGAGTGCATGTATCATCTCCCCAACTAGTATATATATGATATACGGCCGAGGCTTAATAGTTCACACTTCACACAGCCGACTTTCCTTTCTGACCTACCATTACACAAACCTATTCTTGGTCTTAGTTCACTTAACGTTCTTCACCTTCGACTTCGAAATTCATGAGTCTCACGGCTGGTGTTGGTTCGACTTATTTTGGTGACGGCTACGGTTTCGGATACGGCCCATACGGGTATGGCTATGGCTACGGCTACGTCTACGGAGGTGGCGTCTACGGGGCTGGTGGATGTGGTGGTGCAGGTTTGAGCAAGGGTGATTTCTGCGCTCTAGATCGGAGATCGGTTGAAAGAAAGTTTAAAGAGGTTTCTTGGACAAAACCAAAACCTGGTTGCTTCAAACTCAACACGGACGGGGCATCGAAAGGGAACCCGGGAGCTTCGTCTTGCGGCGGCATCATTCGGGACAGCGAAGGTAAATGGATTTACGGATTTCACCGCGATATGGGGTACGCTTCGAGTCTAAAAGCGGAACTCTGGGCTCTTCGGGACGGATTGGTAATCGCTACGCATGTGGGTTTTCTGGAAAATAAACTTGAAGTGGAGGTCGACGCCACGGCAGTATTGAAGCTTATAGATGACAGAGACCATGATAATATTCATGGCGATCTTAAGAAGGTGGTAGCAGATTGTAGGCTGCTTCTGGAAAAACTCGGCTCGACGACGCCAAATCATGTGTATCGTGAGGCCAATCAATGTGCAGACATCTTGGCAAACGTTCACGATGTCGATGAGGGTATCAGTCTAGATGGATTGACTGTTTACATTCACGAGGGTGATGAGGAGGGTATCAGTCTAGATGGATTGACGGTTTTTGAAAATGCTCCGAGTTGTGTCGAGGATAAGAGGTTAGCGGATGCATCTGGGGTGGTTTATCGTAGGTTTTTGTACGAGTAGATGCATGGGCGATCAGGGGATGGATATCAAGAAATTTATGTGTGTTTAATTTGTGTACAAAGCTGAAGACAATTATGCGGCCGGGCATGTACATATATGAGTTATGACAGAAATATGTTGATTGTTGTTCATTAAATGAGAAGGTGAATAAAATCTTGATTGTTTTCAATGCTATTATTAAGTTAATTTGTGCTTGAATCGTTGTGCTAATTAATATATCTCTGTGCTTGAAATATTGACTGTTCGATGACCAGATCTTCGGGTTTTCTTGCGCGTACTTCTTGAAGTTATATCAATCGAACATACCAAGATCCAAGATTTTAAATGTTTGGCTTCTGTAAAATTCGAACATGTGACCTCATGAAAACGTGCATTATAATATTCATTAATTTACTTTAGTAAAATAATCAATATCGCAGGACACCGATGTATATTCTACGAAAAACGTTTTACGAAATAAAACATATTGCACCGAAAACGTTTTTGTGGATGTATTCTTTCAGGAACTAGTACTTGGGTGCTTAGTTTGGATAAGATAAACTAAATGGTTTATAATAAAATTTGTATTTGCAATTATTTTTTTTTTTAGATTATTGGTTGGTCGTGACAAAAGGAATCTAAAGAGTAAAAAACGTATTATAAAAGTATTTAAAAATTCACTAAAGACAAAAATAACCAAATGTTTGTGGATTATGAGATTATCTTTGTCTTTATTCAGGAGAATTATATTTTCGTTAACAATTTTTTACTTTCTAGATTCCTCTCATGGAGATGAATCAATAATCTACAAAAAAAACAAATTGACGCAGAACTAACAAACAAAAAATATTTTTGGATAGAGACGAAAAAATAATCCATTTGGGTCATTTTATCCAAAGCACCACGGATTATTTTTTAAAAATTAATTTTTAGGCTTCCATCTTTTGTAGGGTTCCTTTTAGGTACTATTTAGTAATTATGATCTCTCATATTACGTATTATTGCGAAGATTTTGGTAAAATGATAGAATGGATAAAATGGGTTTAGTCGATCTATCGGCACATGTACCAAGTTCAGGCCCATGGCTAACTCGATCTTGATATTTTATCTCAAGGCCAGCTCTGCTCTGTTTTGAGGCTGATCAAGGGTCGGCTCTATATCTCAAGCCAACTCACTGAATTTAAGAAGAAATGAACTTAAATTGTACTAGTATGTATAACTTATATATACAAACAATTTACTAGCTTTTCTCTAATTTGATATATGCACTAGATCACTCGTTACCAAGCATAATAAAGGACCATTTTATCAAAATTTGTGACTAACTAGATGATATGGCTCAGCAAAAAGAAAATAAAATCATGCAAGAGCCCGATAAATTTTCAATCAAAATAAACGACTCAATTTCATAAAGAATTTTGTTTAGAAAAACTTTCAAAACAGTTTCATTAAATGAGAAGGTGAATGAAATATTTTGTTTAGAATTTTGTTTTTGTCATGGTCGAATTTCAATTGGCTTTATGTGGGACGGAGGCGGCTCCACCCTTTGCCAAGGGTGGTCACTTGAACACCCTAAAAAAAATTATGGAATAAAATATGTCGTAATTTTAATTTAGCTTGATTTTTTTTTTTTTTTTGTTGATCAACGGCAAATCTCATTCCAAGCAAAGCCTAACGGCACTTACAGAGAATAAACAAGAAAGTCGGAAAGAGCTAAAACTACTAAACCTAGGACACGAGCTAAACCACACAGGGCTTACAGGCTCAAAAGACACATTACTGCAGAAAAGCAGACCGACGCAATGCGGCATAGAGTCCGTTAAGACGGTCTAAAAAAGGCATCCCAGAGCTCAATCCATTAAGACGGTCTAAAAAAGGCTAACGTTGGCATTCACGACGTAAGGAAAACGGGTCCCTCACAGCCGCAAAGGGATGCTCCAGTGCGAAATTCTCCTGACACTTCGAACCTCCGGGCGCGGTAGATGACCAGACAAACCCACAACGAGCCAGACCTCCATTGAAGCACCACGGACGGAAAACTGGTGAAAACCAGTCCCGAAAAAACCAAACCAACACATACTAAAGAACAGTCACTAAACAAAAAAGAAAAAGAAACAAAATAGAAAAACCAGTACATAACCCATAGCAATAACTGAGTCACCCGAGTCAAACCAATACTGATTCCCCCCGAGTTAAACCGTAACACTATGAACTCATGTCCAGTCGCTGCTCCGGGATGGACCAAAACCTCCATAGCCGCCGCCTTCGGAGTATGGAGGCATTATTCGCCGGAGAGAGGCCCGGCCACCCAAGTTTCACCGCTGCGTTCGACAAAAAACCACCAGATCTAAGATCTCCAACAGAGGCAGAAGGCGATGGAGGGTTGTGGAAAGGTGGAAGATGATAGCTGGAGGTGGAGGATGTAATAAGATCTCAAATCTAAAGGAGGGTTTTGAAAAGGCGAGGGGGTGAAAAAAGGGGGGCGGCGCCAAGAGAAAAGGGGAGGGGTGGGGCCGGGAGGCGGCCGCCCCACCCCTGAAAACCAATCGGAGAAAGGGGAAAGAGAGGAGATGGAAAAGAAAAGAGATCTGGGGATGTGAAAAGGAAGGGGCGGCAGTAGGTTAGGAATAAACCCTAGGAGTTTTAGGGATAAACCCTAAGAGTATTCTCCGAGAGGAGAGAGAAGCTCTCCAGAGGAGAGCGGAATTCTTTCTTTTGACAGGTAATTTAGCTTGATTTGAACACCCAATTTTCACGCTCTTGAACACCCAAATCAAAGAAAATTGTTAAATGCATTGCCTTCAAAAAAAAAATTCAAAGAAAATTGAACACCGAGCCCAAAAACTAGCCCACATCTATTGTGATTGTAATGTTTTGTGTATTTTGCTTTTCCTTGAATGGCATACTGATATTTATAGATGAAATTTATTCATTTATAGTTGTGCTTTAGAGACAGTACATCGTAAATATTTTGGAACACCTTTCTATGATTTTCTAGAGCCGCCACTAGTGGGACCCACGGCCATACACCATTTGCAGTTCTGACCGATTGAAATATTTTCCAAGAAGCAACATGCATGCATGGGGAGTCTTGGACTACATAGCGTGTTATCATCACAGAGCGTAATTACTGATAAGGGTTAAGAATTTGTCCTCGTGCATTTCTTTTCTGGTTTCTATTCGCGTGAAATGACAAAAACGACCTTGGTACACATGAAAAGTGAATCTAAAAATGATGTTAGTTTGGTAATTTTACGTAAGCGATCGAGAGCAAAAAAGGAGTGCAAGAGAATAAAAAATGCGTGCATGTATCAATAGTTAATACAGCCGTCTTTCCTTTCTGGCCTTCCATTTGCACAAACCCTATTCTCAAATATTTTACAGGTCTTAGTTTACTCAACGTCTTGATTAATCTTTCGAAGTTCATGAGTCTCACGGCAGGCGCTGGTCCGAATTATTATGGAGGCAACGGCTACGGATTCAGAAGCCATCAAATGTCCAAAAATGTGATGTTTTTTGCGCTTGGCTTCCTTTAATCTTTGTAATCCGTTTTCAAAGATTAATAAATTTTTTGTCATTCAAAAAATATCCAATGTACAAAAAATTTATAATGCACTTACGATAGATGGATTATGCAACTATTGTTAAGTTACAACCCACAGAGCTTGCATAAGTGGACACGAAAAAAATAAATGTTCGTTATTCATCAGGTCACAAGTTCGAATTTTACAGAGGTCAAACATTCAAAATCTTGGATCTAGGTATGTTCGATTGTTATAACTTCAAGAAGTACGCGCAAGAAAACTCGGAGATCTGGTCATCGAACAATCAAGATTTCAATCACAGATATTAATTTCACAACGATTCAAGCACAAATTAACTTAATAATAGCATTGTAAACAATCAAGATTTTATTCACCTTCTCATTTAATGAACAACAACCAACATATTTCTGTCATGTACATGCCCGCATAATTGTCTTCAGCTTGGTACACAAATTAAACACGTACATTTAAATTTCTTGATATCCATTCCCTGATCCCCCACCCATGCATCTACTCGTACAAAATCCTACGATAAACCACCCCAGATGCATCCGCTAACCTCTTATCCTCGACACAACTCGGAGCATTTTCAAAAACCGTCAATCCATCTAGACTGATACCCTCCTCATCGCCCTCGTGAATGTAAACAGTCAATCCATCTAGACTGATGCCCTCATCGACATTGTGAACGTTTGCCAAGATGTCTGCACATTGATTGGCCTCACGATACACATGATTTGGCGTTGTCGAACCGAGTTTTTCCAGAAGTAGCCTACATTCTGCGACCACCTTCTTAAGATCGCCATGAATATTATCATGGTCTCCGTCATCTATAAGCTTCAATACTGCCGTGGCGTCGACCTCCACTTCAAGTTTATTTTCCAGAAAATCCACATGCGTAGCAATTACCAACCCGTCCCGAAGAGCCCAGAATTCGGCTTTTAGACTCGAAGCGTACCCCATATCGCGGTGAAACCCGTAAATCCATTTACCTTCGCTGTCCCGAATGATGCCGCCTCAAGACGAAGCTC
Source organism: Vaccinium vitis-idaea (assembly GCA_963854785.1). Taxonomy (NCBI): domain Eukaryota; kingdom Viridiplantae; phylum Streptophyta; class Magnoliopsida; order Ericales; family Ericaceae; genus Vaccinium; species Vaccinium vitis-idaea. Next base: position 36,545,436 of record OY978218.1, read on the forward strand.
CCGGGTTCCCTTTCGATGCCCCGTCCGCGTTGAGTTTGAAGCAACCAGGTTTTGGTTTTGTCCAAGAAACCTCTTTAAACTTTCTTTGAACCGATCTCCCATCTAGAGCGCAGAAATCACTGTATCACACAAATTTCGAGTCTGCGAAAAAGACGGAAATATGTTGACCAAAATCGATGATTTTATTGATGTAAGAAATTAGGGTTTACAATCTCTGATGTAATTTCTGATGAAAGAAATAATCCTCTGATTCTTCTCTTCGAATGCTGAAACGAGGGCTTGAAAGCTTGATCCCGAATCAAACGGCGAAATCTTCTCTGAGATTTGTGGAAAAGATTGATGATGTGGCTTGAATGTTCTTCAGTGCTTTTAGGCTTTGATCTGAAGAACTATCTTGCTTGATGAAGACTTGAGGAGTTCTGAAGGGCTTTGGATGTTTTGATCTTCAGAGCTCTGCTTGCTGATGGAAGCTTCAGTGTCTCAATTACTTCAAGGAGTTCTGAAGGGCTTTGGAGCTTTGATCTTCAGAGCTGGGAGCTTGAATGTCTGAATGTTCTTCGGAGCTTTGAGGCTGTGATCGAAGAACCGTCTTGTTTGATGTAGACTTTGAAGAATTCTGAAGGGCTTTGAGGCTTGATCTTCAGAGCTCTGGAGCTTGGATGCTTGAAGACTTGAAGAAATTCTGAAGGGCTTTGAAGCTTGATCTTCAGAGATGTTGAAGCTTCAATGTCTTGATCTCCCCTAAATATGATAGAGAGCACCTCTATTTATAGGGATGTGAGATGGAGAGTTTATGGCAGACTGCAATTCTTTCCATAGTTATCTCTCTCTAATTATTTCCTTATTTCATTTAAAGGAAAATAATTAAAACTTAATAAATATCTTTCTTCTTATTTATTTTAAGAAAGATAATTATATATGAAGAGATATATAATTTATTTCACCAAGTGGCACAATTTGATTGGCCAGACATGATAAATTAATAACTGCATCATTTTGACGCGTGGCTCCATTTAATTGGTCCTCACACACATCTCTGACTTTTGACTTGTAAACACGTGGCATCATTTGATTCGCCATTTATCGTGCTTAGTCTTTTGACCTACAGACACTTGGCAGCATTTAATTGGCTCGTCCGTAAAACTTTGACTTTGACTTGTGACACTTGGCAACATTTAATTAGCCAATTTATGTGCCCTAGCAACACGTGGCCGCTTGTGATAGGCCAGAAATTCTACGTGTCTACAATCACCCTTGCTCAAACCTGCACCACCACATCCGCCAGCCCCGTAGACGCCAACTCCGTACCCGTAGCCATAGCCATAGCCATACCCGTATGGGCCGTATCCGAAACCGTAGCCGTCACCAAAATAAGTCGAACCAACACTAGCCGTGAGACTCATGAATTTCGAAGTCCAAGGTGAAGAACGTTAAGTGAAGTAAGACCAAGAATAAGTTTGTGTAATGGTAGGTGATCAGAAAAGAAAGTCGGCTGTGTGAACAAGAATAGGTTTAGGAAAGTTGGCTGTGTGAAGTGTGTACTATTAAGCCTCGGCCGTATATATATATACAGTTGAAAAAAAATAATAACTTGAAAAAAATAGGTTTGGTGGTTTTCATCCAGTATTTCAAGTTATATGTGTTTCAATTTTTTTTTTCAAGTTATATGTGTTTTGATTAAGCTCTTAACGATATCTGGTCGAGTTGATTTGTAGTACACTTGCAGTACTCGACGAGCTCTACGCGGTGGGTGTATCCGATTGTTAGACCAACTGGCGCAGTTACGTCGGGTGCCGCACAGCATGCTACCCAGCACCCACCCCATTTCCCTTTATCGTGCACCTTTGCATGAGTAGATAAGAATCAGGGATGAGTATTGTGTGTGCATGTACATAACACAGAGTATATGTTGATTTTTGTTCATTAATCAAAAAGCAATTCATTAGATTGTTAAACTTTGTTTTACTCATTAAATGAGAAGGTGAATGAAATCTTGATGATTCAATGCTGTTAGTAAATTAATTTTTGCTTGAATCTTCATGCTAACTAGGTCAGAGGATTTTGAGGAGGCTGAAGCATGAATTGAGGTGAAATCAAACACATCTCATGGGTTGGATTCAATAGTAGAAGATTCGTGTGAACCAATAAAGGAGACATACCTTAACAAACTTCTACAACATAAAACCCAAGAAGCCCAAGAAGTTGAAGTCCAATCTAAGGAAAGGATGGAATATGTGATGCAACAAATTAAAGGCGGCAGGGGAAAATGGCTTAGGGGCTGAGGATCATTTAAAGGAATTGGAAAGAAATATTTTGTTGATGGATGGACCAGTGGTATTGGGATCAAGTAATAACATACGGCCGTCTCAAATTCCAAGCATAAACCTTCAAGTGGAGCTGAATCTTAGAGAAGCCAGGAAAGCATTGAGGAAAAGAACCTCTCAAAGTTGTGATTCTGCTGTCAACACAAATGGTGTCTCTAATTTGCAAAGTTTCCAACAGAATGTCATCCTTCAACAGCTATACGCTAATACAATTGTTGTTGGTGATAAACTGGGGTTTGAATACACAGATAATGATATAAGACACATGAAGAAGTTGACTGAAGTTGAAACGTTTAATAGATTTGCTCCTTTGCTGAGGAGCAACTCTAAGCACTGAAATTCCTCCAAACAAAGAGAAAGAATTGAAAGGGTATTCAAGTATAAAGATGTGAGAAGTTTGTTTGCCATATGTGATGGGAAGCTTTATGGAAGGCTGTTGACGTTGTGGTGAAGATTCAGGTGTTGTGTTAGGAATATAAGCAGGGGCTGGGCCGCAAGTCATTGCAGATTCGTTTACATGACTTAGATGTTGTATTTTTGGTTGTCTAATGTTTGTGGATCATGTGGTGAGTTTCAGGAGGGCTTGTCCTTTATTTAGTCTTCAAATGCTATTTGGTTCAGTAGTGATGCTGCTGTGATGTGTGTTTTTGGTGTTGCTAATGGCTATGGGTGATGCTAGTGATGCTCTAATTGGTGCATCAGAGATTGAAGCTGTCTATGCTTCCTAAGGATCAATCTCGATTATGTTGCAATTTATACGTTTTGAAGGCTGCTTAAAGTAAGATATTTGGAGAGGCGTTTTCATAGTGTTGCAGTTGATAATGGAGGCTAGCTTTTTTGGAGTCTGAGTTGATTATTATTCACTATTGATGTTGATACTGATTAATGTTAGATATCTCAAGGTGAAGGCTTCCCTGGTGCTGTCATAGCTTGAAGTGTTTGAGATGCAAATAGTTCTCAATTTTGGAATGTGTTATCTTTGTGGGAGGTTGACAAGCTACCTGATGTATCTTTTTCCTTTTTCTTTTTTTGCTTTGCATCTAGTTTCTCACTAGATGTATTGCCTTGCCGTTTCCTTGCACTTGTGCTTGGGTATGGTTCCTTTATTCTCGATGTACCCTTTGTTGAGTTTTAATAAATCTTTGTTGCCGATCAAAAAAAAAAAAACAATGGTTCTTGTTTTCGATAACCGGATTTCCAAACCCGCTATTTGCGCACCTCAATTTATTCCGTGACCTTAAAGTTAACAATTGAGCAAAACCTTCCCAAGATTTATAATGTTTGTGATGCAGATTGAAAATTTATATTATTTAAAAATAGTGTTTTAAGTTTTCCTTATTTTTATTTTATTAATTTTGTTAGGAAGTTTACAATTTTAGAAATAAGTATTCTAGAGTATTTTTTATTCCTAGTTGGATTAGGGTATGTTATTTGATTCCTAGTTGGATTAGGGTTTGTTATTTCATTCCTAGTTGGATTAGGGTTACTTTGGCCCTATAAGTATCATTGTAAGCCTAATGGCAGAATTCGGTTGTTTATTGATTAATGAAAATTGAGAGTTTTTCTCTAATCGGTTGTTCAAGGAGGGAGTACCTCTAGTTCAGACAAAATTCGTGATTGTCCTTGTTGCGCGTTATTATTTCAACACGCCTCCCTGCATCAGTTGTTATCAGAGTCTGCGCTCGATTCCGGATCATGGCGCAACAAGGAGTTCGTTATGTTCGTTATGCTGTTGCTGAAGATGTGTATGAACGAAGTAAAGCCGCACAAGAAGCACGAATAGAGGCACAATTCCAACAATTAGAACAGCATTGTTTGGATGCGTTTGCCGCCTTATCCGATCAGGTTGTTGCCCTAACTGTTGGGGGGAATCTACCTCGCCATCATCTTGTTATACCTCGGTTTCCGAAAGAGGAGGAGGTGTCGGATGACGTTTCTATCACCAAACCTTTGGCGGGTAACTATCAGTCGAGGGGGAGGATAAATGAGGCTACCATTGAGTGGTCTTTCACTTCAAATATTATTCCAGATCCAGTAGTGGATTGGAGTAAGCCACCAGTTTTTGACGAAGAACCGGTGGAGAAAATTGCAGAAAATAAAAAAAAGTTGCAAAAAAAGGTGGTTTCTATGTTGGCGTTGTTGGAAACAGATGTAGAAGAATCAATTAAATTTGATTCTTATGAAAAGCTTGAAGACGGTGAAGTTGACAAGAATACTAACGAATATGTTGATCCATTTTGGGAATTTGTTGAAGACACTATAAGTCCATTTATTTTGATCGAGAAGGAAGGTGAATTTGTTTTTTTAATGAAAATTATTCCTTCAGAATTTCAAGATTCCATTGTGAAATTTGGGTTCGAAAAAATCAACTTGAAGTACAAGATCAACGCGGACAAGATTCGACGACTTCTACTGTATAAACTCGAGGACGAGTTTCTTCAAGCCGGAGAGAATGATGCAGATTGAAAATTTATATTATTTAAAAATAGTGTTTTAAGTTTTCCTTATTTTTATTTTATTAATTTTGTTAGGAAGTTTACAATTTTAGAAATAAGTATTCTAGAGTATTTTTTATTCCTAGTTGGATTAGGGTATGTTATTTGATTCCTAGTTGGATTAGGGTTTGTTATTTCATTCCTAGTTGGATTAGGGTTACTTTGGCCCTATAAGTATCATTGTAAGCCTAATGGCAGAATTCGGTTGTTTATTGATTAATGAAAATTGAGAGTTTTTCTCTAATCGTTTGTTCAAGGAGGGAGTACCTCTAGTTCAGACAAAATTCGTGATTGTCCTTGTTGCGCGTTCTTATTTCAACACGCCTCCCTGCATCAGTTTGGCTTCCATAAAATTCGAAATTTGCAGTCCATCCACGTGGACCACGTGCATTACAATATTTTTTAATGTTTGATGGCTTCTGAAATTTTTAGATGTACAATATGGGAGGTAATTTGTTTTTGTTTTCTTTTTGAAAAGCTCAAAGGGGAAGCAAAATAAAATGCTTTTGTCAAGAATGGGATTCGAACCCATGCCCTTTCGGACCAGTACCTGAAACTGGCGCCTTAGACCAACTCGGCCATCTTGACTATCTGCTTTCAGTTTTTTATTCAATTCTTTTGATTGTTATGTTACAACTCAGTACATCCGCCATATTGCCTTAATCTTGGCCATTGTTTGTTGGGTTATTGCTCACTCGCTACTATTTTTTGCTTTCAAGTTTTTGGTCAAAGAAGTAGTAGGGTCCAGAAAAAAATTTCCCAAAATCACCCAAGAAAGAGAAATGGACGGTTCAGATCTATAAAAAATAAATAAATAAATAAATAGATCAGAGCCATCCGATCTTTTTCCTAGACGTTTTCGAGAAAAGTTTTCATGGACCCAAACATTTTTCGTTTTGGTCATAATTAACCTGTAAATGTGAAGATTAAATTCATCAGATTCAACATGCTGAGAATCCAAAAGGATAGAAAAGGCAACGCTCCATGATTTCCTCCCCGTGTTTTCAACTTTAACTTGTGGAGGACAATGGTGACCAACACCATTTTCTTCTTCTCCTCATATAGTAGTACAAAAGGGCATGTGGTGGTGGCTTACACAATGGTCACTCTTTTAAGGTCTCTTCATCATGTTCCCTAGAGAGAGGGGAGAGAGAGGGACCATTCAACTCATGAGCCCAGATTAATGGTAATGAGTTTATCCAGGGCCGGCCTTGACCGTCCAAAACTTGAAAAAAATAAAGCTAGGGATGGCAACGGGACGGGTTTTGATGATCCCGGTCCCGATCCTAAAATTCCCGAATCACCCCTAACCCGACCGGGTAATTTATGGGTACCCCGCCGCTATCGGGTATCGGGTTTACCCACCCCACCCCTTTTTTTTTTTTCACATATTAGTAAAGTATATTGTAGACTCTAATATTAGTGAGCACAAATGATAAAAGTTCACAAAATAACTTTCACAACTTAACCAAAATCTACTATCTAATGTTGTATTTTAGTTGTAAAAATAAAATTATAAGAATACAAATAAAATTTGATGTATATAAGGGAGAAAATATAATTTCATATATATAAAAATATAGTTATACAGGAACCCCTTCCTATCCAAACCACATTTTGCGTACCTAACGTCCGGACCTCCACCTTCCCAATTTTTTTTTGAAAATCCGAACCGTTAGATGTGTTTAAAAGTTATAGCGTTTTTATGAAAAACCGCTCCGATCAAGCCCTTCCGGGTTTTTTTTTTTGCCAAATCTTCGCGTTGGACCTTGAAAACACCTTTTAAACACATCTAACGGTTCGGATTTTCAAAAAAAAATTGGGAAGGTGGAGGTCCGGACGTTTTAAAATCCGGGAGTTTGGATGTGAAGTTTTTTGTAGTTATACATATATATATATATGTATGTCAGGGCGGATAATATCGGGGCGGGGTGACCATACCCCTGACGGGTTTTTCAAAATCACCCCTTACCCCTATCCGTTACCCAAAAAAAAGGAAAAATCCCTACCCTACCGGGGCTGGGTATGGCGGGTTGAATTGTCATCCCTAAATAAAGCCCTCAAATATTTTTAGTACCCAATTACGCATAAAGCCCAAATGATACAACTTAAGGCGCCCATTTTGGAGTTCGCCTTAAGGCTCCCGCAATGTGGCACGAGGCCAGTTTTCGTACAATGATGATTGTCAAAGAAAAAAGAAATTGAAATCCGAGATGTAGGTATTGAAAGGTATGAGATGTACTCTGCAGGATGTAATATCAGAAACTTTGGCATGAAAAACAGAGATGAAATAGTCAAGTCTGTTCTTCATCTCACTTAAAAAGCCTGGGTATTGAAATGGAAAAAACTCTTTTTTTTTTTTTTTTGGTACATCGGAATAGCAAATAACAGAACAAAAAAAAAAAAAAAAACCGAAAAAACAGCAACAAGAACGATAAAAAAACAGCAACAAGAACGATCAACCCAAATCTACACCACATTGCGAAAGAAAAGCATAATATCAAACTTCAACTTGCAGCAAAGAAATTCTAATGAAAAAAGAACCAGAATATTGCAACTCATTGCAAGGGACCTTAGACTGTATCCCTCAAATGTTTTTAAGTTTAACAATACTAAACCAAGTGTTCATAACATCTGGTACAGTTTGAGCAAAACCCGGTGACAGGAACAAGAAAAAACCAAGGATTACCTGACACGAACCTGCACCTTTGCAGAGAAAAATACAGAAGGAAATACAATTCCAGAAACTGAACCCAAAATCGTAGTCTATCTTTTTTCTGTTTTTTTTTTTTTTTTTTGGTCAAAGAAACGTTTCACCCCCTTCACCAGAGATGCATGGTACGTTTCCGACTATATTCCGCAATCTGATTTTACAACTCACTCAATGCCAAAAAGAAACCTCAAAATGGTAAAATTCAAAACCTACTACAAAATCTCATGTGATTTCTATCTCTGAGCATGATTCTTCAAAACAGGCACTCCAGTTAGCCATAAAGGAAGTAACGAATTTCTTTTCCAACGTTTTTAGACTGATATATAATTCTCAAGAGAGTGTGCAAAATTCACAGTTGACCAGCTACACCAAATTTCTTTGCCTACTACTGATATAAGGTATCCTCCTAACCGGCAATTCCTGCAACGAATGAAAACAAAGAACTAGTAAGTATCATGAGAGATATTCCATTCTGGCTTATATGGTTCAAAAGAAAGTAGCCTGATTATAACATAGTCTTTCCGGTCGAAACACGCCCTATTCCAAAAGCACGAACAAAACTGGAAATTGGCTACAAATAATATTAACTTCATCCCTCGGCCAAAAAAAAAAAAAAAGAGTAAACAATGGAGAACATGGTCTCAGCTGCCTCACACACGAACTAAAGGCCAATTTGCTTAATAAGGTAATAAACTGAAAGTGTTCTGCAGGATAATGACTTCATAGTGAAAAACAATACTGGTGTGAACATACGCATTTCCCCATTATAACGAGTGTAAATAACATACACTATTCCATTACTAAAAATCATTCAAAATTCACATAGCAATAACCAGAGCATGACCACAACAAATGGTGAATGACAACGTCCAAATTATTCAATCAACATTTTCCGCAAAAAATGTTGACAAAGTTGGAATTACCTAAACAAATTATTACAAAGCTATGTACCGTGTGTTGGCACTGCGATTGCAAGAGACAAGATGGCTGACAGTTATGGAACATGGTTTAGGTACCATACTAGTTCGCAAGTAACATTAAAGTTTAGGCAATCGTACTCAAAATATACCACTTACTACTACTTGAATGTTTGAGAAATAGGTATAAATTTAAGTGCATTCTTTCTTTTCTTACATTGATCAATCTACAGTCACCATGGGGCAAGATAGCAATGTTGCTGTCCAACACAAGAATATAAGTCGAAACGATGGTGTCTGCAAGAAAAGACTTTCCTAAATGTTTTCAATGAAACCCGGGGAAACACTTGTTCAAATGATTGAATCAACGTCAAGAAATGATCTATAATAGTCCATGTCTCTGAATAGACTACAAAAGGGAATAGTTAAGTAGCAGTACTATGTTCGTTGCTACCCGAGTAGCAGGGACAGAGACAAGTGACACAACAAAAATGTATTTTCCCAAGTAGCCCAGACACAGACACCATAAGGACTGCTGAAATACAAAATGCCAATTTTTTTTTTTAAAAATGCTAATAAAAATTGCAGGACACACCTTGAAGACATTAGCAATTTTTAGATGTCGCCATGCATAATAGAAATGGCTACATAATATATAAGTACATACCGGATAGTGTACACCAATAATGTAACACAAAGATCCTAAGATCAATAAGTAAAGACAACGAGATATTAATAGGTACAAATCTACACTGTTCTCATTGTATCATTAATCTACAACATTGTAACATGTTTCATTCATCTCTAAGTAATGGACATATGTGTCCCCCAAGTGTCCAAAGAGTATCAGGTTCCAAAAAACTATGAACAAACACTAATAAGACATATTTCCATGTGTAAGAATACGAGCTTCCCGGGCTACTTCTTTTCCCAATCCTCAACAAAATGATTCTCAGTTATAGACCTCATGCATGCTCCATCTCTGGATAACTGATGACTGAATTAAGACTATTAAGACTTACGAGGTTTAACCACGTGGTTCCTCTTATCCTTGAGATTAAGGAAAGCAATATACACAAGTCCAAAATTTCTATACAAAAAGGCTGTACTTATGCAGTCCTATCACTGTAGAAGCAAAGAACCACAATTTAATAGATGAATTGCTATAAAATTGTTGTGGAAGAAATTTCTCATCAATTTCTCAATAGGTAGAATTCTCCATGTGACAATACAAAATGACTCTTATCTACTCAACGCTTCCCCGCCAAGAAAAAGCCAAATAACGGTGTGCATTGGAATGAGGGTTTGTATTTTGCAAACTCTGGAGGCCTGCAGTGCACCACAAGACATAGGAGAACAAGAGTTCTCCTGCAAAGAATAACCCTTCTAATCCAGCTAAAGAAATGATGAATACAATGAAATGATATGCAAAATTATACCTCTGTGTGTGTGTCCATAGATTCCACAAGAAACTATAGTTCTAAATATTAGGCAATGAAGAAGGTATTTGTTGAAAAAGGACATTGCAATGAAAGAACCAAAAAAACTGTCAATAATATCTCTAGGTGGTTTTACCAGGGGTTTCGATTGAGTTTTCCTCCATCAGGTTTGGGGCAGGGCCATGTCCACGGATATAAAGGGCAGCGCCACTTTCAGTGTCCGTGTTGCCCACTACCAACTTCAGACATAATAGATTTAAAGTCGGTGGCCGGGATCATACTACTTCAACGGCAAACGCCCCCACACACACTAAGAGTAGCAAAACTAAGCCTCAACAATTGTCTAATTGATATAGTGGATGAAAAGCTTAGAACAGTGGTATGCTCGATTCGCTAGCACATAAATGCAATCATACATGAATCACCGATGTAAAAATGTGCAAAAGCAGAATGCCAGAATATGGTCCAATAGGTGACTTGTGACTACCTTTTTTCTCAATCACATGCAACATAGGAGTACTACATTGATCATCTCTCATTATAATCGCAATAACATCGCCCGCATAAAATGTCTCTGACCTAGTACAGGACTCTGAGGTCTGAACAAAGGAACATTCTTGTATAACCACAAGGGTTCAGGCTTCACCACTTGTTTCCTCTAAACGTACTATCATGTCTCATGTTCTTCCCGTAATTTTTAACGCACAATAAATGATAACAGTACAACAGGAGAAACAAAGTGTCCTAAGGAATAATGTGCCAAAGTTATTCTGAATTTCTCCCTTTTACCAGTTTTCGCAAAACTAGTTACAAGTTGTGTCAAAAAGTTTGTAATATTTACCAAATTTTCAGTCTCAAAGCTAATGTTACAGCATGATTGCCCCTCCCTGCACACATGGCCATTTTTATTAATGCCTCACTGAGAGAATGTTTTTTATCAATGTTACTATGTTAGTCAAATGATTCTTGAAAGAATAAAAACAACAAGAGTAAATTTCATGGTTGCAGGTTGCAGCATGTGAAACTCAAGTTTGGGGCTCTTTTGAGAAGCAAGGTTTATATTGAAAGGTGTCATTTAGGGATGCTCCCATGCATTCATGCCCATAATGATAGGCATTGAGTTTGGGGAGTAGAAACTAGCTTCCAAACTTAGGGTTGATGGTAAGACAAGAATCAGCTTCAAGATTGCATAATCAAGGTTTCAGAAGGAGGAATGGATCAAGTATTGTAAGCTCAAAACATCAAGGGTCAGATGTGCAGTTCCAAAATTTTCTCATTCCAACAGCCACATGGTAAATTTCACACCTTAGCCGTGAGTTTCACAACAGTTCTGTTGGTTTATTCTCTCCATTAGCGTAAAGGAAACCAGCCAAACATCTTAATAGCTTAGACTGCAAAACAATGGAACTAAAACCAAAAACGTAGTTCTTCGTTGGGATTGAAACTTCATAACAAGTTCATTCCCAAGTTGGTGCCCGCGAGGAAGGACTATTGGATGGAAGCGATGCTTTGCACCCTCCACACATAAATTAACCACTCTTTCATGAATTCTTAAACATTACTCATCCAACGAGTGCAAAAAAGAGGGCTCTAAAAAATACATATCAACTTTATTTATCAATGGTATCACGTATTGGAACTATCAATGGAGCAAATGCATAATGTCCAAAGTAAGATAAAGGACTGCACGCTTTAGTAGGAAGATAAAGTTTAATACTAGCATTGAGTGGGAACTAGCTAGAAGTTACTAATGATGGGCACTTACCGCCATTTGTTTGTCTCTCAGTAACACTGTAACCACCACCGTAACCAGAGGGACTTCTAGCAAGAACATCGGATGCTCCATTGCGAAGCCCATAACCAAATGAACCAGATCCCTCCCTCTCAGAGTTCGTCGAACGCCAAGTAGGGTCCCCATAAACTGAACTGCCACTATAAAAATCTGAAAAAGCTCCATCGTAACCGCCATTTGACCCAGCAAAAGATGATGAGGCTGGCCTACCAATTACATTATTGCTTCCATAGCCACCCCCTCCCAAACCATAGCTGCTATCACCACCTCCATAACCAAGATTTCCACCACGGCCTGAAATATTACCTCCACCTTGGCCTGAGATTAGCGAAGGACCCCAATTAACTCCACTGTTGGTAAAAGTGCTTCCAATGGTTCCACCTCCAGACCCCACATAGTTATTCGAATTTGTTGAGGTAGTTCCATCATTCAGCCCTCCATTCCCCCACAAATTCCGATTTCCTGAGCTAAATAAGGAAGTGTTTCTTCCATTACCTTCATCATATCCAATGGGACTATCAAACCTATTAGAATTTCCCATATAATAAGGGTTCAATCCCCGTCCATAGCTGAGAGTATTATTGAAGTTTGTGCTTGCCGCAAAATTAGGGGTCAAACCTGGTTCAAAGTTCAAACCCACTCCATAACCAGAACCAAATGGACCATACCCGCTTCGACCTGTAGCGATTGGACTGAATCTTCCATCCATTCTCAGACCATAGCCTCCTGTAGTAGGAGAGTACCCTGGAGTGTATCCACTGAGGAGGCTATTGATCCTGCTCACACCATAGTTAAATCCACCAAGTGGGCTTCTGGTGGGACCCGGTGACAACTCTTTGGGGACTGCACGCTTGACCTCAACCATTTTTCCATTGAGCTCATGGAAAGTTTTGAGCAAAACTTTGTCCACCGCATCCTCTGAGTCGTATGTGATGAACCCAAACCCTCTTGGTCTCTGAGTGTTGTGATCATACATGACAACAACATCTGTGATGCTCCCAAACTGCTCAAAATACAATTTGAAGTCTGTCTCTGTTACTGTGGAAGCTAAACCTCCAACAAATATCTTCCTTGTGCGTATTGGGCCGGGAGAGCCCTGAATGCTACTACTGCTTCTACTCATTGTGTTCTGGTCATCCCTTGGCACAGCCTTTTTAGCCTCAACCTGCATATGAAGAACAAATGGTGCCCATCAAACTCAAAGTCTATTTGATCTCGAACTAACACAATATACATAGGCACATTGCAAACACATCTAATGACTAATATCATAGGGCCAGTGTTTGGTTCAATAGAATGAAGCTGGATTGGACTGATCATTACCCTAGAATGCTCATTGTTCAGTTAGCATGAAAAAAGAGCGAGAGAGAAAGTTGAACATACATCACAACCAGAATCATCATTCACCAATTTCGATGAAAGGACATTCATTGGGAGGCCAGGGAATTCCTTTCCGAAAACATTTCCATGAACCAAACACCACCAGAATAGAAGACTATACAGGAATAACTAGCTTAAATTGAAATACAATTGCCTACATTCTCAAAAACCACCAAAGGTTGCAAATTTGGATCGATGTTCGAAGATAATTCCTTTCCACTTCCAATTAAGTACAAAACAAAGAGAGAACTTCAGCAATAAATTCACCAATTCCAATCGAACTTACCAGTCTTCCATCAATGTTGTGTTTCTCCCTAATGACTCTCTCTGCCACTAAAGGGTCAGCGAAAACAATAAACCCAAAGCCACGAGCGCGCCCTGTGCTCCGATCCTTCATAATTACTGATTCCAAAACTTCCCCGAAACCACTAAAATACTCCTTCAGACGTTCTTCATTTGTGTCCCAGGAAATCCCACCAATGAACAATTTCCCAAGATCAGATTGCATTTTTCCTACACAAGCGTAGATCAGTTTTACTCAAATTCAAATACAAAACGAACTTTTGCTAACAGATAATTGCATAGAAATTGCAAGACCCATCAAAATTCAACCTTTTAACAATCCATCGTTACAATACAAGCTCCAAGAGAACAAATGCAGAAAAAATCCAATTAAACAACAACAACAATACCTTACTTTGAAGTAAATCACGCAACAGTATAAAACCCGCTTTGATATCCTCCGATTCAATCAAAGAACATCGGATCCTTTCACGATCAATCCAAAAAGAATTCAACAATCCTGAAAAACCCAACCACAACATCAATCCCAAAAAGTTAATAAGATCGAAAGAACAACCCCAAATTGGCGAGAAAACCAATACCCAAATCGAGATTCGACAAAACCCACCTGATTAATGAAAACCCAGATGAGAAATACTCAAAAGAAGTAGATCCAAGAGGAGGCACAGTTAGAACTGAGCCCCCTATATATATATATATCTCTCTCCTCTTTGTTCTTTCTAATTCTTTTACTTCCAAATTGCAAAATACAGATGGAAATGAGTTTAGAGAGAGAGATTCAACACAAATCTGTATTTACATGTGCATACAAATTTATTTTTATTTTTTTCTTTCTCAGATTGTGTTGGAAGATACGTAGAATATGAGAGAAGAGAGAAGAAAAAAAGAGGAAATGGAAATGGCGATGTTCGATCTGATAATGGGGGGATTTCTTTGTCTGTGCTTTATATACTTATTGGAAAATCCCATGGTATGGGTATGTAAGTCATGTATGTGCATGCATGCATGTTATGTCTGAACCACATTCAGTGGAGCCCGGTTTCTGTCTCATTGCAAGAATCAACCGTTGGATTTCTAGAATTCCTTGAGATCTCTCTCATAGACAACTTTTGATGGCATGTTGTTTGGTGATGAACGGTTGGGATGCCTTGATGGTGTGCACTCTTTGAGTCTTTGGTGTGAGTGGTGTGGTGAGAAATAGAAAGAAATTACAAAAAGGTGGAAATCAAGAGAAATGGGTGAAAAAGAAAACACTTTTTCTTGGTGGAAGAGACTTAAATCACATAATGCGTGTGTGTAAGTAAGAATGTGAAAACGTCTTTCAAAAATATTTGGAAATTAAAATTTAAAAGAGCAAGAATTGAAAGCATAGGCAAAAGATTGAGAGTGTGTAGAAAGTATGAATGGCAATTCACCCCGCCCCAAACTTGCCCTTACTTAGCGTAATCGAGACGGGTTTTCCCCAAATGTTCGGGTACTAGGTGGGTTCGGGGTCAGATTTAAAAATAGCGGTCGGAGTCAAGTTGAAATTAACCCACCCAAAATATTTTTACATATAACATTGTAGTTTTACTCTAATATTTATATCACTAAATTGGAAAATTATATTTATACAATAATATTTTTTATCACTATACTTAAAAAAAGAAATTACTCCTTTATATTTTCATCATTATACTAAAATACCACCTTATGTCTTATTATTTTGTTCTGTTTTTTCTTTTAGTTGAAAGATTTTTTTTCTCATTTTTTGATGGGGCGGGGTGGGAACGGGTAAACCCATGAATCACACGTTTGGGTCAGGGCCGTGTCTTAAACTTTGGGTCGGGCCGGGTTATGCCAAAACCCGCCCCACTCCGTTGCCAATCCTAGTGGAGAATCTTACCGAAATATTTTATATCCTAAAGAACTATATCTTACTTATAACTACTTTTATATATAAGGGGAAAAAAAGACGAGATTATGTGAGAATTAATGATAAACAAAATCAATATGATATACATTTTAAAAAATATTGAATTTTCATTAAAATATTAAAGGAGATCTCACTCATGTCTGTATCGCTTTGGTACTCCTATAAAGCAAAAATTGAGAGTGTGTGAAGAGTCCTATCGAAAGATTATATGTGATGGAGAGAAATATCTTACTACTTTTTAACTGTTTTTATTTAAGAGGGGGAAAAAGGAGAGATTAAATGAGAACTAATGATAAACAAAATCAATGTGGTATACACTCTGAAAAATATCAAACTTTTCATGAAAATCTAAAAAGAGATCTCACTTGTATCTTTGTTTCTCATTGCATTGCCTGGGTACTCTTATAAAGTCGATAATTGTGGTCAATGTTGTCCAAAGGGACTTGATCTTAATTAAATATTACTCATTGACCTCAAGTCCTCAACCATATGAACGATTAGGATCTCAATTTTGAACTTAATATATTTTACAATCTTTCTTTTTCTTTTCTTTTTTTACCTTCTATAGCAAATTGGCTGTCAAACTTTTCACCTTGTAGTAAATGATTTTTTTTTTTTTGATGAACAGGCATTTCATTTCACCAACCGCCCTAAAGCAAAGATTTCATCACAAAATTTTGGAATGAACCAAAACTACTAATCTAAGACACGAGCAACTGCAAAAAACACACAGGCTCAAGACATGTACTGCAAAAGCAAACCTACACTGGTTGTCGGTGTTGAAGCTATCGCCGGAAGCCTTAGAGCAATGTGGCAAGTTGTACATAGTACGTGATTTCGATACATTTAAGGTTTAGAAAAATTTATGTACATATTTCTCCATTAAAAAGTTTTATTGAATCTTGTTGTTAATTCAATTAAAAGTACAATTAGTATCTAGAGTATCCGGGAACAATATTGTTTGCTATGAGGGGTCGAAATTGTTTTATTGTGGGTCATGTTGATAGTCCTTGAAAAAAAATCAAATATACAGGAACAATAATTATATAGTATAGTTGAATCGCTGATCATTCATTATCAAATAATTTTACGGTTTTTTTTAACAAGTGTAATTGTGACAATATAATATAACATATGACTTTTATATAATAATATCAATCTAATTTGCGTTTGAATTACCTATTCAATGAGTTCAACAAATATATGATTGCGATCAAATCACTAAGCTCGGAGGGAGAGACCCGACCTATCCCATGTTATCTTTTGATTTTTCACCTTATAATTCAAATAGCAAAATTCTAGATTTCATCGATAAATTTGTTACCTATAAAAAAAAATACAAAAATCTATATTAGCTTGAGACCAGAGAAGATAGCTTGCTAAATCAGTCAATCTAATGATCCAAGCTTCATGTTATAATAAAATTATCTTTCTCTTTTTTCTTAACTCTGTATACAAAAAGAATGGCTTAAATGGGCATCAAAATTGTGGTGGATTCTCCACTAAGATGCAAGCATTAGCCAACAGTCAAATTACTAAATTAAGTTTGTCAATGAATAATACTAGGATTTATTTTTTTTTTTCTTATTTTACGATTGTCGGATATAAGAAAATAAACATGTTAAGGTATTGTGTTTAATTATTTCCTATGAAAATAACAGGCATATTCTTATTTTAATAAACATGCTAAGGCATCCGAGCGGATTGGTGGTTCCATTGTCATTGTTGTATAATTTTGCGGCTTTTATATTTTTCTTTGTTTTTTTCCGGACCAGTAGTGTCCCTTTTAGTCTAATAATATATGTTTTTTCGGTTCAAAAACATGGTAAGGCAAGACTTTGTACTTACTACTTGTTTTTGGGAATTGATAATCGCACTCCAAAAATTGATGCAGGCACTCCAAGCTACAGTGATTTTCCAAAATCACCCTTTTGCAAGTTCTAATTTTACTTCAGGCGCTCCTAAAGTTTTTTACTCTCAATTTTACTTCAGGCGCTCCTAATTTTTTTTACTCTTCTCCTCTGCCTCCTCTGTTAACAGAAGAAGAAAAAAATGACGCCCACTAAACCCTAACCTGTAACAAAAAATCTATTGTGAATTGGGTGTTGTAGATCAAGGATTGAAGCTCGGAAGGTAGTTTTTTAGTTCTTTTCTTATGATTTTGTTGAGATTAAGTTATGATTGGGTGGGTTTTGTGTATTTTAAGAAGGGCGTGGTTTGGTTAAAAAATTTCGCCATCATCGCTTCACAAATCCAGATGAGAGGGGAACCAAACAAGGGAAAAAACATCGATGCACTTCAATACATCACCACCACTCCACTACATACATAAATGTTGGAAATTTTTGGATCTAAAAGATGGTTTAAGCTCGTGATTATTTTTATTTCTTTTTTGAGTAGATTCTCCACGTCGAAACTTACCTTGGTATTCTGATATAAGGTTTCTTTGTTCTAGCTGTCAATTTTTTAAGGTTTCCTTGTTCTAGCTATAAATTTGTTATGAATATTTTTGAAGTTTTTCTGACCCAACTCTCTCTAACCTAACTTCTCTCGTAAACCCCTTTTTTTAGCTTCCTCTCAGCCAGATGCCGCTACTCAGGGAGGCCGGCCGCCTCACGTCAGTCTCTTGAACACCGGCTCCCCTACCCTCCTCTTGTTTTTTCTATCTAAGTGTTTTGATTAATCTCCCTCCCCAATCCATCCAGCCGCCACGCCGATCGTTGATTTCTCCTGCTTCGATCTAACATGCAACAGTAGATTTGACTAGCTATGGACTATGATTGCTTCTACCTTTATCATTTCGACTACTAATGTTAATTGCTTCTGACTTTTTCTGTTTGGTTTTGGTTCAATATTCTGTTTGGAGTGCCTTAGTAAATGAAGAGATAATTTGGGGGTGGAGTGCCTCTAGTAATTTTTATATTTTCAAAAGGATAGTTTTGTAACTTCATTACATTTTGGAGTGCTTGCATCAAAAAAGGGAGCCCCAAAATCAGCTCCCTTGTTTTTCTTCATACATCTTCACTAATTTGCTTAGAAACTTCAAATAAAAAGGAAATCTAGTTTAGTTGTTGAGGTTTGGTAAAATACATGAAAACATCCCATAAAACTCCCTCGAAAATGAAATGTGTGGATGTGATTCATCAATGTACTATTGTGATAGTACACTGGATGAATCACATCCACACATTTCACTTTCGAGGGAGTTTTAAGGGAAAGTTTTCATCTTTCATACACTTTTCCTTAGTTGTTTGGTCCCCCTCTCTTTAGGAAAATGGTCATGATTTAAATGATTTTGATATTACAGTGTAGTAAATCAACATCTTTATTCTTGCTCCCCACGAAATGTACTTTGATCTTTACATTGGACGTGGGGCTTGCTGTGCAGCCTGTGCACAAAAGGTTTTCCCATGCATTATCATTTAATGCCCTCTTGCCTTTTAAGTTATCAGATGACCTCTAAAAGGGTATTTATGTCACTTTCTTTTTTTTTTCCCAGGATCTTTATTCAAGTTATTCCATTATTTGTTATTTCGAGTTTCGAGTCAATTTTTTTGTGGTGTTTTTGTCTTCATTCAAAAAAATTGGGGGCCAGATTGGGGGTTCCCGGTCAGGAACTCCACCATCAACGGTGAGCAGCGGCTTCCAACAGCTCCAGCGGACGCGAAGACAATGATCAGAGACTTCTGATGACGCATGCAAGGCAGCGATTTCAATTTCCTGTACTTTTCTTTTCTTTTTATTTTTTATGTGTTTTTTCGGTTTTTTCTTTTTTTGCAATTTTTGTTGTTGTTTTGTTTGCATTAGTTGGCTTTTAATGCAATTTTATCTCTATTTCTCCCACACACAAAATTAGAGTTTAGATCACAGTTTTTAAAATTTTCGATTCCTCTACTCGAGACAAACCAATAACAGTCAGCTCGAAATTGACAAATGGTGGATAAAATTTAAATAAAGACAAAACGGAGCCAGGTAGTTATTTAAGCCAAACTTGGCCTTAGTATGTTAGTATAAATGAAATTACTACAAAGACCAACCTCATGTCTATAGAAATCGAACTCTAAACCTCGAACGTAGCGCTAGGGCAAACCCAATTTTTTTGTCACTTCAGCATGTTATTTTAAACAATTCATGGACTATTGACTTCATTAGGCTAGTGGAGAGCACGGTTGCTAATTTGTTGGCTTTATGAGTTTATGTGCCCCTTCACTTATCGTCTAGGGATGACTAGATGTTGGGTTGAATTGGCACTGCTTCTTCCATACTCGATTTCTAAATTTCACGCTCACTTCTATACTTGTACATGTACAGAGATAATTAAAAGTCACCAAATTCATATTCCTATGGATACCAGGTAGAGTAGGTATTACCTAATACCAAATTACACTTTGAAGAAAGAGCCAAATACGCAGAATAACTTATAAAAACTTAAGAGATAAAATAGTCCTTAAATAAATACATGTCTAAATATGTCACAAAATTAAGCCAAAGTTCCATACATATTAGTTTTATTGTATTGGCATAACTAAAACAAAAGTACATAACAAAAAAAATCATATAGCATTTAACAAAGATGCAAATGAGTGCGCAAAGATATAACAAAAATTGGGTAACTAAGTCACTATTACAAAATACATAATGAATTACTCGTCGATGACTAAGGTGAGAAAAATATAATTTTCCAAGAAATGTGTATGTATAAGGTGTATGTATAATGAGGAACATGCATTATAAGACAGGTACGGGTATTAGGGAATGGGTATGGCAAAATCATCCCCTCCCCATACCCAACAGGTAGTATATAATTATTCTCATACCCACTCCCAGGGTAAGAAATTGGGTATCCATGGGTATGCTACAATATTTTGACATCTCTATTATCTTCCATTTAACAAAAACGTTACAGACGGGGTCAGTCTAGTTGATTACCAAGTTTGTTCTCCACACAATTGATTATACCGCAATAAAGTAATTTCTTGTGAATTCCTTACTCCCGAATTAGGGAAGGGATTAGTCAAGGTGCACGTAACTGTCCCAGACACCCCTAACTGTGGACCCAAAAAATGGTTCATTTATGATTAGGTTACAGAACTGTCCTGGACACCCCTAACAGTGGACCCAAAAGCATTCGTCTCGTGTAAAGATGTCTAATGCTATATAGTACATTCAGATTTGATAATCTTATGCAAAGCTTATTTGTTTTTCTCTTTTCAAAGGTAAAAAAAAAAAAAAGAAGAAGAAGAAGAAGAGTACCAAATCTTCATTTCTTTTTTCCTTTTTAAATGGTTGGTTGCCATGGTGAATCCACAAACAAGGGGCTTTTCTTGGCTTTTGGTACAGTCTTTAAAAAGTTTATAATTTTCTTAGTATTTTCTCTTTGGGGCTACCTATATTTTCTTTAGTTTTCTTCTATTTTATTTTAGACTTCTGCACTATCCTATTTGACGCATCTTTTAATAATAGGTTGTAAGGGAATGTTTAGACTTTTAGGTTGGAAATATTTTGATTGTCCACAAATAGAGGTAGGATTCTTATGAATTTTATTAACTTATTATGACGGAACCGGGGTCCTGGAGGGCGACTGTGTAGGGCGTCTTCCGAACCGTTGATTTCTACAATAAAGAGCTCGAATTTCGCCTTGTCAATGGACGGCTCAAATTTATAAATGCCAAGATGAATCCGAATTATTAATTGTCGAAATCAACGGCTCGGGAGTCGTCCTATAGGGGCGCCCTCCAAGAAACCCTCCTCCCATTGTTGCCAGATCTGTTGCGGAAGCAAATTAGGCTTGTTAATCCTCAAAATTTTATTTATTTTTTTAAATTAGAGGCCACTAAATGTTATACTATAATGTTCTACTAGGTATAAAAAAATAAGTCTATTGTGTTAGCGGAATTATTACTTTTGTTGCTAAAAGAGCAAAAGGAGTGATATTTAAGTAATACTTACTATACATTCTTGTAATGATCAATACTTTCGGAAATTTAGTCTACGTTAAGGGGTCTCAGCCTTGAAATTCGCCTCGGGTCTCCAAAATGCCAGGGACGACTCTGTCTGTTGCAACTTTTTACTTTACATAAGATGGGGGGAAAAGAAAATACAGTGCTTGAGAAATCCAGCCAAATAAATTTACACTACGATACCATCGTGTGGAGTTATCTCATCTCATCACATGTTTAGCTCCACAAGGTGAATTATTTCTGTCATTTTGAAATTGAAACGTACTATTTTTAGGCTTCGATTATGGGCTTGATTTTCCATCCGGCCTGCCACTTGTTGGGATGGCATTTCCAGATATATATATACGGCCCTTTTTGTGTTTTTGCCCTTTCGGCCCAAGTACTCTGTCCTAGAAACCACTATTTTTGGGCTTGTTTTTCCAAGGCTGTTCCTCTTTATCGACTTTGTCAACTTTTTCGATTTTTTGCTCAAAAAATCCCAAAAGATTCTGCTCACATAAAGACCTTGTTTGGTTTGGGCTTTGGGTTTGTTTTTTTAATAATAATTGGAGGGAGAAATGAAGGCAATGATCGGAGAGAGAGACTGAGAGAGAAGAAGGAGAAGACGAATTGTAAATAGGGGTAATAATTGGATAGAAATGTGATTAGTAATTGAGTAATAATTGAAAAAATCGGTCTCAAAACTCAAAACGATGTCACCTTTGTTACAGTTTATAGATAAGAGAACCATGACAAAAAAATTACGAGAAACGCACTCTATATCAAGTTGTCTAATGCAGTACGTGATAAGATTGAAATCTTCTAGGCATAACTATGGGAGGGAAAAAATTAGTAATAAGTAGAATTATTTTTTTTCCGATAAATGAACTCCTATAAAAAGCATCCAAGTTACATCGAATCATACTGTGTGATGTGTATATTCTTATATTATAGTATATATATAACTTACATATCCCTAATTGTAACAAATCAAAATTTGACTTTTCCAATTTATCAACTTAAAAAATTACAATCTTTTGGCTTGATATTTCCCATTTTAACTCTGTTAGCGTAATAAGGGGGCATAATAATACTATTGTATTATTTTTCATCTTTATCCAAAAATGTTTTTTTGTGTCTCAAATAAACGAGTTTAAAAATAAAAATTATCATCAAAAAATCTTTAAAAAGCTAGATGAAAGAAAAAAATAATTTAAAATAGACAAACTTTGGAATTATTTTTGTATTTATTCAACTTTTTCAATTTGGTTCATATTTTATTTTATTTTTTCAATTCCTTTTGTCAACACGAACCAATAATTCAATAAAAATGACGTACAATTAACAAAGGCCAAACAAATTTCTGGAACACACCAAAACCACCTCTTCTCAAAGATACCATGCACTTGGCATCATTTTTATCATGCATTTGACACCGGTCGATTCAATCAACAGAAATGATAGGAGAGTCGAAACAAGGGTTTAAAATAAATAAATAAAACAAGGGTTTGAATTGAAACAATCAGAAAACACAGGGTTTATTTTGCTATAAGCGTCAAATTCTGGGGCTTTTCCATTAATCTTCCTCCCTCCTTGACTTCCTCTGGAAGCTTTTTCTTTTTTTTTTCCCTCCAAAGACCAAACCCTTGAAAATCCAAATTCTCTCTCTCCCTCCAACGTTTCAAAACTTTGAACAAATCAACGAAAACTCTCTCAAATTCAACGTAAAATCGCAAGCAATGAAGACTTTGCCATCATCTTCTCTCACACGCTTCTGCCCTAATTGTCAACCTCCTTCACTTCCCTCCTTAATAAATTCTCCCTCTCTCCCAAACCCTGATTTTCTATCTCTAACCCGCGCCATGTCTTCCCTCAAATCCTCTCCCTTATCGGCCTCGTTCGACGCCGACAAGAGGGATAATCCAATGGGTGAGATTCATGTTATTGTGGGGCCCATGTTTGCTGGGAAAACTACTGCTCTTCTTCGCCGGATCAACTCTGAATGCAGCAATGGCAGGTGCGGTGACTATGTTTTGGAGATGCTTAAATTGGTGATATTAGGATTTAATTAACTTTTTTTTATCGCTAGCATCAAGTTTAAGCCTTGCCCAGATTGTGCAATTCATTGGGTTTTAAAGTAGTGGCGAATGCAAGATTTGTACATAGCGGGTCCAGAACACGCATATTCTATGTATTCTATAGTGATACCAGAAATTATGTTCAATATTTGTATATTGCTACCTGGTAGGTCTAAGTTTGTGTGTATATATGTAGTCACTTTTTTATTTTACGCACTCGACAAAAAAATTGTTGATTACTTAGAATCATTAAGAGTTTTTTCACCCATGTATACTAATTTTAAGAATTTTTTTTCATACAAGGGACTTGTAGGGCCAACCTTATAGGATTATTCTAAATTGACATGCAAGTCTAGTACAATTAAAGAGAATATTTGAAGTTGTTCATAGGCCGAATCACCCCTTTTGTTTCCCCTTGTTTTGAAGAGTTGAATTGTACTCCCCCATCACAATTTAGTTGTCTATCATTATTTTGGATCTCTCAAATAAGTGTCTATGTTTTTCAATTTATTGTGTTTTTTTTGTTTGATATGGATGTTGTTTGATAACTTTCAATCAGCTATATTAGGTGGAAGTTTATTAATTCTATAAAACACTACAAATTGTAAGATATGGATGATTTTGTAAGTGGCACATATGCCGAATTGGACAAACAAATGGGGATGAGTAGAGCAATATGCTAATGTACACTGTACGACTGTACGTCAGTGGACATATGCATGATTTCAACCTTGGGGAGTCGAAATGTTTTTGGGATGGCAGATTATTATTTGAATTAATATTGGGTTGATGTATACGGCATTTTGAAAAGTGTTTTGGGAGGGAAACTTATATTACCTATAAGACTTTTATAAATAATGTTAAAGATAAAGTTTTGAAAAGTAACAATTTTGGTAACGGAATGAATTGACAACATTTTACACGACATGTATATGTGTCACTACATGAAATTCAAAATAATTATCTATAGAATTACAAATCATGTAGTGTCACATTAGCATATCGTGTTCATGATTGTACATATTGTTGTGTTAGTAGAACTTTTTCCTTGAAAAGCTTCCCCCAATACTTATTCTTGTACTTGTACTCCGTGATCCACTTTTTGAATCTTGAAGTTCTGATGCTGACTAATTGTAGTTGTTAAAATGATTGGAAGTCCATAAAATGTGATTTTTATGTTGAATGTAGAGTGAGTTTTTAAATATGCTAATCTTTTGGGTGATCTGCGTATTTGTAGGAATGTCACTATGATAAAGTCAAGCAAGGATACACGATATGCTGTGGACTCAGTCGTGTCACATGATGGGATAAAATTTCCCTGTTGGGCATTGCCGAATCTACTGTCATTTAAAGAGACATTGGGAGCTGAGGCATACGAAAAGGTGATTTAATATGTTATCTATTTTAATTTTTAACCATTTGCCTGTTTTAAAATCAAAAGTATAAATGCTTTTGTGATGATTTGTGTTGGTGTAGAATTTTATTATAGCTAAAGTGGTCTAATCATGGAGGATGAGAGCAACTCATGATCACTTAACACTCCATGCAATGGAAATCTCTTTTGTATGTGATAGGTTCCACCTTGGTATCTTGTAACTACAAGATAATCACAATTGTCAGGATTAAGTCAGCCTAAGAATATCATGTTTGAAGAATCACTAGCGCACCGTTGATGAATATGGATTGAATTTTTAACTGAAATGCTGCTCACATCCTGTAATTGCTTGTAGAATAAGCGTAGCGACTCTCAACTTATACATTGGGACATATTTCAAGCTTGGTATTGTTGTGCTTTTTGACATCATTTTCTAACTGCAATACTCTGTGAGTGGTGACAGCTGGATGTAATTGGCATTGATGAAGCTCAATTCTTCGACGACCTTTATGATTTCTGCTGCAATGCTGCTGATTGCAACGGAAAAACTGTAATACTTGCTGGATTAGATGGGGACTACATGAGGTTCTTCTTCTTCTTTTTCAATTTTTGAGGTTCCATCCAAAAGCTAGTATTTGGCTTGTTATCTCATTCAGCAATATAGGTCTCCCTTTTGTAGTGCTCTTGCCTGCTACTCAATGTTGATGATAATTTTCCCTTCAAACTATTGGCTCCTGCCTTCTTAATGGGAAATTAAAACGTTAACTGCAGAAGGAGCTTTGGCTCGGTGCTTGACATCATACCGCTTGCTGATACCGTAACTAAGTTGACAGCTCGGTGTGAGCTCTGCCGCAAGCAGGCTTTCTTTACCTTAAGGAAAACTGATGAGACAAAGACGGAGCTGATTGGTGGAGCTGATGTCTACATGCCTGTCTGCCGCCAACACTATGTCAATGGACAATCTGTCGTGGAAGTGACGAGGACTGTCCTAAAATCTTGTAGTGAAGTCCAGACCGACTCTTGTCTAGAGGAAGTTGCAGTTGTGTAGTTAAGTATGACATTGGCTATTGAGTCTTGACAGTCTAATATTTGTTGTGCTTCTTTGTGTTGCCATCAATTGTCTATGTAACATTTTGGAATTAGGAATTCATATTGTTTGTATTTTATTCCTTCTCGTATGTATATCAGTATATATAGAAGGAATATTGTTAATGATGCATTGATGCTATAAAGTTTGGCACTATACTACACCCAGTTAATGTCCTAAAGATAGCAAACAATATAATGAGGCAGGCTGCAGCATATGCATAGGGGTGTAATTGAGCCGAGCCGAGTTTTGACCTGCTCGGGCTCGGCTTGCAAGAAAACTAACTGGCTCGAGCTCGGCTCGAACTCGACACGAGCTACAAAACCTAGGCTCAAGCTCGGCTCGCAATATTTTTGTTTAGCTCGGCTCGGCTCGCATTGGCTCGAAAGTCACGTGGGTATCATGTGCAGATGCGTGGCATGGGTTGTGCTTTACATTTATAAGCTTACATCTCAATAAGTTTTTAAAATCTGTCGATGTGGGACTTCCTTCGCTTCATCTTCTTCATCTTCCATTCTATTTTTTCTCCTCCTTCAAAATAACTTCAGATTTTCTTCCCAATCTCTGTAACCTAGTAAAATCGAAACCAAGTTCCTATTCACCTATCTTCTTCAGAAAAACACAAAACCCAAATCCATAAACCCTTGATTTCACCCCTCGTTTTATTCTGTTGCGTTGGATCCCAAAGAATGTAAATGGTATTTCAGTCTCTCTTTCTTCCCTACTCCTACATGGGTTCTGTGGATTCTCCCACTTGATTTCCAGAAAGTATTGTCTGGGGCTTTGAAAGTTGATTGTAGGACTGATTTTAGAGAGAAAAAATCTGTGGAGCTCAGTCAAATAGTTGTCGCTGAGAGTCAGAGATCTACAATGGAGGGTGGGAATTGTACCCACAAGTCCCACATCGCCTAAACTGATGCTCACCAACCCTTCCTTTTCCTATAAAGAAAGATACCAACCCAACCCTCACGCGTTCTCACTGTGCGCGTTAGCGTCCTCACGCTGCCCCTTTGCAGTGGGGTACAGATGTATTTATTCTGTACAGGTACAAAAATAAAAAAAGAAATATTATGTATATATCCTGGCTCGCGAGCTCATCCGAGCCGAGCATATAGCAGCTCGAGTTCGGCTCAATAATTTGACGAGCCAAAAAAATCAGCTCGAGCTCGTTCGTTTATTTGACGAACCCAGCTTGAACGAGCTCTTAGCGAGCCGAGCTCGCGAACGGCTCGGTTCGCTTACACCCCTAATATGCATGGTGAATGTGAATATAAAAGGCTAGAGCTGCTAATTGTCCATCATTATCAATCAATACCAAATGTTTTATCAGTTTTGCAGACTAACATTTAGACATACTAGAGATTAGGCTCCCAAGATTAGTCGAGGTGCGTGGAAGCTGGCTCGGATACCTGAGTTACCAAAAAGACAAAACATTTAAACATGCTAGGGTTGAATCATCTGGTTCCAAATTTGGGTACTCCTGATCACAGATTTTACTGGTTCTTTTTATTCACTTCAATTTCGTAGTATGACTAATTTGGTAACGTGATTTCAACCTTGAGTTAACCAGTACGTATGCGTAGATTTAGACAGCACTCAGAAAGAGTAGCACAGATGTGGAATTGGTCTTGCGGCTCAAGGTACAAGTATACAAAATATTACATATGTTCATCGACATCACCATTTTGATCTGCTTTTATAAAATATGAACGAGGATTTCTATGGCCTATTTTATTAGGCACCTTAACTGGTGTATCACTGCTTCTTTGTCCACTCCAAATCACATTGCAAACAGGTGCTAGGTATGTGCAGTGCTGACTTCTCTTTGAGATGGCTCCCCTTTGTTACATTAGACAAAAAAACAAATAACTACCCGTGCGTACTTTTGGTGGTGGATATCCACTCTACAGACTTTTTCGGCTTCCACAAGAAGACCATTATAATCATGCCAAAAGAGAGTATGGCTGCAAAGATCAGTTTATCGAGTCTTTCTTTAACTTTCAACTTCTAAGGAGGATTAACCTCGTCGCAGAGGCTCTTCCTTTCATCCTAAAGGCAGGGATACAGGATCATTTGTTTTACCATTTGCTAAGATTGGCCATTTACGTGTTATTTGCTAATCTGAACCAACAGTTTAGCTGTTATGGAAGCAGAATGCATCACAAACGAACTGTTAAGATGTAGAATTATGTCTAAGTTGTTTTCTGAATTTTAATACATCAAAAGCTATAATTCATCCATTACATCATTATGGCCAAATGGTAGAGGCACCTGGCTCTTCCTTTGATTTCTTCCTCCCGAATAAACCCATTCTACGAAACACCTTCACAATCCTACTGGCATACTTTCTATGGGTTGCAAAATTCACAGAACCAATGCAAGCACTCACTTGACCTAACGGGTTTTTCTTTCTGCTCAATGAACTGTACGGCATCAAGTTTTGTGGATTAGCTGCTTCTGATTTCTTTTCAACTGGATCTGTTATCGGTGACATATTCTGCAGTTGAAGGCTTTTCTTTAATGACGTGAGTTCTTGTTCAAGACTCTGAATTCTGAAGCTTGTGGATTCATATTCTTTCCTTGAGCACTCGGACCTCTGAATTGCTATATCTCTCTGAATCAAGAAGCTGAGGGGTCTGCTGACTGCTTCTCCTCCTCCATCTATGTACGGACTCTCGCTTAGGTTCTGGCTTTTGGAGTTTCCGTATCTTGAGCTTGAGGGGCTTCCAGATAATTCCGCACCATGTGTGTACCTAAATGACTCTGAGCATTCTTTGAAGGCTCGGTGTGTGTTTAGTTGCTGAACAAAAAGTGCTTGGACTATTAGGCGCAGTGGCATCAACTCATTCTGAACTGCTTCGATGCACATTTCCTGTGATAGTTTCTGGCAGTTGAGGTATTTGCGCACATACCCTTTATCATCTTGTGATATTCCTAGATGTGCCTGAGGATCAGAACCAACTCTTAGTCATTGTGCCAAAACTGAGGCTTTGTAAGATGGCTTGAAATGAGAAGGATTTCATGTTCAATTTCAAAAGAAAATGTATGAGGTAGAAGAGATGCATCTTATTGGGTTCATTGTACAAGTGCAATACTTAATATCAAGGATTTCAAATCACTCCTATTAAATAGTTAATTTCAAATTCACACGATAAAGCTCCAAACTCAATGTCTGAATCCATATGTAAGATATCATATTAATATTGAGCCATTCTTGTTCAACAACATTGTCAAATCCCTCCACTTCACGTAAAGCCAAACCCACATGCTTATAGATTTGGGATCTATTCTACATTTTTGTGTTCGAATTGGCACGGTGAAATAAAATCATCTGGTATTGAGACAAAAAATAACTAAGCTAAGTAACATATATTAGGCATATCATGCTTTTACTTGTAAAAGATGATGCGTCTTATAGATATTGTGTAAACTTACCATCTTGTCAGGTCAAATTGCTCAGATTCAGTTTGTGGAAGCTTACCTGTAGATATGTGTTCAGTGCCTTGTACAGATGATCATGGCTTAGTCTGCTAGAGATTGGAACGATTTCAATAAGCTCCATGAATCTTTTCGGCCCCATTTTTGTATCGGGAGCTATATTCAAAAGATACGAATCCCACAGTTCTGCAACAGTGGAATGGCTCGTTGAGGGAGTATTATTTGAAGCCATGTTGGATGAGACGTAAGTTGAAAATATGCGCTCCATTGTAGCCAACTCTATGCTAGAACAAATGGATTCAGTTCTATTTGCAGGAAGTAGAAAATCTTCCACCATTGCCAAATGCAAAACAGAAGTAATCTGATCTTCCAATTCCGCCATTCTCTCACTTTCCAAACCAAGTTCAAGAGACCTGGAAAGCAATGAGAAGGAGAAACCAGAAGGGATCATTCTACCACCCTTATCCCCCGTCGGAAGCAAATCAAGAACACCCTCTAACAAAACCAAATCTTTGTTCTTACCATCCTTATCCTCATTTCTCTCACCCGAGTTCTCCCAATATTGTCTGGTCTTCTTTGAAACCAACCATTTGTTCGCATAGAAAACAATGATGGGGCTAACATTCTTCTCTTTCATCCCTTGTCTTCTCAATGACCCAATCACCCTTTTGAAAAACCCAAATGGCAAAGCAATGAGATCCTTGATCCACAAATCCTGGTTCAGGATTTCCCTACCTGTTTCACAGGTCCAGGCTTGACCGGTCAAAGCCTCGAGTGTAACCACTGGCTGGAACCGTATCCTATCCGGGTCAAGAATCTCCATACAAGCCATGAAAGCAAGAGACTCAATGCAACGGCTCACAATTAACAGCTCTTCTGCCCATGGAAGTAAAGTTTGGCACTTTTGGAGGACAATGAGGGTATCATCCCAACTTTGTAAGACCACTTGGTTTAGATATATGTCGAAACGATCACAGAGGTTTCCAGAGGCATGAACTTCTGTCATTTCGAGAAACTCTGCTGCACATCTTAAAGATGCTACGTTGAAGGGGTCGACTAAGGTGGAGGAACCGTAGATGAAGAGTGCAATCATCTCAAAGGCTTCTGGTCCGCCAGGGAAAGTTTGGGGCAGCTCAATCTCATTCGAGTCTTTCAGATTTCTCTTGAAGTATCCGCTCTTTGAATAGAGTGGGTGCTGCAAATATAGAGAAGAATACAGTCTAAGGTAAGCTTGCTATTCCTTGAATTCCTGATGCAAGTTTTTCTCTGGGAATAATTGCAAAGCCATGAGAAAAACTTAGCAGTCTAAGGTAAGCTTGTTAATGTTTGAATTCCTGATGCAAGTTTTTTCTGTTGTAATAATTGCAAAGCCATGAGAAAAACTTATCTTATGCACTTGTCATTAACAACGAGGGGGACATTCTGGAAATAATTAGACAAGTATTCTATTGAGGCTCTTTGATTTTCTTTTGCAAGAAAAACTGCAAATTTTGTCATTTAGATGGGTCAAATGATTCCAATTTTAGTACTGCTAGAGCACCTCAAATGGGCAGCCAAATTCATCACCAAAACTATAATTTGGCTAGATCTCTCAAGTTCCACGAGTAGCTAGATCCGTTTCTATTTGAAAAAAGGTCTGCTCGCGCCAACTATCTTCACTCTTTAGTTTGGAAAATTGATGGGGCCTCCAAAAGGCTAGACTCTAGTTAATTGGTTCTCTCCCTCTCTCGAAAATATTCTGAAGTAATGAAATTTTGGCACTGTAGCTAACAGACGATGACTTTCGTATTGCTATTTTTGTGCTAACCATTGGAGACGCTCTAAAATTGCACTCTTAGAATTGCTCCCCAAAAGTTCTAGTTTTAACTTCAGAGTTCTGTTTTTCTCTTCTTACCTTATGCAGGTTAAAGATTCTATCAGCAACTTGAACGCGGACAGAAACAGGTAAACCGGTCTCTTGGCTCCTGAAATAGGCCAATTGTACTTAGTTAGATCAAAAGGAGAGAGGGAGAGATGCTGAATTTGAATCACAAACAAAAAAACCATCTTACCAAGAAATGATCTTAATCTTGAGCAGGGCAGCAACGTTTGGTGACGAGAAAGGACTGGAGAGAACTGGACTATCTTTGAGGCTAGCTGTGTCCATTACCGTAGGTTTGTCAACAAAGACTTCAGATTCAGAGCTGAGCTACAAGGTAAGACAATCTCTACATTTATATAACCTCTCTATATCTTCGTGCGCGTTGCTCGAACTCCACATTCGAGATCGAATAAATCATACTATAATCAGAGAAAAAAGTTTCTCGAACCCAGGAAACAAGTTGGAAACTGAGAGAGAATTGAAGGGAAAAAAAGATGTAGGTTGAGTGATTTGTTCACACACTCGTGCAAATTGCGTACTTGTATAATTTAGTCAAAGATTTTAGGCACACGAGTGAGCTCAGAAATCCAAGTTTCCAGGCTTCAAAAACGTTCTCGAGTGGTGGGAAGTTGGAAATTCTGTGCCATTTCTTGGCCTTTTGATGCAAGAAACAGGATGAATTTTTCCCTCTCTTACCTAAAAGATAGTACAAGTCTAAATGCTTGCGTGTGACTGGTTTTATACGGAGGCCAAATTAAAACTTGTTTCCGAAAGCTTAATGAGAAGTATGTTCAAGCTCAAGCCAGTCTCATACAAGTTCCAACCGAGCCGATCTCAAGTAGTTTTAATTTTATAAGCTGAATGAGCCGGGTAGTAGTTGTTCATGCTTGGTTTGAGAGCTAATAAATTAGTGAGCTTAAAAAGTATATTGGAACTAGGTTTGTTTACTTAACAAACAATTTATAATACAATTTAAAAGTGTCCAACACGAGCTTGAACTTTAGTAGCCCGTTTTGTTCCGAGTAAAAGTTGTTTCCAAACCAAAATTAGTACCAATATTTGCATCACCTTTTGCAGGCCCCCAAGAGGAAATCTAGTCCTTGATTGGTATGGGTGACTGCAGATGATTGGTATTCTACAACTATTTTTAATTTCAGAGAATTATTGTGCGTTTCACATAAGTATAGTTGAAAAGGGGGTATGGGAAAAAACCCCAAGGGTTACCCTAGTGCACAAGACTCTCCTCCTAAGGTTTCACGTTCGAAATTTTCTGGGTGTTATCAACTCTTTTGGGGCCAGTTTACACAGAGTTTTACTTTGGTTATTAAATGGGGCGCCTGCTAATAGGCAGTGAGATTGGTTTTCAAGGATTAATCGAGATGCGTTTAAGCTTCTCGGACACCTGGTTTCCAGTATAAAAAAAAAAATTGTATGGGGAAGGAAATCAATATTGGTGTTAGTGTAAAGGGGAGGAGAAGGAGATGAAGTGCGGAAGAAGTTTTTGTGTGCTTTTTGAAGTAGAGATGAAGACAACACCCAATACGGCACGGCTTCTGAAAAACTGGGGGGGATAGTTTTTTGGGGGTTGACTGATTTTTCTTTTGCCTTTGCTTTGCTTACTCCTATCAAGTCTCAATCCCCATACACCATTTTATTAGTTCCCCATAAATATTTTACTGGTTTTTGTTATGTTGAAAGGTTAGTTATTTTTAACCCAAATGAGTTGGCCTCACGATCAAGGCTCGGGACCTAAAGAGTTCGTTCCCTCCTAATGTTTCAGGTTCAAAATTCTCAGGTATTATCAATTTTTTCGGGACCAATCCGTACAAAAGTTTGCTCTGGCTTTAAATGCGTCTCCCACAAGTGGACGGCAGGATTGGTCTTTTAAAATCAGTCAAGGTACATGTAACTTGTCTGGGCACCTTCTTGTATAAAAATAAAGGTTACTTATTTTCCGTGGAGTAAAAAATGTTTGAATATAAGCAAAATTACAGCTACAGGTGCTTGGAAATGAAGCAAGAGACAAACCTATTCCCTTAAAAATGAAAAATGTCAAGTGGGATTCAAAAGCAGGCTTATTAATTGAACTTGCTTGGATGTTTGTCTTCTTTATTCTAGTATGTATTTATGGCAGTATGGGCTGTGACTTGGAATTGTCCCTGAGGAGTTGTCCTTTTATTTTTGGACTACGCCACATTGAAAAAGTTTATTTTATTTTTTTTATTTTATAACTCAAGTTTTTTTTGTCAACTTATGCGCATCTCAACTAATTTTAGAGGCTCAATTCCACCGCTCACTTGCGGTGAGCCAAATTAGAACCAGAGAATCTCCGTTTTGGAGTATGGACTGGTCTCAAAGGAATTGATAGTATCTGAGAAGTTTCGAACTTGAAATCTTAGGAGGAAGCAAACTCCTAAGTCTCATATCGTGAACATCTGGCTGAACCCTTGGAGTCACATTTTGTGAAAGTTTAGAGAGCGGGGTTGGTGTTGTGCACGATCCTTGCTGTCCGTTCGGTGATCCAATGGTCCAGATTTCATCTTGCAGTAAACGGCTCGGACCATTGGATATTAACGGGAGAAAGTAAAAAAGATTATTAGAAAAAAAAAATGGAAGTGGACAAAGGGCTGTGATGTTTTAGGTTTAATTCAGATAATGAAAGGTTGACCATGATTAAGCCAAATATCATTGGATTCTCAAAGATTTTAGTTACTAACATGGAATTGGTGTTGGAGTGTGAATTACGAAAGTAAAGTATGACTTTTATCGCCCCCAAAAAATGGCATTTACCTAAACGCCTATCTGAACCAGTGAGGCCGATGGTAACTCTTTCTTTAATTTAATAAAACACTGGTGTCGGGGCCGGCTTACGGATTAATTTTGGGTGATCAATCTCATCGTCTATTAACTATTAATGAAGAGCTCAAATTAAATCCGGAGCAAAGCTCCACATGGACTTTTTGCAAAAGAGTTTATCGCAACTAAAAGATTTTAAATATGAAATCTTATTATTAAGTCTCGGGCTTTGACTACTAGGCTAACCGCATTGGGTTAAAGCCGATGGTAACTTAACATTTCACTTTCAGGGTAGCCAATCCCCATAAGAATTTGAATTGCTTGAAGAATGCTTTTAGTTCGTCTTTGCAGCAGAAACGTGCCCTTTTAAACTTATTTTGTTCGACTCTGATAATAAAACTAACAACGTCCAAAACCCCAATTTTCCAAATGCGTGACTACATGAACATAATTACTCTGGTCATAGTTTAAAGGATTAATTTTGACCATATTTCAATGTTTAACATTTTCCAGACATTTGAGTAGTGTGGTTGTTTTTGTTAAAACGAGTCCGTATTCATCTCCTAAAGCGAGACAAGCTGTGAAATACGTAGTGCGCGGTATGATTTTTGTGGAGGTTGGATTATTTTTTGTTCATGAATCCCATTATGACGTAAATGAC
Source organism: Vaccinium vitis-idaea (assembly GCA_963854785.1). Lineage (NCBI taxonomy): Eukaryota > Viridiplantae > Streptophyta > Magnoliopsida > Ericales > Ericaceae > Vaccinium > Vaccinium vitis-idaea. The sequence continues at coordinate 36,579,949 of OY978218.1, forward strand.
CTATATTTTAAAGTTAGTTTTTTTTTTTATGGTGATTGTTTAAGATTTTGCGGAGTCTGGTATCGGAACAAGTTCTTCACACGAGGAGAAGTTCCTCGTGTGGAGATTCTGGAGAATAAGAAAGGGAAAAAGAAGAATAAAGGAACAGAAATAGTACGAAGTATCATATCAAAGGTGAGTATCTGATACCTTAGTGATGTTACATTTTGAATGTTATTATTTTCATCTATACTCAATTATGTGATTTATATTTCAAAAATATATGTAGTACGCTTATAAAGTTTATGAACCATGGAAAATTTTACTGTTTATGAAACGCTCTAAGTTTATGAAAGAAAATAATTTCCATATTAATCGCGTAACTCTGGTATTAGTAACTCACATGAGCTGTCGTTTGTGAAAAATCAAACTACTTTTTATAGGTAATGTAAACTAGAAGCTAAGACTTGGAAGCTAAAACTTGCTTTCTCGCAATGTTAAAAGAACTGGGTTAATGTCGTGTATTCTTTTTTTTTTTTTTTTGAACGGTAAATAACTTCATTAATCTTGAAAAGGAACAAGACTAATAGGGGCAAGGAAAGGCAACGAAACAGGAGTCGCACAATCCGAGACCCAAAACAACGGTTTGGCAAGGAGCCAAACGATCCAAACCCCCAAGGGTCAAAAAACCCGGATAACACAATAAACGAGCACATCTAAAGGGCCGAAACCCAACACCCAATGAGTCTAAAAACTCTGATAAAAACAATAGGCACAAAAAATCTCAAACAACCCTAGATGCAGCCATCACCACCCACCCGCAGCCAAACCCACCACCTCCCCCGAGAGCAACACTCCACATGGCCGTTAAGCACATCGGATTGGTCCCAAAGACGAACCCGTTAGGAGAAAAGCCACCACCGACCGCCTGAAAACCACCACGCCGTTAGGCAAAACCGAAGACACCCAACAGTGAAATCAGCGGGAAATAAGAACAAATGTACGGCGGCAGCAGAGCCAAGGGAGAAGCAGGACCGGCGGCAGCCAAAACACCAACGGTGAACATCACCAAACCCGAATAGATCCAATAGCACAGTAATGTTGTAGAACAGCTCTGACGGTATTTTGTAAATATTAACTCAGCTTTCACTGTTTAAAATTGTTTCGTACTTTACTCAAGAATCATTGTCCGGCCATTGTCCGGCCACGATAGCCCGACTGCGTTTGGGGTCATGACACAATATCTCAATTTTGAACCCTAAAGAAACAAATTCTTAGGGAAGGTCTACATGCTTGTCCTGTTTGTTTGTTATCACAAAATTATCTATCTAAAATCTCATCCAACTCCCATTATTTTCTTTTTGTTATCAGCGGCGGAACCAGGTATTTAGTCCGAGGGGGGGACAGCTTAACAAACATATTTTTTATCAACCAAAATTATTAAGATTGTAAAAAAACTATTACAATGATAATATCAATAGTACTCAAAATTATATATATCTTGCAATAAATTGGAATTTCAAAACTAGATACCAATAATACTCAAAATGGCACATTTAAAACGTCCGCCCCAACACAGCTCTGCCCATTGCCATTTTATTTATTAGTGCCGAATAAGAAGTAGAGATAACCTACCCAATGAGTAATTCATGTTTTAATCCTTATTGGACCTTGTGGGTCTTGTTCTAAGCCCAATGTTTTGATGGGCTTGCGGGATACCCAAGTCCAATGGTGTTCCACTTTATAGATGCATATACACATATATATACATGTATGTTTGTAAAAGTCATAGTCTGATTCTGTAAATTAGGGTTTATGGCCAGTGATTATATCAGATTACATTCACACCATCTTTCGGGACAATCTTGTAAGGGAGCGGTTCCATTAACACAACAAATAACACAACATTTGACACAAAAAATTTTTTGTAAACCCCACGCGAATGATCGGAGTCCTTCAATTTATTTAAAATATGTTTTTAAGATTATCTGTAAAAAAATCAACTCATTTGAATATCGGTAAGGGCTTGATCAGTTCATTTAGTTGATTCCTGTCAAATTTTACAGGATAAGTTTGAATGAACCGATCAAGCCTTTACCGATATCCAAATGAGTTGATTTTTTACGGGTAATCTTAAAAACATGTTTTAAACAACTTGAATGGCTCCAATTGTAAGCGTGGGGCTCCGATTACTGTTGTGTCAAATGTTGTGTTATTCGTTGTGTCCATAGAACCGCCCCGATCTTGTAACGTTCTAAATCTTGTACTTGCTCATTGAATTCCATTGTTAATTCCTTCAATTTATTCTAGTTTTGATAACACAGAATCAATCCAAAAGTAACACTTTTTGATGAAGAGCCGAATGATTCAATTAACTAAAAAAATTCAGAAGAATCAAGTAAAATGAACCAATTCATCCCAATCCCGGCCCAATTAGAAGAATTTCTCAAGCCCGGCCCAATTAGTAACTCAAACTTGGGATGAAGCACATCGATTCAATAGGACTTCAAATTGATACAAGTCACTAGAGGTGCACACCGGCCCGGTAGCCCATTTACAATAGCAAACAGGGATCCTACAAACAGGAAATTCCTCTAAGCCATGATTAATAGTATTAAAATAAAATTATTATTTAAACTATACCCCATTAAATAGGAATGGGGATCCTGCAACGCAATATTCGTAGAGTGCATCTGGACCGTCCATCTCCGCTATCGGTGGTACAAATTTGTTTGTTTTTTGACCGATACCCCTTTAAATAGGAATGGGGATCCTGCAGAGCAGTCTTCGTAGGGTGCATCTGGACCGTCCATCTCCGCCATCGATGGTTTGAATTTGTTTGTTCTTTGACCGATAAGCATCGAATGCAGAGATGGACTTGTCTCATAAACATAGGGGCATTTTTGCCTCTCCCTCTATATTTCTTTGTTCTAAAAAGAACGACTTTTCTCATAAACATGAGGGCATTTTTGTCCTTTGAAAAATAAGAAGTGGACCTAAGGCTTTACAAAATTCATCACAATGAACACGAGGCATTTTAAAAGGTTGAGGTGGACTAGGCCTATTACAAAAGTGAATAATGGGCCTTAGAACAAGGGAATTGATATTGACACTCCTTTTTTTTTTTCTCTATTCATAAAATGCAAGAGTATAATAAAGACAAAAAAAAGAGTGTCAATAGAGAAAAATTAAGTATCAATATCACTTCCCTAGAACAATTCTTTATTGCAAGAAACCCTAAAATTCATATTATTTCCTTAAAACACTTGCAAGAAACCCTAAAATTCTACGAAAACGTCCACCCTGCGATTAAAGCATCGACGGACATAATTAAAAAACCATGTCTATAAATAACAGGGCAATTATCTTCACCAAAATCAATGGTTGGGCTCAAGCGATCCCCCTCTGTCTCGAATCGGGGGTTGTTGAAAGACTCTTCCATGTAAAAGACAATTCTTCTGTGGAAGAGGTTTTTTTTTTTTTTTAAATCTAGACCATTGATTACTGAATCGAACGGTTACCTTTTCTTACTGCACCCTCTCTCTCTCTCTCTCAATTTCTGTTTTGTTTTTCTTGATCTCACGTCATTTCTTTGTTGTTTACGGTGTTGGTTGTTGAATTTGGTCAATTTCTGTTTTGTTCATCTTTCATCTCACATCATTTCTTTGTTGTTTATGGTGTTGGTTTTTGGATTTGGTCGAGACGATTACTCTGATTTGAAGCGAACTTTTTATGTCTACATAAGATTCAAGAGTTAATCGTCGCAAATCGAGTAAACTGTAATTTGCAGTCGAGATTTCCTTTTAATCGAGGAAGTTTCCTGCTACGATGTGTTCCGATTCCGTGTCCCATCGAAGTGGGGGAGCAGAATTTCTGCCCTGAACTTGTGGGATAAGCCATGGAATTACATTCACAACTTACTATATATATTTGTGTGTATATATATAGGTTTGTAGAAGTCAATATTCCTTTTTTTTTTCCATGTTATACCAATTGTAGTTATTTGAAAAAAGTTGGGGTTTATGGCCAGTGATGATATCAGATTAAACACACCATCTCACGTGAAAGCATCCTCTTTAGCACATAATTCTATCCAAATTTCTGACTAAACACAGAAGATTCCGAAACACTCGGATTTTAATCCAAACAACGAATGGCTCGGATCATTTGGATTAAATCCGAGCTATCGGTCCGAGATGGATGACCGGATGAGACTCACTACAACCCTCACCTCACTATAGGTCCCCGCTTCCTTTTTTTATCAAACAAAGAAGATTCCAAAACCCTTATTTTTTCAAACAAAGTGATTCATAAATCCTAAGCGCAGTTACTCATAATAACTCATTCAAAGATCAAGAGACACAATTATCATGGTAAATTAGTAATTACAAGTCCAGCTCACCCAGATAAGCTTCAAGTATATATCAAAACACAGCTAACAGAAAGAAAAAGCAAATGACATAACAGAAAAAAACACATTTCATTGATTTGCGAAATGCACGCAGCAGAGCGAACACGAAAATAAATTTATGAGAATATTACAGAAGCTAAAACATGGAAAATAGAACGGTTCTACCTCTCGGCGTGCTACTTCCACGCGCAAGAAGCAACCAAGTCTTGATTCATCCAACCGAGATACAATGCTCCATCTCTTTCTACAAGCCTATATTTGTCCGAGTAGCTCTCCAGCAGTGTTTTGATGGTGGCATTCACCAAAGAGCTCAATGGGTAGGGAGTAAACCCGGCCATTCTAAACCGCGATTTCCACTTCCCAAGAACCTCGTGCCTCTCCACCCTCTCGTTCCCCTCGCACGCAATCACATTCACAACATCCCTTGCCAAACAGTGTTGCTCGACGTTGATCCGCTCCTTAAGTGATCTCGGAAGTGTTGCGTCGATCGATTCAAACATGGCAGCGTAATAGTTCAACGCCTCTTTAAACCTTGGGAAAAACGCAGCAGTGTTTGTGTTAGATTCTTGCTCAACTAAGGTCACCACTTTGGGAGAGAGGCTTTTTACTAGCCTCAACAAACGGTCCCGATCATTACGTGTACTCACGCTCTCGTCGGGCATGCGGTGAAGCACGAATGCGAAGTTTGCCGCAACTGTCTCACCGGGTCGGGTCCCTAGATTCTCAACCTGAACTTCGCTAGCAGATTTGCCTCCACAATGGAACTCAAATGGCACCTTAAATGATTTAGCAAGCTTAGATAGCCTCAGTCCAACAATGTTAAGCCCACCTCCGCGGGCGTAGGCTGATGCTGGATCGTCAATACCCGTTATACGGATATGGGGCGGCCCGCCAGGCCTTGCTGCAAAAGCCTGGATTAGGGTTACCCACTGACTCCCCTGACCGATTTGGAAGTCAATTATGTGAACCCTACTCTCATCCTTCATTGCTTCCGCAATAGCGCCATTAGCTGACATGTATCCAAACTTGAAGTAAGGGCAAACCTCGTAAAGTATATGCATGTAGGAAAGAAGTTCGGCGCTCGCTGGTTCTTTACATTTCAAAGTCCCGCAAGAGGTCATTCTCGCGACGAGCCCTTCCAAAACGTATGCTCCCAACCGTTCAATCGGTTCACCTGACACCGACACCATTTGACGTAGCTGGGCCATCCACCTTTCTGCAGTAAGCCTATCATTTTCTGATATTGATTTTGCACAAGCAATGAGGACCTGTTTCAAGTCCCTCCTTCTGGGGATCGGTTCTATTATTTGTCTCCAGCTGTCTATGTCGGGTGAGGTTATATCGATATCTCCTTGTAAACCACTCTCATAATTTTCAAGTACGTCAGAATCAGGTCCAAGCATCACGCTTTCCAGTTCGCGCAACTTGTGCCTAAGTTCGTTCACATCATCGCTTACGCATGACAAGCTCATAGGGGATCCATAGTTTTTAATCGAGTGAGACTGTTGTTGTGACATGGGACTTCCATCGGGTGAGAAACTGAAACTTGGGGAATTGAAAACAGTGTATAAGCCAGACGATGGTGATGACTCCAGGGTAGAGTAATTTAGGAAGGAAGACTTCCCATGGCTGATGTTACTATAGCATGGCTGGTGGTCTAAAGTTTGAAACTGAGGGAAACCATAGGCATCAATTTCTTGCCTCGGCTGGCAGTATAATATATTGGACATGGTTGATCCTCGGTGGAGGTCGTGTCAATATTGTCTGCAGCTCAATTATTGATGAATAGTTTCTGAAATTTACAGGAAGTAAATATCAATATGTGATCAAGTTAAGTGGTATTCAGGGTTGCAGCACTAGAAGCCTTTCATTTTCCATCAACATCAGATAAATAATGGAAAACAGAAACATTACAAAAGACTTCAAAGGGTATCTGATACTGGACAAATATAGTATTTAGAATATGATTTTCCAAATGATGTAATGGGTATCTGATACTGAAAAAATATTGACAAATGACAATTCAAGCAACGTTAACGCAACTTCATGGGAAAGCAATTCAAACCGAGCCTTAAGTCCCAATCTTGGGGTCTGCCTACATGAATCCGTTTTGTCCATTGGTCTCTATCGAGGGCATCGTGTTTTATAATATCCAAAAAATCAAGATCTCCTTTCAAACTATTGCCTATGAAGTCAATTTTGGTCTACTCTTTCCCCTAACGCTACCATCTACCATAACCATATAACTCCACTTAATGATTCTAATGAAACAATCCCACTAAGATTCTTCACAATATTCCTGGATTATACCCCTCAGGGCCTCGAGGAAGAAAGACAACTTCTCCTCTTTTTTATACTTGTATTCTTTTTGCTAGAATATCAACAAAACATATTAAGAATCTCATTTTCCAAATGATGTAATGGGTATTTGATACTGAAAAAATATTGACGAATGAAAATTCAAGCAAGGTCAACGCAACTTCATAGGAAAGCAATTCAAACCGAGCCTTAAGTCCCAATCAATTGGGGTCCGGCAACATGAATATTTTGTCCATTGCGCTCTATCGAGGGCATCATGTTTCATGACATCCAAAAGATCAAGATCCTTTCAAACTATTGCCTATGAAGTCCATTTTGGTCTACTATTTCCGTTAGTGCTCCCATCTACCAATAACCATACAGATTCTAATGGAACAATCCCACTAAGATTCTTCATAAAAATTCCAGGATTATACCCCTGGGCCTTGAGGAGGAAAGAAAGTCCTCCTCTTTTCTTTGCTTGTATTCTTTTTGCTTGTGTTCTTTAATATACATTCTTTGAATTTAAAAACGAAGAATTTCAATCGTCTTGAAACCGGGAAATCTATTCCGCTCTCTGCAGACAATTTCAAACCCAAGTAATAATATTTTCTACAGTGGAACTTAAAAACCAAACCATAAACTCTTAAAACATTCCCAAATCAGTATTAGACAATCTTCCAATTTCCTTCAACCCAACTGCTTTATAGTAATCTCTTACGAACTGAAAGATCAGTCCTCTTCGAAGATCAACAAAGCAGGAGGATCGAAAACGGAGTATCTTGGGCAAAATTGGGATTTACAAGAGACCAAAAATAGGAGCAAAAACAGGAAGAACATACTCCATAATGCGACCGGGTACTTTAACAAATACTCTTGAATATCAGATAGAACATGGACAGATGAGGGTGGGTTAGCCCTGGACGACCGCCCTATCCAAGTTTCAATTGTTTCTTAGATAGTAATAATTTTTAAAAAATTTACATGGCCCGCCCAATAAATCTTTGTTGTAGTGTTCACCCAACCACACTCGAATCTTGCGTCCGTCCGAGATAGAACCACATTAGGCTCACAAGAACATCTGTACCTCATAACTGTAGGAAATATACTCAATTTCACCGATAAATCAGGTAATAAGAGAATGGGTTCTCATAATTTCATTTCCCCAAACACTTAACAAAAACGTCAACAGAGAGGCTGTAAATTAACATCGAAATTAACAAGCTTATAATCACAACATATTCCAATCGAACCAACTTGCCAAACAGTAATAAACTAAACCCATTGTATTAAAAGAGAAAACCTTTCAATTTAGAGAGAGAGAGAGAGGGAAGGAAATAGTGTCACCTTCGACAGTATCTAAACCAGACCCATTTTCAGGAATTTGACAAACTCCGCGAAATTTTAGCTCAGAGCTCAAGATTTCCCCAAGAAAGTCCTGAATTGAACCAAAAGGGTTATAACAACTTCATAAAAACAGGGGGAAAAACAGAGTCTTTATAGCAGCAAGTGGCGAAGAACTTTATTAGGGTTGAGAAAGAATATAAGTTTGGAATATTGAAGTCATCAAATGACATACCCACACTGTATTCTTTGAAGAATCCCAAGTTTCCACACTACACTCCAAACCCAGAAAAGAAAATGGGGAGAGAGAGAGAGAGAGAGAGAGAGACGATGGAGTCCACTGAGAAAAGGAAAGAATGCACCTGTGCATTTTATGCACAGGGAAGTAGTTTAAGGCCCTTCCATCTCCATATAATTGCAAGACTGCCATTGAGTTTGCTAAATTATTAGTATTAGTATTATTAGAATCGTTCCAATTTTATCGAATGTCCCAAAGTAACAATATTATTTATTAGTAGCTTTCTAGCTACAAATGTAATCTAGAACAATATTATTTTTATGCCCAAAACCGTTTGTTAATCAGGTCTATTTATTTATCAGCGCAAGATAAATAAAAAATGTGAAGAATTATCATATGGACCCTACTATCTAAAATTCCTAATTTAATTTTATGGCAAACTTTGTGTTTGTGAAACTATCGGGGTGTTTGGGAGCTAAATACATTTTAGATTATGGATTATAAATTTTTAATAGTAATAGGTATCCGAAAAATTATGTATCTGATATGCGCAAAATAGATTTCGTAAAATAAATTTGTGAGTGAAAATTTAAGCAAAATCCAAAAAGCTCCTCAATAGGGTGATTTTTGGATTTTGTATTCTTTCGTTTATTATGTAGAATAAATCATACAAATAGCTCCAAACACTAAAAATAAAAATTGGATAATCTATAATCCAATAATTTGGCTCCTACACAGGCCCTAGTCTCATCTGAGTTTATTTTGAAAACTTGAACTATCATTTTGATATAGCCTTGTTGATTGAACAATGTAAATTAAGTGAGCCACACATAATATTAAAGTGTCTTCAAATCCTAATTTGGAAAGAGATAATAGGTTAAATATTTTTGTCCCCATTTCTAGTTTAACGAGTCAAGCAAAAATTAGGTTCTTCTATGTCTTAATAAATCCACATTAAATAGTTGAATTTTAGAATGCCCTTTGATTTAGGCAAGACGAACAGACACTTCGAGATCTTTTGGAGAAAATATATAGGCACCCATAATTGTATTAAAAATTAGGATTATTTACTTAGAAACTCCTTTAACTATGCCTCTTTATCTCGGACACCCCCTTATAAGAAATTTGCCTATAACTGGACCCCCTCTATCTACTAAACATGTCCCCAAGACCCCTTCCGTCTTTAACCGTCAAAGTTTTAACCTAATTTGTTAAAAAAAAAATGGTTTTTGGTTCCAATAATCCCCTCCATTTGTCCCCCCATTATTTTTCTCCATTTTCCTTCAATTTTTTACAGATCACGCAACCCTAGTCATCTTTCTCCCTCAACGCGCTTGCGTCACACACCCGAGAGTAGATCTTACTCACGCGCCATCTGTAAACCGCGTGTGCAACTTTTTCAGGCCTCCATCTGAGGTCGGGTTTATACCTCTATGATCGTCTAGCCTCTACAAACACAACCTATGATCAAATCAAAGTTTTGACCAACTTCGATTCCCAACAAATATGAATAAGAACAAAAAGTGTGATTCTGGTGGCCTCACCCGCTCAACCCGGGATCTGATACCATTTTTTATGCTCAAGGGAGTTACACACACAAAACATAGAGACAAATTTAAGAGAAAAAATTCATCTGTTACACCATAGATTACAAAACAACTCTCCCGGAAAAGGAGGACCCAAAACGAAGCTCGAACTCGACTCCAATATCTCACACACCGCTCTGGTTCTCTCACACAGTACAAGCCTTACTTGCTCTCAGTTTTGCCACACAAAACTACAAAATGAAATGCATGAATATATAGCATAGGTCTACAACGGGAAAAAGATATGGCACACCAACCAAAGCCTTCTTCAGTGCCCTCTGTCTGATCTCAGAACTATTGCAGCTATTGCCCTTGATCTTCTAGAAGGCTTATCCGTTTGATTTTGAGCCAAACTCAACAGAGGGAAGGGGATGCGAGGGTGTAGAGAGAGAGGGGAGTTGATGTTTAAGCGGTGAAGGGTGGTATACATAAGTGAGGGTAAAAATGTCTTTTAACTCATTCCGTCAATGGAGTTTGGGCTTTGAAGTTCACATAGATAGAGGGGGTCCAATTAAAGGCAAAATTCTTATAGGGGGTATCCGAGACACAGAGGTATAGATAAGGGGGTCTACAAGTAAATATCCCTAAAAATTACACAAACTCCCTCACATGTGATATGTGGGATCTATATGTGAGTGGTAGGTCCCCAAAACTCCAAGAGTTATATAATTATTGGTACAAGTGTTGGTGGTGTCCGAGATAAAGAGGTATACTTAAGGGGGTCTACTAGTAAATAACCCTAAAAATTACACAAACTCCCTCACATGGGATATGGGGGATCCATATGTGAATGGTAGATCCCAAAAACTTTATGTTGGAGAGTTTATACAATTATTGATACAAGGGTGTTGGTAGTTGTAGCAAACATGTATCTTTTGAGGAGAAAGTGTTTATGTGCAATGTTTACTTCCACCACACCCTATGGTTATATACAATTTTCTCTTTGGCCCCTCCTAAAGTATTAATATATTTTTGGAATTACTTCCCTGCAAACAAGGCACTAAATTACGGGTTTTTTTTTTTGTTCATTCGTTATTCCTAATCTATTACATGGGGAGGGGGGAATGAGACTCGATCCCTAGATGCAGTATGGGGCATCCAAGAGCTCTACGGCATGAGCTAGCCACCACTTGCACCAAATTATGGTTGTTTTAGTTTTAAGAACTTGAGATAATGGTAGAACTGATTTAAATAAAAGCCTAGACGACTTGCTAGTTATACTCTATAACCGGAGGGATATGATTATCTAAACATTGAAGGCAAATCTCACATATAGCCGAGGTCGACACTATGATCATTGAAATTGTACTGATGGAGCTTCTCTGTACAGGGATTGCATGGAAGTCTCCCGTGTTTACAGGTATATATCGGCAATCAATGGTTTAGATTATAGAGGAAAAAAAATTCCGGAAGTAAACTTTCAACAAATCTAAACTATTAAAAACATTTTTGAACTGTTAAAATTTTACAGATTGTTCTTTGTTGTCTATAACTCTATATTCATCAAACTACAAAGAAGTCTGTAACCCAACACTTCAAACTAGCTTGGGGACCAACTTGTTGATGGCAATATTGGAAAGTGAGAGGGATCATTAAGTAGAGGATCTTGACCCCAAAATTTTACATATATGCACCAAGTATTGTAAAGAGTTGGAAAATAACTGATAAACCATTTTGATTTGTTTTTGTCTTTATTTAAAAAAAAAAATTGCATTTGTTAGTTTTGCGTCGATTTTTTATGGATTATTTATTCCTCATGACGAGAGGAATCTAAATAGTCAAAAATATTTAAAAAGTTCACTAAAGACAAAAATAATCCAAATTTTTGTGGGTTATTGGATTATTTTTGTCTTTATTCACAAAAATTTTAGTGTAGTTAATAATTTTTTATTCTTTAGATTCATCGAGTCGAGTCGAACTAATACTCCATAAAAAAATGACACAAAACTAACAAATGCAACAACAAAAAAATGAGTAAAAGACAAAAATAAACCAAATGATTTTTTTTTTTGTCAAAGCACCCCTAAATTTCTTATATGAACTTATGAAGCATGGCAGAACATTTTGAGGCTATTTTAGTCAATTACTTCCATTCAAGCCTACATGTGAGTTTTGTCTTTTCCTTTGATTAGAACTTTTAAAGTGTGATTAAAGCATTCTTAGAGATATCATAATTTAATCAACTGGATTTTTCTATTAGTTCCATTGATCAAAACTTTTCATGGGATGGAAAGGGGGTTGTATGAATGTTAGCTGAAGTGGAAGGCACTTGTTCTTCTGTGGACCCAGTTCAAATGCAGTTCCTGTCTAAGGAAATAATTTAGAAGCGGTTCCGCTAACACAATGAATAGCATAACATTTGACATAAGTTTTTTGTGTGAGACCCACGCAAATGATAGGAGCCGTTCAATTTGTTTAAAACATGTTTTTAAGGGTTCCCGTAAAAAATCAACTCATTTGGATATCGGTAAGGGCTTGATCGGTTTATTCAGTTGATTCCTGTCAGATTTTCAGGATAAAACTGAATGAACCGATCAAGTCTTTACCGATATCCAAATAAGTTGATTTTTTTACAGGAATTGTTACAAATATGTTTTAAACAAATTGAACGGCTCCGAGTATCGTTGTGTCAAATGCTGTGTTATTCGTTGTATTAACTGAACCACCCCAATAATTTGTCTTTATTGTGTAATTGTTGGGATTCCAATTTCCACACATGGCTCTTCCCCCACGGAAAGGCTAAATCTTGGACCGACCAATGATTTGAAAGATGCGTCTCAATTTTTGTTTTTAAGTCTAGAACCTCAGGACCACAAGGAAGAGGGGTTTTGCAAATTCTATTCATCCTAGTTTTAACGGAAGCGGGGATGTTGCTGTACACAGGCTGTACAGTAGCTGTTGTGCAGAATTTGGGTCGTTCGTTGTTCGGATAGGCGGCCCAGATTTCAAACAGGCTATTTGCGCAAATAGTTAACTATTGGCGCGAACAGTTTGTTTTCAATCCGAACCGTTGAAAACACTTGTGAACGGCTGAGATTATGCATAACAGCTGTTGTGCACAGGCTGCACAACGTCGTCCCCGCGTCCAGGTTTAACTTACAACATAGGTACAACGACAAACTCGGAAATTTGATTAATAATGCATCAAATATAAGATTATTTTGAATTTGGAGAGATTGGGATCGAAACTGTATAGTTTTAAAATAAATAACGTACCATTATTAATATTTTGGAGGGATTAAAATAATGAATTTATCGTACATATCAAAATATAGATAATAAAAAAAAAAACTAACACTATTAAAAAAATTAAGGGTGAGATCAGGAGATGATTATCCGATATGCTCTCTAATTCCGAATCACCCATTCAAGTTGTAGATTCTTCATATATTATTTCGTTTTCTCATTGTAAACTAATAAAATAAGAAACTATATTACTTGAAAGAAAAGCTACCATATTTTTTAAACTATAGAATTCTTGACCATGTATTGTTTGCATCACCAAGTTTAGTAATTTAATCTCAAGATTAGAATCCCTATTTTTTGCAAGAAAAAAAACAAGGTTCAAGATTAAAATAACAAACCTTCTGGAAGCTATATATCTTAAAGTGGGATTGAAATCCTAAGAATTTGGCCAAGTGGGTATGAGAAAGCAACAAGTGATTGTTCTCCACGACGTCGCATGTTCAAAACTCACATAAACCGCACATTCTAAACCTTAAAGCCATTGGAGGGTTTGGCTGATGATTAACTTCAGGGCATCGGAATTAGTTCAAAGTTCGTGTCAGCTGACTCGGACATCCGAGTATAAATTATAATTAAAAAAAAAAACTTAGGGAATGAATAAATAATCCCACGAAATAATCACCCGGTAGAAACCCAACAAGTGTGATTTGGAATCAAAGTGCAGGCGTTTGAGGAAAAGGTAATCTTGTTTCTTGTTTGTCCCCCCAAAGTTTTAGAAACTAATGGCCCACCAAACTTATCTCCAAACTCTTTTGTCCAATTCCTTTTCCCTAACTAGTACTCTTTTGGCAAGGGGCAATGCTCTTACTTTCTCATTTGTTTATAACATCACTAATGGCAAACTCAAATGTGAATACTCAAATGTTGCCACATCATCTTTTGAGTATTCATTTAATGGGTTTCTAAAGTTAGCAATGTGAAGCTCTACAATGGTTTATTTTTGTCCATAATAAATAAAAAAAGAGAAAATGTTGGTAGTTTTGAGTATGCAAGTTTGATTATTGGGAAAATGTTGGTAGTTTTGAGTATCCAAATGCCAAAATTTGAGTATTTATAAAAAATGTTGCTAACTTTGAGTATTTATCCAAATGCCATTGTGAGCCCTTTTTGAGTGTCTAAATACCAAAATTTGAATATTTTTCTTTTTAAGTATGCCATCGGGATGCTCTGAGTTCATACATGTATGGAATATAATTGAGCTTAGTTTAATGATAATTGATCTTATGGGAGTGAGTTTCCCTACTTGTTATACAAATATCAAGACTTATCTATCTACCACAAACAACAAAGATGAAATAAGTAGACAATCAATCAGACTAAAAAAGATATACATAAATGATTCGACATACAATATTGTGTCTCTAAACCACCGAAAAAGTGACGGTACATATTTGTTGCCTCCCTTCGCCAATACAAGCCACATCTCCCAATAGTATCTTTTGTAGATGTACTGGTATTAGAATACTCCCTCTGTCCCAAATTATTGACTTTGTTCGAGATTTAGATGCAATTTTAAATTGTTCATATCTTTTATTTAGAGATTTTAAAAACTTTGTATAATAGAACTGGTTGAGATCTGGAATATCAAATAAGATCCATATTGCACATAAAATACGTTATAGAAAGAAAATTATGAATTTGGAGCTAAAATCTCAAGCCGGTAGAAACAAAAAAGGAGGTCATCGAGCTTGGTTGACAAGCCAATGGCCCAAAGCTGCTGACTAGACGCCTATAAATCAATTTCTAGTTAAATCCGACCAGGGAGACATCAGTCGCCAATAAGGTCAGCTTCGGTCAACACGCACCCCGTTTCCGGCTTCGCTAAGGTTAAGCTCTTTAAAGAGAGTAGCACTAGTACATAACTTCAAAAGAGCTGCCTTGATCCACCGTGCATAAAGTATGCATTGTGCAATAAACGTGCAGGCCTTAGATTAACAATGTACCTAGCTACTTTTTTATTGTAAATGCAAATGTACCTACTTTTTGTGCCATTCCAAATGAGAACAAGGAATATAATTTTGCTTTTTTGCAGTGGGAATTATTTCATAGAGCTTCAAATGTCGGCTCAATTCCCCACTTCAAAAAAATTATTCATCTCACATATGCATGGCACTACACTAGGTCATTATTTTAGGAGGTTGGCCATTGGACTGTGCAGGGTGCAATCCGGCCATTTTCAGCCACATTTCGGAGCCACTTCAATGATCGGACTCATTTATGTATTGGAACTTGTTAATAAGAAAGAGCGTGCAAAAAATCAAGTCGATCAGATACCGATCGATACTTGAACGTAGCTTTCTTTTATTTTGAAAAAATGAATCCGGCACACTAGATCATAATATGAATCGATCATCGAAGTGGCTCCGAAATGGGCCGTAAATGGCTGGACTGCACCCTTTGCACTTCAATATTGCACAACATGAGGGGAGCTGCCGGATAGGGGGGTGTAGTGGCACCCCTATAGTGCGGTATACGAGTCGTTAATCTCAGCAATCAATGGTTTGGATTTCATCTGGCAATGGACGGCTCAGATCTACAAAGTGTTGAGATGAAATCAGGACCGTTGAAAAAATATCCAACGGCTCGAGTGTCACACTAAAAGAGTGTAGGGCGCCCTACAACACCCCGTTTCCGGAGGTGCCTCCTTTATTTCCTTCTTATAGGAGTGTTGGAACGGAACTAATCTTTAGATGTGCATATATTCCCATGTTATATTAATTAATTACCGGATCCAAGTTCAAGATGGGTAATGAAAAAGTTTAATTATTAGATAATCCATTGAGATTTGAACCCATCATTTTCATTTTAGGAGTTCATCAAGCATTAACCAAAACTGTTTATCTTTTCCCAACTCTATTGTTGTGAGAATCTCAAGTCATGAGTCATGGCCTAACTAGGTTCCAAAGGGAGAGTGTAGGGTTGATGATTTAAAGGAATATTTTGTATTATCACAAGACTCACAGCTTAAAATATAATGTGAAATGCTACTTTAGTTTCATGTTTCCATTCGTGTGAATAGGTTAATTTTGCGCCTCAAAATTTTAATAGAACGCCACACTAAACTATACTTGCCATCATAATGGTCACATCAATGATTGTTACTATATTAACATGCATATTCAAATACGTCAATGAGTTACATATACGCCTACGTGATTTGGTTGATCCTGAAAGTTAGGGCCTAATCACACATAAGAATGACGTCTGCAGTAAGACTAAGTAGTATTATATATAGTACTAACTAATATAATAGCGTGAGGATATGGAGACAAAAGTAATATATAGAAGGATATATACCATCTAATATGAACTTTTCACATTACAGAAAAACTTCCGTAAAGATACATAATTGACGGATTTAGACGTTATCAAAAGATTTATAAGTTAGCAAAATCCGTTATTAGTTTGAGAGATTTATACGGTAGGCGGGTAATTGAATAACGGCTTAATAGTTTAGGAATCTAATTGAAATTTATTAAAATTTGGGTGCCTATTAGATATTAGATATATTGACATCAATGGTTGTTTTTTTTTTTTTTTTCCCTATGCCATTCCGAACAAGAACAATGTATGTATTACTTTTTTGCAGTGGGAATATTATATAATGCCGGCTCGATTCCTCACTTCAAACATTTTACACCTCACATTTGGCACTTGGTCATTATTTTTTCCTCCTTAATTGATGTTGGCTTTATGGGGGCAGGCATCCATTATGTACTCGAGCGCCTCCTGAAGTGATGGCGCGAGGCAAGCATATTGGGAGGATTAATCACTTTCACCTTTCAGTGATATATGGGCAGCAGTGCGAAGCACCTCATGTTCGCCTGCCACTAAGTGCAGGGCTTTGCGCTGCCCTTTAAGATTAAATTGTGCCTTCCTCTAATAGCAATTGCTTTTAGATGAATTGGTTAGCATCTGATCCAACAGTTCAGGTGCGCGTAAACTACCCGACACCCTTGAGATTCGAAGTTTATCCATTAGCTCATCATTGAGATTTGAACCCATTATTTTGTATTTTAGGGGTTCAAATAATTGTAGACACCCCAATTTGCGCTACTCAAAAACTCGGATTATGGCCCGTTGGCTTTCCCGATGATGAGAATGAATCAACAATTAAACCACGAAAATGATCTTGGGATGCAATTGCAAAATTCTTTCATAGCCTAAATCACCAAAATCCTGAACCAAGGCACCCCAGTTCAGCTTGAACCAAGGCACCCCAATTCAGCCTGAACTAGGGCGCCTTAGTTCAAGCCAAATCAGGGCACCCCTACTTCTTGGCAACTGGGGCGCCCCAGTTCCACAAAATCATGATTCAACCTACAAGAGAATAACATCATGGTGTTTATTCTGTTCATACAGTTCAACGAAAGACCAGGAGGTTTGTCTATCCTAACCTGGGCGCCCCTATTGCCCTTTCCAAGCCTATAAATAGGCTCATGCACATAAATTTCTGAGACACATATGACAACTCTATTTCTCTTGCTGTTATTCTCCTTCTCCTCTTACTGCTACTTGCTCTTCCTAAGCTGCTGCTACAATTCACCCTCATCACCATCATAATTTTCATTCCTTTGTTGCACTCTCACTTCACTTCTACTGCCATAATCCTCCAATTACCCTCTTCAAAATTTTAGCCACTTCCATACCAAAATTCCATTATAATCCAAAAAAATATTTCAAAAAAAAAAAAGAACCTTCAGCCACTTTGATACCAAGTTGACTCAGTACCTCAACCAAGTTCTATAACCTACAAATAACCACAGTTTATCCATCATTTGATAACAAGTCCAAGAGGTGCATTTCAAAGATCAATTTTTAAGGTAAAATGAAAGTTGAATCCTGAAGGAAAAATTCCTCAACTTTACATCCCAGTAAAATATACTGGAAATGTGCCAAATGAGGAATGAAAATTATTTTTATCAAATTATCGCAAAATTTGCTGGAAATTAATCAACTAGGGGGCGCCCTAGTTATGCCCAAATTAAGGCGCCCCAGTTCACTATTTTTGGCAATTTTCTTGTTTAAAAAAAGTTAAATTATTTTTCCAATAAAAATAGGGTCAAAATTATCATTTTCTGTCACTTAAATAAATTTACAGTTTCTCTAATTTATTTTCCCAAAATTTTTAAATAACTTCTCTTAAACATTCTTCTTTTTGAAAGAATAATAATCTTTCTATTTAAAGCATGATTTTTATAAAAAAAAAATTTTTTTTTTAAAGATTGTTGTATATATATATATATATATAGGATAAACTTCTAATGAGGGATCCCTCATTTTAAATAAAATGCGGACCAAGCAATTTTTCCACTTTCCGAACTGAATTTTGATGATCCGAACCGTTAGATGTGTTTAAAATGTGTTTTTAAGGTCTAACACGAGGATTCGTCCAAAAAAATACCCGTAAGGGCTTCATCCGATCATTTTTTGTTAAAAACGCTATATCGGATGAAGCCCTTACGGGTATTTTTTTGGACAAATCCTCGTGTTAGACCTTAAAAACACATTTTAAACACATCTAACTGTTCGGATCATCAAAATTCAGTTCGGAAAGTGGAAAAATTGCTTGGTCCGCATTTTATTTAAAATGAGGGATCCCTCATTAGAAGTTGATCCTATATGTGTATATATATATATTTTAAACATCTGAATCAAAAGGGGAGAAAATAAATTTTAGAAACCAATTTTAACTAGGGCGCCCTAGTTCCCTTTATTTGGGGCGCCCCAGTTATCTAAAATTAGAATTTATTTAATTAATTTCGATTTTAAATTATTCTGCTGCATTTTTATTGTTTAAATTATTTTATTACATTTTATTATCCAGTATTGTCATTTTTCATGCATATTGTTTATTTAATGTGTGAATGAAATTCCATTATAAAATATTTTTTACAAAATCCCACGAATATTAAAGTAGAGACCGGCCACGTGTCGGGCAAGAGGGGTGCCGTAAAATCCTTTCCCTCTCGTAACCTGGCTCCGAACCCGAAATATTTTTGGTTAAAAAGATCAGTCGCAAAGCCTTTTCCAAAATAATGGCACAGAAGTCACATTTTTGTCAAAAATGGTTTCTCGGGTTATTTTCCGCAAATCCAGGTGGCGACTCCAAAAATCAAATCAAATTTTCAAATCGACGAAGTCGAGGGTCCCGTGGCAGCGTCCACAATAATATTTGGCTTGGCCATTAAATTAACGTTATTTTAGGAGTTAAATACCTAGCTAGGTTTCCTAAAGTGAGTGTAGGCTTGATGATTCGAAGGAATTTGTATTATCATAAGACTTCCCAGCTTAAAATACAGTGTGAAATGCTACTTTTAGTTCCATGTTTCCGTTCGTGTGAATAGATTTATTTCGCGCCTCAAATTTTTAATAAATCGTCATACTAAATTACACTTATCATCATAACAATCACATCAATGATTGATATTACTAACACATTCAAACACGTCAATGGTTACATATATATATTAACATATATACATACGTAATTCAGGTGGTCCTGAAAGTCACTTTCACAGGGCCGCCTAATTATACATAAGAATGACATCTGAAATAAGACTAACTGATGTTGTAGTTCCCGGTAATATAGTAACGTATGGATATGCGGATAAAAGTTCTATATAGAATGATACCATCTAATATATGAACTTTTCACATTACACAAAAACTTCCATAAAGATAGAGACACATTAATTGACTTACTAAATTACAATTGTCACATCATTCTAGTGATATTTTGTCTGTAAAAACAACTTTCCAATATACTCCTATATTACCGTGAAATTTCAATGATTGTACGTAGAGCAAACGACAAAGAACAGACCATACACAAACTGGACTTTTATGCAATTTCCATGTCCTTTCCTGCTCCTTGCTTAGGGTACTTGGGAGACTTAACTCCCCCATGACAAATTGACAGACCATTTTTTGGTCTTCATTCTGCATCGTTAGCTAGTCAGCCTCTTTGTCTCTTCGGCTCTTTTTCTGGTAGGCGGTCAAAGTGTCCGGGTCATCTTACCTTACGTATACCGAGACTTGGAAATTCACAAATAATTACTCACTTGTGGCATGACCCCAAGAATTGAACACCGATAGCAAATCCACTGACCAACCGGACTAACTCTCGGACTTTTGTCTTCATCTATATTCGCTTTATATAAAGTGGAATGCTTTGCAAACTGCGTTTGTTCCCAACAACTTTTCCTTTTATGTTTTGTATGTATTTTGGGTCTCAGGTGGGGTATCTTTGACCCTCTTTGTTTTTCTTTCCTAACTTGAGACCTCTGATTTTGAATTCCTCGTCTTTAATCACGTACCACTCTTTTGTTCATATTCTAGAGGGCGAAAAAAATTGGTTTTCGAAAATTCCAAAAGCACCTTGGAATGTTTTTATAGGAAATGGACATTTTTTCTGGCAAAACTCCTTGAAAAATGAAATTTCAAGACCATTGTGTCAAAAAGGATTTCAAATAAGTCTTTTATGGTGTTCGAAATCGTATTTACAAGTCTTTTTTTTCAAACGATTACAGGAAGTGATGTTGCGTAACTAAAATTGTGGGAGCGCTTTGTGCCCAACACATCGGACAAGCTCATATTTTGTACTTTCGTCCAAAAAAATAATGCAGAAATGGAGAACAAAAACTAAACAATGGGCGCCCATGGGTGAGTCTTGCCCACTGTTAGACTAAGACTCAGGTCAGGAGTCAAGACTTGAGGCCTCTTTTTTTGGCTGTATAAGGCCAAAATTCCCCATTTTCACCAGAGAACAAAAACTAAACCAGCTATGGACTTGAGACCTCTTTTTTTGGTTCCAAGTTATATTAGACCAAAATTACCCATTTTCACCAGAGAACAAAAACTAAACCAGCTATGGGTAAGTCTTGCCACTGTTTGAGAATTGAGACTAAGACTGAGAGTCAAGACTTGAGACCTCTTTTTTTGGTTCCAAGTTATATTAGACCAAAATTACCCATTTTCACCAGAGAACAAAAACTAAACCAGCTATGGGTAAGTCTTGCCACTGTTTGAGAATTGAGACTAAGACTCAGAGTCAAGACTTGAGACCTCTTTTTTTTGTTCCAAGTTATATTAGACCAAAATTCCCCATTTTCACCAGAGAACAAAAACTAAACCAGCTATGGGTAAGTCTTGCCACTGTTTCAGAATTGAGACTAAGACTGAGAGTCAACACTTGAGACCTCTTTTTTTTATTCCAAGTTATATTAGACCAAAATTACCCATTTTCACCCCATCAATGACCCATTTGTTGAACATAATTTCATACTTTTAAGATTCTTCTCGTTGAGAATTACTAATAATCCAAAAAAAAAAAAAAATCACACAAACTAACAAAAGCGAAAAAAATCTTAAATAAAGACAAAAATAATACAAAATGCTTATGAAGCCAAACAACCCCTTAGTTTCCATTCAAAATCACAAAGTTCAAAACTATCCTAGGTTAGCCTCCCTCTTCTCTCTAGAAAACCTTTCCACCTTCCTCTCTTCTTCCCACTCGGCGCCTCGGCGGCCAGGGTTTCTCTGGGGGGGGGGGGGGGCGGCGCATCACAGCGCCTACTCCTCCCCCCTCATTCCATCTCTTCTATCCTTCTCTCTTTCCATCTCTTCTACCACTATATCCCCTTTTCTGATCTCTTCTTCTTCTTCTAAAGGGTGCAGATGAACGACGGCATCGGAGCGGTGGGCAACATCGGCATCATGGTTCTTAACGTCCGGGTGTTCTTGGGTCGCTTTACCAGTTGGTAAGCGAACCTTTGTGGGATTCTCAGGCGGTGACGAGGGCAGCTCTCAGTGACGTTTCTTCTTCTTGTCTCTCTCTCTCTCTCTCTCCAGTCTGTTTTCTTTCGACCCTTTGATCCTACGCCTTATTGGCTCTATCGCTCTTCCTTGTCATGGCTGCTTGGTTTTCTCCTCCAACTGCGTCTCCACCTACTTTTCTGATGGGATCTCTGGCTTCGGTTTAATGGCAAGGTGATGTGTTGGTCGGGGTGGTTATCGTCGTGGTCTCCCACTACGGTTGGTGATAAGTGCCATGGTTATTGCTTAATGGCTCGGGGAGCTTCTGAGACAGTGTGGTTTGTTCGGTCGTTGGCTCCGCACCCACTTGGGTTGACCGGTGGTGGTTTGGTGGTATTGTGGTGGTGGTGGTTGTCAGGAGCTATGGTGGTAGTGGTGGTGGATGTTTTGCACTTTAGTACAGGGTTAGGTTTAGGGTTTTATTGGGGTTGGGCTTAGCCCACTTGTTTAGGCTAGGCACTTTGTGCTTTAGTGTTTGATTTCGGCTTTGTTGGCCTTTGGGTGTACTTTCATAGTATTATCTAGGCACTTTAGACCCATGGGTGTTTGGGCTTTGCCTTCAAGGTGTTCCAATTTTTGGTTTGATCTTATTTTCCCTTATCGATGTAACCTTTGTCGAGATTCTTCAACAAACTTTTGTTGCCGATCAAAAAAAAAAAAGTTCAAAACTATGCTCCTCTTCTTTTTCATTTTAATTTGTGCCTCTGCAGCAGGCATGGGCTAATGTGGCCCATCAGGCCCAAAACCCAAAAACTACTTACCCTGCCTCTGTCTTTGTGTCATACTTGTCGGAGCTATGGCCCGAGTTGGCCCATCAGGCAACCGGGTTGGCGTGTGTTTTCCAATTAGGGCTTGGCATCTACCGTCTCCCTCCTCATCCTCTTCCTTAATCAAGTTTGAGACGCCGCCTCTCTCTCTCTCTCTCTCTCCGCTATAAATAGTAAACCCTACCGCTGCAACGATCGAAACCCTAGTGGTTGTCAACCAATCCAGGGCTTGGAACCCTAAGCCCTAAGGTATTCCAGTCCAAACGAAGATCGATCCAAACCCTAATGAAGTTCCAGCTAAGCCTTCACGAACTTCTTCGAACGGGTATTTAAAGTAGTAAACTTTTTTTGTTCAATCAAATTCATACGATAGATAGCTCTTAATTGATTAATTCCTTCGCAATTGATAGAATTTCACAACTGATTTGTGTGTAAATTACTATTTATCTGGTTCAGGAAGGTATACATATCATTTGCTGGATCTGTTCTGGTAGCTCTAAAGGTAATCACTTGGCGTTTGCAACCCTTTCTTGCATTCTACTTAGATTGGTTGTTTCCGTACGGGATGCTGTTTTGTGTTTTTGTTTTTCCTTCGCAACCGACCTGCTGCTTGTGGAATCGAAATTGGACAGAATGAAGTAGGGACTTTTACTGATTCTCTTAATTAATGGCTGCGAGTTGTTTAGAAACTTGGACCTTCAATGGTTTCAACAATGGTGGTGTTTTTACTTGTTCAAAATGCGGGGGGGGATAATGATTCTCTGTGATGAACAAAACTATGATGACGAGTCCGATCTCAATCCATTCCGTTTTCCGTGACGACATATCGAGGCATTTGTCTGAGAGAAAATCCCCCCCCCCCCCCCCCCCCCCTTTTTTTTTTTGAGTTTATTTGATTTTCTACTGTTTCAAACTCTATTTGCTCTATTTTTTTTAGCATTATTGCTAGTTTTCATTTGAAATAGGTGTATTATTCATTCAACTGGAGTGAGTTGAATGGAGACAAGGGGCATAATGATGATTGAATTATTGTCATCTGAAGTTTTACTGATTAGAACAATATCCTCCTACTCATTCTGAATGCCCCTCCTCTCTCTCAAAATAGTGCCTACAATCAATATCACTTTTTCATAGATTTGGTCCTCGATTGGTTTAGGTACCTGCCTGCCTTCGTTGATCATAGGTTTTCCAGTTTTACTATTTTCTTTTTCCAGTTTTACTATTTTCTTTTTAATTATTGAGGTATTCATTGTAGTAGTAGCTTTTATTTTTCAATGGTTTCCGTAATGGTGGTGTTTTTACTTGTTCAAAATGCGGGGCAATAATGATTCTCTGTGATGAACAAAATTATGATGACGAGTCCGATCTCAATCCATTTCATTTTCAATTCGTGACGACATACCGAGGCATTTGTCTGAGAGTAAATCCCCCTTTTTTCTTGTTTTGAATTTATTTGATTTTCTACTGTTTGAAATTCTATTCTGCGACTTTTTTACCATTATTGCTTATTTTCATTTGTAATAAGAGTATTATTCATTGAGAATTTCAACTGCAGTGAGTTGAATGGAGACAGTGGGCATAATGATGATTAAATTATTGTCATCTGAAGTTTTACTGATTAGAACAATATCCTCCTACTCATTCTGAATGCCCCTGCTCTCTCTCTCTCTCTCTCTCTCTCTCTCTCCCTGGTTCGAGTAGGGTCCTAGCTAT
The DNA here is from genome assembly GCA_963854785.1 of Vaccinium vitis-idaea. NCBI lineage: Eukaryota > Viridiplantae > Streptophyta > Magnoliopsida > Ericales > Ericaceae > Vaccinium > Vaccinium vitis-idaea. Next base: position 36,604,348 of record OY978218.1, read on the forward strand.
ACTACTGCTATAGTACAAACTTGTAGTATGTAAAGTTTGCCTATATGTTTCATTTTCTTTTCCCAATTTTCTCAGTGTTGTCATTGTTGTTGCAAGTGCTCTTCTGGTTCCTTCCTTGATCAAGAAGTTGTTACTGAAGTATGGACGTTTTCACCAGTTTGCACTGAGGTTTAGCAATTTTATAACTGTACGTGTAGTTGATTCTGAAAAGATCTGATGGTGCCGTTAAGATTTTACTTGCTCTGATTGTATTGGAAACTTCTAGGAATCATAAAATTTTGTTCGGTGGTAGCCTAGATGGTAAGTGCTCCTCCCTCCCATACACGATCCGACAATGTTGGAGTCCTGTCAACTATAGCATTAGCCTGGAGGGCCTTTTGCCCATCTAGTATCTAGGTGGTGCTGTGGTGGCGGCCTGTCTTTCCGAACAATCGCTATGGCTCGAACCGGACATTCCACAGCGGGTCAAGAATCCCTATAGTCACGCCCAAGGGGGTTGCTACACTTGTTGCCCTCTCCCTCCTTTTTCTAGTTAAAAAAAAAATCATAAAATTTCGTTGAATTGACTTCTGTAACACTTCTATGAGACCAATCATGGAACCACTTGCTAAAATTAACTCTCTTTTTTTGGTGCGTGTTTGGCATGCAACTCTGGTTTTCATTTTTCTTTTTGAATTCGATTATGATGACCATGGAAGGTTAGTGTGGCAATGATGATGAAACAATCTCTCTAATGTGTATTGAGGGATACCCCCTATGATTGTATTTCAAGCACTTTTGAGCCACACTCCTTCCCTTACTCAACTTTTATGGACTTTTATGATGTTACTGTATTTTATAGCTTTATAAAATAATAACTATGATTCTGGTCGAATGATTGTCTTGCTGTGATTTTCTTGTGCTTAAAGATTGTTCTTTTCTTCTTGCAGGTGGTAGTCTTACAATGCTTGTAATTATCGCATTTTGCAAAAGTAAGCCAACATTCATGTTGCTGAAGTAAACCATGAATGTTGAATTGCAGTTAAAAATACATGAAGTTCAAGAAAGTAGTATACAGGAATATATTCAGAATTGTCCGGAAAATTTGTTTCCCTGCCATAAATATTCTTTATACATGGAGCATTAGAGTATGCAGTGAAATGGTTACCCTAATCAATGGAATGATAGAAACATTAATATACTACCTCCGTCCGCATTTGTTAGTCCCTTGGTGAAATTTGTGTGCAATATAGATCTTGTTTGATATATCTCAATTAGTTCTACAAAATTTGGAAAATAAAATCATATAATAAATTAAGAGATATAAGCAATAAAAAATGACTTGGATATAAAAAAAATGGACCAACAAATGCGGATGGATGGAGTAGCAGTTGAGATTTCCTAATGTTTAGGGTGAGGAAACCCTAGGAGGCAGAGGTGAAGGAAGAGACGCAGCTTGATTTTTTTAGCGGTGTAGAGAGGTGGCCAATTGAGAAAAACTATTTATATTGTCTTCCAGGATTGGACAGTAGAAAGAAAAAATCAAGGTTTGTTGTACCTTGAAAAGGAACTAGCATGAACCCGTGCAATTGAAGGGAAAAAATGATAGAAAAATTTTAAGAACATATTTCGTTCTTGCAATATATTAAGATGTTTCATGTATGTGTCATGCATAATGTCTGGTAATTAGGTGAGTTGTTTCACATTCCATTTTGGAGGTAAAATTTGACAAATGAAATTGTGCATTTAGTTGAAAAAATATATATACCATCTGTAAATTAAGTGAATTCTTATTGGACATTTTTATTGGTTCTTATGAGTTATTTTGTAGGTTATTGTGAAGTCTAAACTTATCTCTACCTAAAAGTACGACGCAAACATAATTCTTAATATTTGATACTCCAACGAATAAACTTGACTTCTCTCAAAATTTATTTATTAACCAAAGCTTCGGGATTCATGAGTCTAACCAAGTTTAGTAAATGAATTAAAGAAAAATGGAGCCATTCAAAATAACCAATCAAATTAACTCACCCGAATTCGATCTCATTCCTTAATTTAAGAGAATTGCATCACCTCCTATAGAGAATGACAAAGAAAAAATAAAATAAAAACATAATACATAGTGAAAACAAAAATTAACTTAATTAAGACATGTCATGAACTCAACACAATCAATAAATATTGGAATTCTAGAAACAGAAAATTTTTCAACAGATGATGAACATTATATATAATCAAGTTACAACAGCAATGGAACATCTAGTAGAAAAAAAGTTTTTGTTCACAATCCATAGATAGTAGTTTCTCGGAGATGGTATTGTTCAAAGCAGCAATGGAGCTACACAGATCACCGTATATTTAATCGACAACTTGGTTATCTTAAGAAAAATTATCGAACTTACTTAAAGCCACAAAAATGAAGTAACAAAAATATTAAACTATCAGAATATAAGTTTAACATTCATACGGAGCAAGAAACGTGAGCTACATATTTCCTTGTTCCCAACGTACAGAGAGTTGGTGTGATAATTCTATATAAAACTTTAGGGTTTATGTATGGAAGAGAATATGAAAAAATCCTTTCTTGTTGATTTTATAAGTTCAATACAAACGTTTAGGGTTTATGCAATCATACCCAGTTTTTTGTCTGGTACCATAAGTTCAATACAAACGTTTGACCATAAGTTCAATACAAACGTTTGACCATAAGTTCAATACAAACGTTTGTGTTGGTCAAGTGAAGATGTGCATAGCACGGAATCATACTTAGAACTCGTGCTATGTAATGGGTTGTGTTGAGGGTTTTTTTTTTAAATTAAAAAAAAAACAAAGATATAATTAAAAATCTGACAAAAACCTCCAAGTTTATCAGACAAAAACCTCAAAGAAAAAATATATTTAGTCACTTTCTTTTCTTTCTTTTTTTAATTATCAAAAACCCTGTGCTAAAGAATTAAACGTTTGAACACAAAATATTGCCTTTGTCTGATAAACTTAGAGGTTTTTGTCAAATTTAATCATTAATGCTTATCTGCTATATTTATCCAAATTTAACTTTCGCCAACAAAGTGTATTGGAAAACTTGCTTCAAATGGCTAGCTTAAATTAAATTTATCAGACATCTCGAAGAGAAAAGGATAGCATAGCACGGGTTCTCATCAAGATGAATTTTGCGTCAAAGAGCGGATGAAGAATCGAAAAAACTGCAGTAAAACAAAAGATTTACCTTTCAAAGTACGAATTAGGAATCGAAGCTGCTACCGTACCATCTCTGATCTTCCCCTGAAGATGGTCTCTACCCCAAATGATTGGCTATCACTCTTCTCTAATTTTTGACCATGTGATTATAAAAATCAACTTATTCCACCAAATGATATGCAAAAAATTTCGGTTATGTATTCAAATTTCCTTTTTTAAATTGTCTGGTTTCCTTTTTGGTTTGGTATTGATCTTTGCTACGGTTCCTTTAGGGAATCATTTCTTTATGTAGCAAAGATTAACTCGGAAAAGATTATCTCGAAAAAGAATTATTGGATACCAAACCGTAGCAAAGATTAACTGAATTATTTGATACCAAACTGTAGCACAGATTAACTTGGAAAAGAATCATTACTTTCCTTTATTGAAATTGATCACTACCAAAACCACACCAAAGCTTATCTCGGAAAAAAATTAAATAATTGATTGTTTTTTGAATTTCAAAAATGACCTTTGATTATCAATTACTATTTAAGATTTTGCTAATTGCTAAAAAAGTGCAAAGAATTGGGGGACATGTGGCAAGCTTAGGAAGCTCTATTCACCAAAAATCATCCTGCAATAATATAATAGATTAGATCCTCTCATGTGGAGATCAATTCACAGTTTTCAATTCTAAATCAAAATTGAATGAGTAGTTCAAGCACACAACAATATTTTTTTTAAAATTAATGTAAAGAGGAAGGCCCGAGGTTCGGAACATCATCTAATGTTAAGGTCGACAACCATGAAGGGAAATTACCCCTCCCGTAATCAAACTAGCATCTAACAGGGAGTGCTTAGCAATGGAATGGGTTACCTTGTTGCAATTACGCTTAACATGTGGAAAAAAACAAGAAGTAAAAAATGATTTTTTTAGGTAGAGAATATATACTCAGGGTACTATGACCATTTCACACAAAAAATTAACACTGTTAGCCTTAAAGTAACAGTAGGGGAGGTAAGTGGCGATTAGTTTGAAATGTAAAGGAGGGCAATGGAATTTCAGAAAGTATAGAAGAAGTTTTTTGTATTTGTCAGAAACCTCATGGGAGGTAAATGTTACCTTTTTATAAAATTGGCAGTTTTTGTTTGTGGACGATTCATTGGTCTATTGCAAAGCAAATAAGGAAGGGAATGAGGAGATTAGGAGTATATTGGAACTTTATATAAGGGCATCAGAGCAATTTATTAATGTTGTTCAGTTTTCTATTTATTAATGTCGGAGTATTTTGGAGTTTAGTAACAGTTCAGAGGAAGGGACGTATCTAGGGATGTCGTACATTATTGGAAGGCCTAAAAGGGATGCGCTGAAGTATATTGAGATGAAGAAAGTTGCAAGCTGGTTAGGGAAGTTCACGAACCATGAGGGTAGGGAGGTATTAGCTAAGCATGTCTTGTTGGCTCTAGTAATCTACGCCATGGCTTATGTTAAAATTCTAGTGGGATTATATAAAGAACTAAACTCCTTGATTGCTAAGTTCTTTTGGGGAGGGGTAGAGGATGGGAGGAAAATGCATTGGATGAGTTGGGAAAGGATAACGAAAGTTAAAGGCATGGGAAGGTTAGGCTTTCGTGATATGGAAGCATTCAATTTAGCGATGTTACCGAAATAAGCCTGGAGACTTATAGTTGTTGATGATTCCTTGTTTTTTAAAAGATTTTTACGCCAAGTATTTAACAATACTAACTTTCCTTAATGCATAGCCGAAATTGTTATCGTCCTGGGCGTGGTTAAGTATATTGGCTACTAAAGAAATTATTAAAAAGGGTTGGAGATGGAAAGTCTAATGGTGCGAAGGTGAAGATTTGGAATGCTTCATGGGTGACTAATGAGCATTACCCAATAATTTTAACTCCCAAGGATGGGAGTAATATGGTGGATGTTAGTGAGCTGATTGATATGAGTTGTATGGTATGTAAGGAACCATTGATCAAACAGACCTTTGTGGAATGAGATGTGGATCAGATTATGAGTATTCCTTTAAGCATGACTGATGTGGAGTTAAGGTGATTTAGAAATGTACAATAGATAGATATAGAATTCTCAGTTAAATCAGTATATGTTATCGCTAAGGACCTCATACAGAGTATGAAGGCTCAAGATAGTGGGAGAGGCCAACCAAGTGGCGATGATGAACATGAAGGGGTGTGTCATATGAAGGCTCTGATAAAAATAAAGATGTTCCTCTGGCGGTGCCTACACGGGATCTTACCTGTTAATATGGCCTTGGTTCAGAGAAAGATTCAGATAGACCCAATTTGATCTTTGTGTGGAAGGGCTGAAGAAACTCCTTCTCATATGCTTTCTCACTGTGATAGGGCTACAAAAGTCTGGTTGTTATCACCTTTTAGATTTCGGCCTGAAATTACTAACTCTTCACACTTGAGGAGTATATGAAAGGAGCTGGATTCTACAGCCAATGGTGAGGCACAAACGGAAGCTACAAGGCTATTTGCTATAATCGGTTGGCATATTTGAATTGCAAGAAATAATTGGGTTTTCAACCAAAAGTGGACGACGGAAATGGATATGCTTGATTGTGTTTGTAGGATCATCATGTGTTTTTACAAGCGATATGAAAATAGCACAATGTTGACTAAAGTGCTCTTGATGCTGAGACTCAACGGTGGCTACCACCTGAGATTGGAAGGCTGAAAATTAATATTGCTGCTACATGAGATTTGTGCTTTTGATGTGGCTAAGCGAAGGGGTGGAGTAGGTGCAGTGGTGCGAGATCATGATGGTAATGTTATGGGTGTTGCTGCCTTACCAATTTCTTGTAGTTTACCTGTCGGAATGATTGAGGCTGAAGGTATTCTATTCGCTTTGGGTTCGGTACTATGCTCTTGGGATAGAAGTTATGTGGTGGAAAGGGATGCACAAATAGTGACTAAGATGTTTCAAGGCCAATCACTAGTCAACGCATGCTTGGATGCTATCATCAAAGATGTGCTATTGTTAACTGAAAATTTTCTTTCTTGTTCTTTTAATTTTGTTCCTCGTACTTGTAATAAGGTGGCTAATGCAAGCCAAGTCTGCCCTATCTTTGGATGGCTCTAATTTGGCAAAAGAGTGTTCCGAACTGGATTAGTAAGGAAGTGTCTATGGATGTTTCAATCAGGATTTAAGTTTGAATAAAATGTTATTCCGATTGACAAAAAAAAATAGTAGTTATTTGTATGAGACCCAAGTGGGCCCATATAATGCATCTGTACATTTGTTGTCCACAACTTCTGTATGCATAGTTTTAACAATACTCCATTCACAAGGGAAAAGTTTCATAATCAATTACTCATATCACTTAAACTTGGAGTAATTAAATACTCCCTTAGGGGTTGAGTACAGTGACATTTTTCATACATTTGAAATGTAATTGTAATTACTTTTATGACTCATGGAAGAGTAAATAAAGTCTGAAAAGGAAGAAAAGAATAAAATAAGCTAGAGTACAGAACTCACCTGGTGCGAGGCTTGCAAACGAATCAAGTTGCTTGAGGCTCGTCACTCGACTCGCTAATGGCTCTGCTTGACTCGTTTAGTAATCGAGCTGAGCTTAATACTCTGAAGATCGGCCTCAATTAAAAAAAGATCAGTCGTTTGTATTGGCTTTGACTCGTTTACAGAGACTCGTTTAAAAATGAACCGCGCTTGGCTTACCAAGGCTCAAGTTGTTTACTAAATGAGTCTGAACTTTGTGTTCTTTAGAATACGAGTTGAACTCGACAACTAAAAAAACTCATCTTAACTCCACTTCTTTAGACCCCTACCTAGTAAATGAGGCAAATTCAAACACCACAAATGCTCGGCTTGCACCCCTACCTAAGAGCAACTCCAATGGGGATGTAAAGTGTTTCTATATTCATAATATATCACCTAGCAAAAAACAAGGGCTCCAATGGGGAGCCAAATATGGTTATAAAATAGAACAAATGGAAAAGTTTTTCCCACCTCACCACTCCAACTGATTTTCAACTGAAATATGCAAGAAATGTTATCTTTTTTTTTTATCACCAAGAAATGTTATCTGACTTTGCTAAAACCGTAGCTAGATTCTAGAAACATCACTAGGAAACAGTTGCCGTGAGCTTCATTGTCTGAATTTCATCGTGAATCGGTGAGATTGAATGAGGTTTGATGGGAGGATTGATCGACTGTGAGAGATCGATCAAGTGGGGGATTGAATCGGTGAGAGATTTGGTTGGAGGATGATACGAGTTTCACTCGTGGGGTTTGATCGGATTTGAGGAGATGGGTTTTCAACCCACTAAAATTTAATTTTTTTTTAACGAAGTTGAAAAAATAATTGACAATGGAGATCGAAAATAATATAGATAGATAAATTGTGATTGAAAAAATAAGAAAAAATGAGATGAAAGAAAAATTAGTTAAATTTAGAATGGTTAAGTTCTAAAATAGAACCGTACACCAAAGAAGCATTTTCATTATCTGAGGCTAATTTGCAAAAACACCCCTTAAACTATCACTTTGTTGCAACATCACCCCCTAAACTACCAAACGTGCCAATATGACCCCCCAAACTTTCAAAATCAAGCAAAAACACCCCTTCCCCATTTTACCGTTAAAAACAAAGACGGGAACATGTTAAAAACCGAGAATGCCCCTAGCTTAAATTAGGTTACAAAAGGGTAAGGGTCGACACTTTAATCTCTCCCCCCACTCTCGTCTCTCTCTCTCTCTCTCTGCAAATAACACCAGCAGCCACCACCATGATCGATCGATCAATCGATCTAGAGCCATGAACGAACCCTCACAAACCCACTCATCTCTCTCACTCCTCCCCTCTCCCATCTGATACTGAAACAAACCTAGATCGAGACCAACCCAGATCGCTCTCTTTGAAGGATCTCTCTCTCTCTCGCTCTCTTTGAAGGGTCTCTCTTTCAACGGAGTCATCTCATATGGAAAATGGAGTGCTCAGCTCCTCCAAATGGCAACCTAAGTTTGATTTTAGACTCATCTCATATGGAAAATGGGTTTCCAATGAGCAATCAAGCTCTTAACGCAAGTGGAGGAGGTCCCTTGTTTTGCTGAATCTTCCGTGTATTATGGAGGAATTTTCAAATCTCAGAAGTATATGGAGGTATTTCTTGTTTGATTCAGCAGTTTGATTTCGGGTAGTAGTTTTCCGATCTGTTTACCGAAGCACATTTTTACCACATTTCAGAAATACCAATTGGGGGAGAAGAGAGTGAGAGTCACACTCTTCTTGAGACTGGGCATCGGAAATCCGGTATGGTGGAAACCATGGGCGGTATTTATAAACTGAGGCTGGTAATTAAGTAAAGTGGTTTGTAATGGGTTTAAATCTGGACTGTGCAAACCCAGTAGGGAGATATACGGAATTGTAATGGTTGTAATGTTTATTTCTAATCTGCATTTGTAAATATCCTTTGAAATGTTGATTTTGAATGTTGATTTGCAATGTGGGTTTGTAATGGTTGAATGTTTGAAATGTTGATTTGTAATCTGGGTTTGCAAGGTATGAAATGTTGACTGTTGATTTGTAATTTGGGTTTGTTATGGTTGAATAAATGAAATGTTGATATGTAATCTGCAATCTAGGTTTGTAAGGGTTCAAATGTTGATTTCTAATTTGGAATATGGGTTTATAATTGTGGAAATGGTTGATTTCTAATCTGGGTTTCTTAAATCTGGGTTTGCCATTGGCAAAGAGAGAGAGAGAGAGAGAGTACCTGCGTTCAAATGTGCAATTTGGGGTTTTTAATTAGGTTTTCAAGTATGCAAAATCTGGGTTTAAATATGCAATCCAGGTTAAGTTTAATTAGGTTTTCAAAATGCAAAATCTAAGTTTAAAAAAATTTGAAGGTTCATATTAGGGCATTTTGGGCTTCAAATTTTATTTTTCCGTTAAGTTTTTCAATTTCCCGTCTAATTAGGCCATTTTTTTAACAGAGTTGGATGGAAGGGGTGATGTTGCTGGTTTTTGAAAGTTTGGGGGTCATGTTGGCACGTTTGGTAGTTTAGGGGGTGATGTTGCAACAAAGTGATAGTTTAGGGGGTGTTCTTGCAAAAAGCCCATTATCTGATGCCGAAACTAGAATCGAACTTGCTCGAATTCATTTTAGGGAGGTGTCAATGTGTCATACACCTAGTACTTATTTTGACTTTTCAACCCTATATGCACCCTATATGCAGCCGGGTTGCCGTGTGTGTTCCAATTAGGGCTTGGGGCGTCTACCCTCTTCCTTAATCAAGTTTGAGACGCCGTCTCTCTCTCTCTCTCTCTCTTTCTCTCTCTTCTCGATATTAATAGTAAACCCTAAGCACTCCAACTATCTCGAAACCCTAGTGGTTGTCAACCAATCCACGGCTTGAAACCCTAGGGTATCTCCAGTCCAAACGAAGATCGATCCAAACCCTTAATGGAGCTCCATCGAAGCTCTAACGAGGTTTGAAGATCGATCTAAGCCCCAGCTAAGCTCGCCGTCACGAACTTCTTGGAACGGGTATTTAAAGCAGTCAACTTTTTCTGTTCAATCAAATTCATACGGTAGATAGCTCTTAATCGATTATTTTTTGCAATTGATAGAATTTCTCTACTGATTTGTGTATGAATTGCTATTTATCTGGTTCAGGACGGTTTACGTATCATTTGCTGGATCTGTTCTGGTAGCTCCAAAGGTACTCACTTGGCGTTTGCAACCCTTTTTGCATTCTGCTTAGATTGGTTCTTTTCATACGGGATGTTGTTTTTGTGTTTTTGTTTTTCCTTCGCCAACCGACCTGCTGCGTGTGAAATTGCAACTGGATAGAATGAAGTAGGAACTTTTACTGATGCTTTAACTAATGGCTGTGAGTTGTTTTGAAACTTGGACCTTCATAACAAGGTAGTCATTTCTGCGTGATATGTATTCTTTGAATGAGTTCTGAAATTATTAGATTGCTTGATTATGCGGCCCACTGACCGGTGTGCTATTTAATCAAGAAAAATTTGCCATGTTTTGGGACACATGTTGTCAGTTGATTGTGCATTTCTTTTCTTTTTTTTATTTTTATTTTTATAGTCTCGAGAAGTGCACCTAAGTACAAGGCCAAGCAAGGGTGCACGACTTGTGCTTGAGATGCCGAGGCAGGGTGAAGAAGCGCATGAAGTGCGCTCCTCAGGCTTAAGCTCAAAGTGATTGAAGCGTTTGCTTTATCCGAAAGACCGGGTCACTATGCACTGTAGACTGCATTGGATTATTGAATCGGGGCCCTACTTTTGAGGACTTAACCATCATGTATGTAAGTTAGATGACACCTAGTAGAAAGACTACCATATCAATTTCAATAGCAACACCAAAGACTAAATAGGCAACACAAAAAGTTTCAAAGTCACCGAGTTAGAAGAGAGAGTAATAGGTTGTGAGGATTATTATGGGCAAGCATGACTCCATATTCTGAGTCTTCACCTGTCACTAACAGTTAAAACATTAAGTTTTGGTGGATGGATGGGTAGATTTTTTTTTCCCCCTAGTAAATAACTAGCGCGTGATATTAGCCTAATTGGTCATTTGATGTTTTGTGTGACGATGACTGGTGTTTTAACTTTTAAAGAACTTCATAGTATGGTGTTTACTTCATGATATTTAGTGATTTAAGTTACGGATGTTATGTTTTATGGTATGGGGTGGTTTTTTCAAATGACGAAGTATAATCTACTTATTTTTTGCAACTTGCGCTTTGCTTTAATCTCTCTCTGATGGAGTGCAATGAAGGCCCTCTCCTTGCCTTGCGCTTTATTGCTGTGGCCGGAGGGGACCTTGGTGCCTCGATGCAGACCTGCACAGCATACTATTTTCTGTAGATAAGATTTATGCTCATATGAGCTTATGCAGTTATAATTGGCCCATTCACTCCTCCATTGCTATTGTCATATAGACGTTCCAATTTTTGTATGAGCTGTACTGATTGGTATTCCTTTGCAAAATGCAGGTGGGCTTGTTGCAGTTTGTCTCTTAAGGTGCAAAAGCTGGGCTGAAGCTTTTAGATAGTTATACAAAGAGATATACATATTTCTCCATTTGCTTCTACTTTTCTCGTGGGTTTCTTCATTTATAGAAGAAGATGATGGCTGCCAAGAGAAGCATTCTGCTTATTTCCTATTCAGAGGAGATTGTTGACGGAGAGCCAGTCTTTTATTCCTCGAATTGCCTTCCAGTCAAGGCTTTTAAATACGAACCAGCTGGGCATGCTTTCCACTCCGCTGCTCTCAAGCTTTTTGGTTGGTGTGAAAAACAAGATGATGACTCTGATGAGCAGAATATGCCCAACGATAAGGAAAATGCATATGTGCCATCATCAGCATCGTATAGCACTAAAGGTAAAAAGAAACCGGGTGCTGAGGGAAAGCAACAAGATCACTATGACTTACTGGGTTTGGGCCATTTAAGGTACCTTGCTACTGAGGAGCAGATAAAAAAGAGCTACCGTGAGACAGCTTTAAAGCACCATCCTGACAAACAGGCTTCCCTTCTTCTTGCCGAGGAAACTGAAGCAGCAAAACAAGCAAAGAAGGACGAAATAGAGAACCACTTCAAGGCTATTCAAGAAGCCTATGAGGTGTTAACTGACCCCACAAGGAGAAGAATTTATGATTCGACAGATGAGTTTGACGACGAAATCCCTTCAGACTGTGCACCTCAAGATTTCTTCAAGGTATTTGGTCCCGCTTTTATGAGGAATGGGCGTTGGTCTGTTACCCAACCTGTTCCTTCTTTAGGTGATGACAACACTACATTAAAAGAGGTGGATAGCTTTTATAATTTCTGGTATACCTTTAAGAGCTGGAGAGAATTCTCACATGAAGATGAATTTGATCTTGAGCAAGCCGAATCTCGTGACCATAAGAGGTGGATGGAAAGGCAGAATGCAAAGATCACAGAGAAGGCAAGAAAGGAGGAGACAGTCCGGATACGTGCTCTAGTTGACAATTCTTATAGAAGAGATCCTAGAATCCTGAAAAGGAAGGAGGACGAAAAAGCCGAAAAACAGCGGAAGAAGGAGGCTAAGTATCTTGCGAAGAAGTTACAGGAGGAAGAGGCAGCTAGGTTGGCAGAAGAGCAGAGGCGCCAGAAGGAGGAAGAAGAGAGACTAGCTGCAGAAGCTGCTTTACATCACAAGAAGACAAGAGAAAAAGAGAAGAAGCTATTGCGTAAGGAGCGGACCCGTCTTCGAACTCTTTCTGCGCCTGTTTCGTCACAGCATTTGCTTGGGATTACCCAAGACGACATTGAAAATCTCTGTACGTCGTTTGAAATTATGCGGCTGAAGAATTTGTGCGACAAAATTGAGTCAAAAGAAGGGGTAGAGCAAGCAAAACTCCTCAAAGAGGCACTTGGAAGTAACAGTGACTTGGAAGAACAGAAGCCAGACAAGAACCCAAAAGAAAATGGCTCTGCACAAGTTAATGGAAGTGTCCTGTCAAGCAGCAGGGATAAAAAGGAGAAGCCTTGGGGCAGAGAGGAGATTGAGCTGTTGAGAAAAGGGATCCAGAAGTATCCAAAAGGAACATCTAGGAGGTGGGAGGTTATTTCAGAGTACATAGGCACCGGAAGGTCTGTTGAAGAGATTCTAAAGGCCACCAAAACTGTTCTTCTCCAAAAGCCTGACTCGGCAAAAGTTTTTGACTCATTCCTTGAAAAGAGAAAGCCAGCAGCACAGACCATTGCGTCCCCACTTACAACTAGAGAGGAGGTAGAAGGGGTGTCTACCAGTAATGGGCCTGAAGATAGCACTTCTGCTGCTATGAAGGATAATGCCAGGGAATCCTCCGACAGCCAACAATTGAACGATGACGTGACTAATGCAAATGTTGTTTCGTCGAGTTCAGACCAAGATGTATGGTCTGCTGTGCAAGTAACGGCCCTCGTGAAAGCTCTGAAGACATTCCCAAAGGAAGCTAGTCAGCGTTGGGAACGAGTTGCAGCTTCAGTTCCTGGGAAGACTGTGAATCAGTGCAAGAAGAAGTTGGCATCGCTTAAAGATAATTTCAGAAGTAAGAAAGCTGAAGTTTGATTGTCTTATCATATCGGAGTTCGAGCCCTGATCATGAGCTTAGGTGAAAATTCATATTTAGTGAGATTATCTGGTATCTTCAATTGAAATCGTCATTTTTTGTCTTCCATGGTAGTAATAATAGGTTAATAGCTAATATTAGCTATACTGTGGAGAGCATTTTTGCCACTGGTTTAATATTCTCTTTCTGTTAGTATGCTATATACAGATGTTTTTTGGCGGTAGAGCTATTATTATGATGATTACAGAAAGAGATTCTCATCTCGACACTGTCATTGGTACCGATGATAATTTTAATGTTCTTATATAGTTATATTCATTAATGTCCAGATGTTACTGTTTTTGAAGCCTAGTAGGTTTGAGAAATAGCAGTGGAAACCTTCTGAAGCTGCCTAATTAGTTGCGGAACGCTTCTATTACCTTGAAAACGTATTGGTTATATTTACCACCGTTCACCAGCAACTGAAAGTACGAAAGTGTCCTTGGTTTGTTAGTGTGCTTGGTGTCCATTTAAGTAGCTGTGAATGGGGTGCACAACTCGGTGGCCTAGATCAGTTCAATGGCTCGGTGGTACTATATTGGCTTTCCTTGTCTGCATAGGGCCTTTTTAATGACTTGATATGAGTATCGAATTGGATTATATGTTCATGTTGACCCTCTACCCGGTAAATATTTTGGGCACAAATCACGCATCGATCACATGTATAATTTCACTGTGTGTAATATGCAATGCCAGGGCAATGTGGTATTGCAAATCCTATCACTGTTATATATACCTTTCCTGTCAAACAAACGGGCCATTAGTGTTCTGAAACTGACGTGATTTGTTACCCATACCTAGATTTTGGCTGCCATTCCTATCAACTGAAAGCGTTGGCATAGTACGCCGATCTTTGTTTGATGGAACGCCTCTGGGTGGGAGTGGGACATATAAAATCATTCCAGATTTCACCTAATCCTTTCTGCATGTTTATGGCCTTTATAGGATGCGTCGATGCGAGAATCTAGTCACAGAAAAGAAATGTCCTGATACATTTGTTTTCTATCGTTCGGCTTCATAGGTGATAACTAGAATCCAGTTATTGGAGGGGCCTAAACCCATAATTGCTGGAAAATTAGGTGCTCTTTACTTAAGAAGTTAATTCTGTTTGGTTTTGATGGTTGAAGTGGTCTGTTTCTGTGGAAGCTCAGAGACATGATTCCAATTCTGTGGAACTATTTAGCTCTGGAAAAGATGCTCACAGTCCGGATTGGATCGGATTCTTTAGAATCCGACTATCCGAGGACACATAGAGAATGGAGTCTGTCTATGAGGAGATCATAAATTTTCTTTTCTCGTGTCTTAAATTTCTGTGTTGATTTCTTTCAAATAGCAACCTTTTTTTAATTTTTTTTTTATCAAAAAAAAGGGTTGGAAGGGGTAACTAGCATAACAATCTCCTTTGACGTGACCATAGGGGTTCCCGACCCACTGTGGAATGTCCAGTAGCACCTACTGCTCGGAAAGACGAGTCTGTCATCACAACACTACTTAGATACTAGATAGACAAATGGTCTTCCACACTAGTTCTGCAGTTGGCGGGAATCGAACATGGGCAAGTCATCTATGGGAGGAAGGGAGAATTTCAGCCCACTCACCCTTACCATCTGGCTACGGCCTTGGTGGTTTCAAATACTAACTTCAGCTAGGAAATTACTTGGGAAACTTTTCTCCTCTTTTTTTTTTTTTATTCTTTACCTTCGCTCCATTATAATTTGACCCGTAATGATGAATTTCTCACTTTTTGACCCACAGGCATAATTTTTTCCGCATTTGTGGGAAGCAAGCATCACATAACACGCATTTTCTTTGTTTCCGTACAGTCCTCCTTTATGAGTAAATGCTAAATAGGAATATTTAATTACACTAATCATGTGCATGAAATTACATTTGCAGTAGCGGAGCCAAGATTTTAATCTGATGGGGACGACTTAATAGACAAATTTTTATTTAAGAGTATGCTTATTATATCACAGAGATTTTGCTTTTCAATGTACATGTAAATTATTCTAACCTAATGTAGTAAAATATAGAAACAATGCTTTTTTTTTTTTAATTGAACGAAAAATGAGGAATGAGAGTGTAAAATAGCCTATTTTTAGTAAATCAAACTAAAATTATTAAGGAGGATGAGACTTGATCTCGGGATGCAGTGTGGGGCATCCAAGAGCTCTACTGCATGAGCTAGCCACCACTTGCACGCAAAATTAAATATCATGTAAATAAAAATTTTAAAATTCGGTATATGGTTATGGTGTTCTAATCTAAGGCACATAACAAGTGTGCGCAAGTAGAAATGGGAGTGAGAGAGAAGCGTCTTTCGCAATTATCTCCAACTATTAAAATTCATATTCATGGGAACGAGATTAATAATAGGAAAATAGAAAGAGAGTGAAAAGAATGGACTTAAATTTCTGTTCATTATATTCAATTGTGCTTTAACCTCCACTCGTTTAGGTAGTATATTATGTAGATACTTGAAAAATATTTTGCCTGTATTTTTTTGTCATTCTCTCTTGGCTTTATGCTGTGTAATAGCGAACCTATTATGACGGTTTAACTCACAATGTGGCTGGGTGTTGCCACCGATTCCTCCAGGGACAGGAGAAACGGGGGTGGTCAACACCTGGTGGTGTAGAAGATGCGAGGGCGTGCCAGGAGACTTGAATCTCCAAGAGAAATGTAGAAAAGCGCCTGAAACTAACTAACTTCTTTCAAGCAATTGCGAAACTCGAGCTAAAGTTACTACGGTTCGTGGGGGCCTTGAACAAGGACTTCCACAATTGAAGAAAATTACATAGAAGAAAGAGAGAGGGGAGAAGAAAGAACGGGGGAGAAGTAGAAGATAGACATAGGTAGGAGATAGAAGAAGAAGAATAAGAGGGAATCGATCGACTAACTGCGAGAGTTAGGAGATAATACTAAATTTACTTTGCTGCTGTGAGCTTTGTTGGTGTTGGAACCCCTTCAATGTTGCACAAAGGTCTTCATTTATAGACTCCGGGTCCAATTGCAACTTCCAAACATAACCGCCCATGAAAATAGGCCACTGTGCCCACGTCTTGCCTCCACTACGGTGTCTTCTTGAAAATGCATAAAGAAGCGACATGTGTCCCTTATTTGGCCGAAAATAACTACCCATGTTCTCAACATATTTTGCACATGTTAATTTCGGCCCTTATCTCCTTGCTTTGGATAAAAACCACTTCCCTATAATTTAGGTAACAAACTTATCTCCTAAATTATAGATAATTCGGCCATTAAATTAAATCCGAATTATATAGAAATAATTTCCAACCAATTTATTTGACACGTGTAAATTTTAAAAATTTATGGTACAAACACTGGGCCATGCTGAAATTTCTTTTTAACTTTTTCCTTCTAAAAAAAACATGTGTAACGTATAAAAGAAAAAAAATGTACTATAACATTTCTATGGTACACAGGGTGTTGTGCACCTCGGCCATCCGATTGTGTTTTAGACGGCCCGGATATCTTTGACAATTTTAATTTCATTTTTGATGTATTTTTATCGGTAAACAATCAAAGCACCCCCAGGCCGTCCAAAACATGATCGAACGGCCGAAGGGTGCACAACACTCGCCATTTCCCACCGTACAGGGGCAGCTCCATTGCCTTTTAAGACGATTCAAGCAAATTTTCGGAGTTAGAAAAATGCACTAAAGTAGATCATGTAGCTCAATAAAACAAAGTAATAGTTCGATAAGTTTTCAATCAAAATTTTTATTTTTTCTTTATACTACGGAGTATATTTTGTGCGCATTTTTTTTTTCATACATTTTTGTCAATGTTGAGTAAAAATTCTGCAACCGCCCTTGACGTAGTGAAGCGTACAGGGATAAAATCCACGTAAAGTCTCGATCACATGCTTTCTCGCCGGAACCCTAGATCTGCAAGACAGACAAAGGTTAGAGCACATTTGCCTCTCGTCGGCAAAAGCCCTCCGATGCTTAAGTTAGTAATGAGATTTACTAAGTAAGCAAAGAACAATGCGTATGACAGAATATCACAGCGTACCTTTCTTCATGGGCATAATGCTGTATTTATAGGCGTATATAATTCATTGATTTGGACATCTCGTGTCCTTGTTTCCTAATCATATTAGGGAACCTTTCCTAATAGGACTTTTCCTATTAGGTGAGGCGGTGACAGTTTATGCAAGGCCTCTTCTTGTAATAGATCTTATTTCCATATAGGACTCTTTCCCATGGGGTGCATTCATGTTTGCACCAGGAGTGCTTATACCAATTCCTTTATTCACGGGATCGCTCTTTATCACATAAGGAATTGTCTTAGAATATTTTGGAATGTCTCCCAGCCATATGTATTAAAGCAGTGCCGTGCTTCCACAGAGCTCGGCATAACTCGTATATAGCTCAGTCTATCATTGCTGAGCTGGCACTGGGTTGAATTATGTATTCTAGAATGCTGTTAAGCAGTATCCATAGCCCACCTAGCTCGGCCATGTCGGGGACATCCCTTTGTGACTTATGCCGAGCTAGTACATCTTAATTTATAATTTCGTTTACTGTGTTAACCCTGTTCATGGTCAATCCAACTCGGCACAGGGTTAAGGATCTCCTATATGGTGCCGAGCTATTCGCCCTCCCGTGGCGTTTATTTAGGGCACGTGCTCTGTCCCTGCTGAGAGTAATTAAATTTTACCCACTCCACGAAGTGTTGTGTGACTTTTGATATGGATAGTTATAGTGTCAAGTGACATTGATCAATCTAAATTTAAAATTGTAAAATTACTTACAAATCAAAGCAAAATGGATATGTCATGGTATCATTGGTTATAGACTGATTCATTAATATACTAAGCTTTGGCGAAGATTTTTCAATTTATTATTTCACTATCTTGATACATTTTTCAATTTTTGAATTAATTTGAATTGCTCCGTTGGTCAAACATACTTTCATAAGCTACATCTTCGATTTTGGATTTCAACTTTTGTTACTTTCTTATTTTATGAGACGTACACTCTTATGCCATTTCCTTTTCGAATCCAGGGGTGCTGATCTCGGCATCCGAGCCGTTGATCTCGGCAATTAATGGCTCAGATTCCATCCTGGCAATAGGCGGTTCGAATATCTGCAAGGTGCTAAAATGAAACCAGAACCGTTGAAAACATATCCGATGACTCAGATGCTGCATTACAGAGGCGCCTTATAGCACCCCGTTTCCTTTTCAAACACAAAATACCTTTATCCGGACAAAGAAGATGGACACCAAACGACATCTTCTCAATTAGAGCAGATTTGTTCTTGGTAAAAAAAAAAGAGAGAGGCAAATTCATCTACTATAGGAGTTAAAGATCGAATTTTTGTTATTTTAAAATTTTCTCTTTTGTTGTTGCTATTAAATTTCGTGGTAAGTTTTTTTGGCAAGTATAATGTCATCTTTGAGTACCAATATTTGGTGTTAAAATAGACACAAGTTAAGACTCCATAACACATTTGATTCTCATCGCAAATTTGTTTGTTAGATCACCTACAAATACTACGTTTTTTTTAGCCAACAAAGAGGAAATTTTGTTCAAAATTTTAGATTGCATTCGCACTAGTATATATATATATATATATGATAACCAAATTAACGTCGAAACTCATTTCATTTACATAGCATTCGCGCTTGTAGAAGATGGCTCCGGCAGATCTAATTTTTATACATTGCATTCACACTTTTATGTGACGACCAAACGGCGCCAAATCTCCATTCCATTCACACCTTATCTAATTTTTTTTTATCTTCTTCGTTCTTTATTTTAACATTAATGTCAAGCTTCTTATGTCCTCATCAAATGATCCATAATGATTGTACAACTATTTTTTTCTTTTTTGGAATTTCAATGAATATTATAGTTAACAAGGCCTACATATTTTCACACCGTCCACTATTTGAAAGGTCCATGCAGAATTATAATATTCATTGAAATTCCAAAGGAATTATCCAATTTTCTCATTTGTGGACTCTTTCGGAGTCTACTTTGATGATCTAAATTGTTTATGTGTTACACCTCATTGAGAGTAACAATTCACAATCCTATTGTCAAAGATATCAGAACCATGTAATCAGTACAGATTTATCTTGATAAAAATAAATCTAATCCAGTTTAGCAAAGAGTCTAAACGTACCGGAAATTTGTTACTCCCTCCGTCTCTTTTTAAATGTCCACTATAGGAATACGTGCAATTTCAAACTCCGAAAAAATATATTTCTCTATAGAATTTTTTAAATTTGTTGAGTACTTTAATTTGGTGCAATTTTTTTTTAAAAGAAAACATTCTACATAAGTACATTTTACAACGTTAAAAAAATACATGTTTTCCAAAGGGGATATTTAAAAAAGGACATGGGGAGTATTATTTTTGTTCTGATAATTTTGCACGGGAAAAATTGTGGCTAGCTACAAATAAAGCGACTGAATCCCGATGGTAGTTATTGGCAACATAGATGTGTTGTTCAAAACTTCGTATCCATGCTGGATGACCTAACTTTGACTAGATCAAGGCGGGGAATAGTCGAGATGAGCATAAGCTAGCCCGAAAAACCTTGGAACCTTGGGAAAAAAAAAAAAAAAAAAACCCGTACCCGGGTCCACTGTGAGTAAGTAAAAAAAGGACGTGCTTGGGAGGTCTAAACTAGGTGGATTCGAGGTCTAAACTAGGTGGATTCCTTTTTACTAGTTCAATATGGTAGCTTTCCAGTCAAGGACCCATGCCTGGAGGTTTTTAGGTGTTTTGAAGCTTTTAAAATGTGTTTTTGCATGATCCAAACCGTTCAATGTGTTTAAAACGTGTAAGAGTTTCCGCGAGAAATCGTAAAAAAAAAAAATACCGGGAAGGGCTTGATCCCAGCAGTTTTCCACAAAAACTGTACATTTACAGTTTTTATAAAAAACTGCTCGGATCAAGCCCTTCCCAGTATTTTTTTTTGACGATTTCTCGCGGGGGCCCTTAAAAACACGTTTTAAACACATTGGACCGTTCGGATCATAAAAAAAATGTCGGGAAGGTGGATCCCGGGGTCCGGAAATCCCGGATTAGAAGCTTAACCTATATAATATATAAGAGCTCGCGGGTCGCCGGATACGGGTGATAATCCACTCGTGAGTCAAACACCCCCCCCCCCCCCCCCCCCCCCCCAACCCCTTCCAGATTGTGATTTCAAACAGGAGAGAGAGAGAGAGAGCGAGGGAAGAGGCGATCAAACGAAGAACAGATACTCGAATCCTTCGATGATGGTGATGGGGGATCTCATCCAAATCGAGAGATCGAGAGAGGGAGAGAGAGATTGAGAAAGAGAGACCTACTGGTGGTGCATCGGTGATGGTGGTATGAAACGGTGGTGGAATGTTGGTGGTGGAGAGGACTCGTATTGAGAGAGATGGAGTTGGTGGCCTTCGATTTCAATCGTATTGCGTCTTCTTCGTTCGATCTGCTTATTTTCCAGCCCTTCTTCCCTTCGATTTCCAGCCCCCTCTCTCTCTCTAAAATGAGGCGTGATGTGTTCTCAGAAGGGGGTTTGCGGGTGTTTTGACCCGCGGGTGGGAAATAACCTAGTTTATGACCCACAAACCTCTTTTTACCTGGTGTTAGACCCGCGAATGGCCATCTCTTTTGGCAGACGTTGGATGAGATCCAACGGCTTAAATTGAAAGTTTAGATTTTGTAAAAATCAGGAAGTCCTGACCTGATTACAAAAAGTAGGTTTTTATTTTTATTTTTCATACGATCTAAAACATTGACTAAACTAGTAGAATTTATAGCTTAAACAACATAGAGCCCTTTGGGCTAATTTTTTAACCTTTTTTCTAAGGTAATGTCTTTTGGTTGTTCTCTCCTAATTTTTACTAGATTCATATAAAATTTTTACATTATCTCGACGAAACAATCGAAAAAGTATAAAAGCATAAAATGTAAGTTAAAAAATTCTTTAAAGACGACGTTAAATACTGTTTTTTTTTTTCCGATTCCTCTCGTCGAGGTGAGATGTTAAAATTTGACCCTGAATCTAATAAAAACTAATGGAATTGTCTTTTTAATTTTTTGGTTTCGTCTTTATTCAATTTTTTTTCGCATTTGTTAGTTTTGTGTCAAACTTTTTTTATATTACCGATTCATCTCGACGTAAGAAATTATAAAAGTAAAAAATCATGAGAATTACCCAACTTTTTTGGAAAATGTCGAAGAAAAAATTTGCCTCAAAACTAAGAAACGCGATTTTTTTTTTGAATAAAGATAAAATCAAAAAATTGAAAAGACAACTCCATTAGAACAAAGGCCTAAGAAAAAAAAAAAAAGCGATAAAAGACGGTAAATAGTCAGCCCAAAGTGAACCATTGGGTGCTTTGGGAAAAATAAATCATTTGGTCTATTTTTTTTTTTGTCTTTTTGTTCAATTTTTATTTTTATTTTTTGCATTTGTTAGTTTTGCGTCGATTTATTTTTGGATTATTGGATCGTCATGACAAGAGGAGTCTAAAAGGTCAAAATTATTATAAAAATATAAAAAAGTTTAGTAAAGACAAATAATTCAAATTTTATGAATTATTGGATTTTGTATTTATACAAAAAAAATTAGTGTCTTTAGATTCCTCTTGTTAAAACAAACTAATAATCCAAAAAAAATGAATAAAAAAATAAATGGCATTTAAAAAAAAAAAAACCAAATCCAAAAGCAAAAACTTGATTTTTTGGAAAAAACTGAAAAAGGGGTCCTGAAAAGGCATTTATACATCCAAACACAGTCCGAGTTCAATGGACCACTCACCCCACTCCTCTCTCTCCTCTTGCCTCAACAAGTAATACATCACTCTCTCTCTCTCTTCTCCCTTTTGAGTGTCTGCAATCGTCAACCCACCGTCAAATGTAGAAACCGAACTTCCCAATTACAATTCTTAATTCGGTAATAATCCAAATCTCCCTCTACTATACATCTGTATCAGAAAGTTTCCATCTTTATCTATATATCACTACTTGTTATTGGCTTCAGTTAATCCTTCGATTTGCTATGGGTTATTTGCAATCAACTTCAATCGGAATTCAATCTGACTATGGTTTCGTTTTTGCAGCAAAGTTTTGCTCTTACTGTGGGAGGATTTTATTGGGAGATGAACAAAGAACGGCCACCTGAGCCTCTCGATTTCTTCATCTGGACCGTCGAGGTAATTTTTTTTTTGATTGAAATTTTTGATGTAGATCTAACTGTATGATTGAGTAGATCGTGGTTTTGGTTCTTGGTTTGATTTTTTTAATACTATGTATTTTGGATTTTTTTGTCACCGACAGTTTAGTTGGATACTTGTCGTTAAGTTCATGTTTTATGTGAGTGAAATATAAAGTGAATTATATCATTTCAGGTAGGTAATGAAAATTATGATGATAATGTTGAGAAATCGGCCAAACCAACAAACACATAACGCGTGGAGAACAATCAAGAAAAAAAAAACCCTGCCAGACACGGAGATTTTTGTGGTTCACGATTGGGAACCATTGTGTAGTTGAGCATATCCATGATTCACAGCGTTTACATCCTGAATTATTGTAATTCCCTTGTCGAGGTCGAACCCCAAATAGTCAGCAAAGTGCAAATTAGGCTTCACAAACCCCACAGATAAAATGGTGATTGATAGCAGCAGTCCATTGGAATTGTTTGTGAAATGTTTGATTGGTAACAAAATGCATGAAAATGATGGAAATTGAAGCTGGTAATCTTATATGTTTTTATTCTTTGGGCCCAAATATATGTTTGCGATTAGAGATTGCGCTTGTTTTCCAAAGGTCTAGAGACCTCTTTTATTATTTGCGTAGTTATCTCCAAGTTATTGCAGATGTTTTTCTTTGGCTTATAGTCATCCCCTGAAATTTTCTTTGAAAGGAAACTTATGTACATATGTTTTGCATCTCCTGATTATGGGTATTTTTTGTGTTACCAACTAAATGAAAGTCAGAGTCGGGGATTGTGCTCATTTTGCTGATCAAAGCTCTTTAGGTTGAGTACCAAATTTAGGCATTTTTTTCGCGAAAAATAGTTCAAGCAAGTGATTTCAAAGTTTTAGTTGAAAAAGCTCACAATAAGTTTACCGAATTGGGTCAAAGTTTGTAACCATTGTCGTTCATTTGTTTTGTTATGGATTGGTGTCTTCTTTTTTTCTTCACTCGGAATCAGAAGGTTTCAAAGTCTATAGTGGTCAACAATGTATTTTGACTTTTCACATAACCTCTGCATGTAAATTTCCATTTGTAGTCTTTTAAGATAGACATAGTCTGAAGATTATTGGTCATAGCCTCATTATCCTTGCATATCTATGTAGACAAGGGGATGTATGAAGAACAATTGTTTTAACATGTCATTTTGAAGTTTTAGTTACAAAAGCTCACAAGAAATTTTACCCCTTCCATTCATCTGTTTTGGTATGTTCAATCTCTATCTTTCTTAATTTGGAATAGGATAGAGTTATGTAATCTGGCAGGCGATATCATCATTGTCGGACTTTTCCCCAAACCTATCCATTGGGATTAACATTTATTACTGCTAGCATAGTCGAATAGTTTTGAAATAGAATGTGATGGTTATCGGTGATAACCAATTATCCTCGAAAGTCGTGGTAAAGAGGATGTGTGGAAAAGGGTGACATATAATATCAGTTTCTCTTCTCTTGTCTCCGGGTGTGGAAGAATAACTAATATTTCAATGTGATATAGAAGTTGAAATAGAGATGGCAGATGTAATTAGTAGAATGCTAAAATTCTCACTCTGTTGCAAGCATTACAATACTATGGAAACATGACATGTGGACATGTCTGAACTATATATAGTACTAGAAGTAAAGATATCCCCACTACCATGCGGTCCATCTTCCACTGTCACTATAGGTTTCTACCATATGCGTGCTCTGAAAATTTTTAAACATGCCCTTGAGGTGTAGGGTATTGAAGTAACATGTGATTGACTGGGTCCTGTAAGAATTGTTCGTAGTACAGTCTAGAGTTGTCTAGTTGCTGTATATTGATGATACCACCATTTAAGTTATGGGACTTCTGGACAACTTCAAAAAATGCATACTGTCTCATCTGTGAAGTGTCTATTGGATTGCCGCAGATTTCTAGTTAGGTTATTTTGCGGTGGTGATCCATCCGGGCTTCATCATATTGATGAGCATATGAAATAGTTGTACAAAGTGATGCTTTAGTGAAGACAAGTCGGGTTAGTATGTTTGACCTCTTTCTTTTTTTTTTCCCCAGGATGTTGGCTTATGGCTGGAGCAGATAAATCTGGGTAGTTACCGACAAGTTTTCAGAGAAAATGGTGTCAATGGTGAATACTTGGAGGGCATGTCCATGTTTACAACAGAACAGATACTCCGGTTTATAAGACGGTGTCACATGAAATGGGGAGATTTTATCACCCTCTGCAAGGAATTGAGGCGAATTAAAGGTCTCTCTCTCTCTCTCTCTCTTCTCTATGTGCGCACGCAGAGAGTCTTGCGCTGAAGGAATTTTTTGCCTCTGGACTTGTTTGTGATAAAGATGTTATTTGGGCATTAAAGTGAAATATATGCTCATACACCACTACACTGGTTTTCTGCGGCAAACATGAAACAATTAAAGATATTTGTTTATGGTTTTTTTTCTTTCTTTTCTACTCTTTCAGTCTCTGTTGGGATGAGCGCTTGTAATGCATATTTTTGGTTGTGCCTAAAGCTAAATGAATTGCCGGATACGATATATATTTTGTTATGTATAATTTAAACAATTTATTCTCTTACGGCCTTGTAGAAGAAAGGAAGAGCACATTAAATCACTGCTTGTACTCCTCTGAACTTCTAATAAGTATTGTCTAGATAAGCTCTCAGTATGTTACACCTTTACTTGTCAATGCCCATTGCCCAGAAAACTATTTAGCTGTTTTAATTATTTAATCATATGTGCTATGTTACGGATGTTGGGCTGACTAAAAAGTCACACGTCTTGATGATTTGTAAGAGTAAATTTCAGATAAATAAAGATTAGTTCCTCCTTTATCTTTCAAGATTGGTTTCGTACGGCCTGAATTTTGAAAACTATAGAAATCGGTTACAGAGAATATGATTTTTGAAGATCATGGGGTTATGAATCCCCTACAGACTTCGTTAGACTATCATTACCTCTCAGACTCCTAGTGCTCCGGTTTCATTTGGTGTCAATGTTGCAGTTTCTGCATTGGTGATAGACATGCACATTCTATCAATATTCAATAACGTCCATGGTTTGGTTTGGAGTGTAATTTAGATTGCAACTGTATTTACTGACATCTAATTTTTTTCCAGTGGCTTGCTTGAAAGGGGATCAAAAGGTCCGCCGGCCTTGGTGGGCTCCACCTTGCCTATCAGTAGTATTTGTCAAGGCAGCGAAGCGCAACAGGCATGCACGAGTTGTTTCGTTGAAGCTGGAACCTTGATGAACTTCTGCTAATACGTATTGCCTGTATGTATGTTGTAGTTTCTGTTGTATTTTGCCTTCTCCACTGGGGAACCTAAAAATAGGAAAAAACTACTTGTTTGTATGAAATCTAGCAAGGCGTTTGCTGTTGGTTCTCCGTTGGAATAATTTGTTTTCCACGCAAACCCTTCCATATATTTATTTTTGTTGGTTTTATAGTATGGGCTTCTGCCTTAAAATATCTGTGGAAAAGAATGTAAGGGAATATAAGATTGACAAGCAAATCAGGATAGTGTTCTGTCATTTGTTGAAGAATTCGATTTTTTGCTCTTTAGCATCTGCTTTCAGTTGTTGGTTTGCTTTTTTTGTTCTGTGAAGTGTGAACTGGAAAATTTGGCAACAAAGCGTGGAACCGGGGACCCTGCAGGGCGGCTCTGTTGGGCACATCTGGACGGTCCAGATTTAAACAAAACTCGAACTCTTCCATGGAAGAGTTTTATTTAAATCTAAACTGTTGATTACGGAGATGGATGGTCCAGGGCCGCCCTACTGGACTCCCAGGTCGTACCGGTTGCAATTTATTAGCCAATTTCATGATGACCATATTAGCTTTTCTTGATGGCCAACCAGTTTAGTGCTGGGCAGCTGGCCTTTGGTTTCTTCTGCAACTATTTGAGATCCCTATCTACCAAATGAGAAACCAAGCTATCCAATCTAAATGGATGAGTTCCGGTAGGTCTTTGAAGTAGATTTATTTTGTGTACATGAAAGAATATGCAGATTAGTTGGTTTCTGTATCTGTCATGAAGTATTGTCTTTCAGCCGAGCCCAATCTCGAGTTCTTAGCTTGTTTAGTAAACGAGCCGAGTTTGAACACTACTAACCCTTGCTCCACTCGTTTGCTCCCCTACTCATAAATCAAATTTTGCCTCTCAACTTTCAAAAAAGAAATGCATTTAAATGCGTAATTTCTTAAATTTTGGAATTCTTGAATTTAACGAATATCTAAGGGACGAGGGACTAATTTTTTCAAATCTAGTAACCTCAACTCCGTGTCTCATAAATTTCTCACTTGTACTAAGGGAAAAATTATCCATTGCTTTGGGCCGACGCCACGTATTCAAGCTCATTTTTCCATAAAAGCCGATTTTTCTCGCACACATTGTAGTGGGATTCAAAACAAAATATATAGACACCAAAAGAAAATACAAGAGCACATCATATAAACTCCTAAGATTAGTTCAGTTGGTTGGTAGGTTTGCACTTCACACAATTGATGAGCAGGAAAATAACTTACTGTGAATTTCTAGTCCCAACATGAATAACCTACTTTTAAACGGACCTAGAAATGAATTAGTAGTTGAGATTCTCGTTTTGTGCGGACCTAGAAATGAATTAGTAGTTACGGTTCACGTAAGTTGGTCCGGACCTGACCATAAAAAAATATAGAAAAGAAAAAAGAAGCCCAAAAAGTACCCTCTTGCTTTCACAAGACCACATGACCGCCCATGGCAATGGGAGCCCTGATATTGCTCACCAGATAAAGCTCAACTTCCCCCATTTCAAAAATCACTCGCTACCGCCAATTCTCTCTCTCTCTCTCTCTCTCTCTCTCTCTCTCTCCTCCTGTGCAGTGCGCCAGTGACCATTCTGGTTGATCGCGAATTCAAAGTAAACCCTAAACCCCTCATCTCTCTCTCTCTCTCTCTCTCTCCACAGTACACACTGAACTCGCCCAGAGATGTTCTCTCCTGCGGCGAAGAAGTCCAATTTCAGCGCTCGCAAGGACCGCAGCCTCCTCGGCCACCACCCGCCGCCCGAGTCTCCGATCACTCCGCTCGCGGAGAACCGGTTATCGCTTCATGACAACCAAATCCCTAACCGCCCCGCCACCGGCACACCGGCCCCGTGGGCGTCTCGCTTATCTGTTCTCGCTAGGTACATGCACATTTTTACGTTGTGTAATCGTTCTTTTGAATGTACTGAGTATGTTATATATACATGAGAAATAGTAAGCCACATGTGTTTTGGTGTTCCTTTGGAGTAGAGTATTGTTGCCAACTGTTGAAATTTTCGGTTTAGTTTTGACCTAATAACTTGATTTAGGGTTTTGAGTTGAATTTAGGGGAGTAAGAAATCTTCTACATTCCCATCTACTCGAGCTGAAGTGCTGCTTGTTGACCTGCGATGAAAGCTTCATACTTGGTAACATTGTTTGTGGTAGGAAATGCCAACTGAGTTGCTTTGGGTATTGCACTCCTTCTGGTGATACAACACCTATTCCATTTCCTTCCTCATTGAGCGCTCCATCAAATTTGTCCAAACGGGAGTTCCATACTCTATGTCCGCGTAGAAAATTAAGTTATTATTCACTCATAAAATAAAATAAAAGAACAGAAAAGCAAGGCCACCATATAAAATAGCATCCAAAGCATACACAATTTAGAAGGCGAAATTGCTAAAGGAAGAGGGGCAAGGGAGCCCGCCAAAGTTTTGCTAGCAAGCCAACGGGTACAAAGCATTGGCTTGCCTTCTAAGTCCAAGTCAGAACGACAAAAAACCTTTCCGACTTGTCGACTATCAGTTTACTAGCATAGATAGAATTAAGGTTTGGTTCGGTATATTTAGGTCTAGAGACTTGAGAATCCGAGCCAAACCAATCTTTAGTTTCTTCAAAAAGTAAACCGGCTGGAACCGTTTACTTCTAGAAACCGAATCAAACTATCGCTTTGGTCTAGAGACTTGAGAAACCGGGCAAAACCAATCTTTAGTTTCTTCAAAAAGTAAACCGACCGAAACCGTTTACCTCTAGAAACCGAATCAAACTACCGCTTTTGGTTTGTTTTAACCAGTTTTGCTTTAACCCCTACTTTTGGACACATGTTGGATCCCTTGGGACACACTGGTACATGTTAGGAGGCTAAAATACAATTTTACAATGTTTGGACTCTTGGATAGTTGTTTAGTGGTGCTTGTTTAGGTCTTAGGTTTATATTATTTAGGTTCAGTTTATTATTAGTTGGATGGAAATGATGCTTTTCTTTCTCCCATGAGTTTGTAAGATACACAAATGATATATGTTTGTATGGTGTTGTGTCTGTGTCACCCCACCCCCGGAAAACGGGCACACACAGAACAGTGACGACATATACACAAAAGAAAAAATTATAAAGGAAGGAAACAACAAGATCGAAAAAAAGATATCCAAGTAGAGTGACAAACTTCTGCCATGTAATTTTTGCTTTTAATTACTCAGAATTCCACCAACGAAGAAAGGTGAGAAAGCGGATGACGTAGATCCAGTTAAGCCTGTTTTTGTTTCAGAGTTTCCTCAAGTGGTTCGCAACGAACAAGTCAATCTCTTGCAGAATCGCGTTCGAGGTTAGTATGGTAGCCTTTGATGTTTTCCTTGCCACCTTTTAATTTCTTGTAAAGGCTAGTTATTGGGTCTGCTGGTATAGTAACTGTGTGTTTTTGGACAGGTGATTTTTCCATCTCTGGTGGAATGGAGAAGGAAACTTCTCTTGCATGGATTATTTGTGGGAACAGACTCTTTGTCTGGAGTTACTTGTCGCCTGCTGCTTCAAGAAAATGTGTAGTTCTTGATCTTCCTTTGGACATTTTAGGAGATGGAGGGAGTGGCATAAATTCTTGTCCCACTGACAGTTGGATGTTCTTCATTGTCAACTGGGATGGCATACATAGTAATTCTGACAAAGCCGCTCAACAGTGCAACTCTGCTGGCATTGTAATGTGTAACCGGAGAACTCGAGCTCTGGTATACTGGCCCGACATATATTCTGTAGATAAGAGTTCTCCTATTGCAAGTTTGGCATCTATTGATGAATTAGAGATGGCTTATTCACCTGCTGATGGGAAGAGTACACCGAATAGGCAGCGACAGCATAGCAAGCCTCTAAGCAGTTCAGCTGGATCAAGTTCTTTAAACTCTTTGATTGTTTCTGCAATTCCTGGAGGCAGGCATCTCTGTGTTGCTCTTGCATGTGGTTCTAATGGCGAGCTTTGGCAGTTCTACTGCAGCCCTGCTGGCATTCAAAGAAAAAATATCTGTCAGGACATTTTGAGTTCAGGAGCAAGTGATGGTGGTCAACTTCTTGGGAGCAAGGGGTATCCGAGGTCATTAGTTTGGCGTTTTTCACATTCTTATTCAGAAGAAGCTAATCGGCAGTTTTTCCTGTTAACTGATCACGAGATACAGTGTTTCACTGTCACATTTCCCCCCAATGTAACTGTGTCGAAGCTCTGGTCTCATGAAATTGTGGGAGCTGATGGTGATTCTGGTGTCCAGAAAAATTTGGCCGGTCAAAAGCGGATCTGGCCTTTGGATATGCAGGTTGACTGCCAAGGGAAAGAAATTACTGTTCTCATTGCCACATTTTGTAAAGACCGGTTAAGTAGTTCGAGCTACATAGAGTACTCTCTTCTGACCATGCAATATAGGTCTGGGATAAATATCTCCCCAGAAATTAATGTGCCAATACATGAGAGGGTTTTGGAGAAAAAAGCTCCGGTTCAAGTGGTAATCCCTAAGTCTAGAGTAGAAGAGGAAGACTTCTTATTTTCCATGAAATTGCGGGTCGGGGGGAAGCCTTCTGGATCTGCTATAATAGTTTCTGGTGATGGAACTGCAACAGTCACACATTTTTGGCGTGGTTCTACCAGGCTCTATCGATTTGATCTACCTTATGATGCTGGGAAAGTTCTAGATGCTTCAGTTTTCCCTTCCTTGGATGACAATGAAGATGCAGCCTGGGCCGTACTCACAGAGAAAGCTGGCGTTTGGGCTATTCCTGAAAAGGCTGTTTTACTTGGTGGAGTTGAACCACCTGAGCGAAGCTTGTCGCGTAAAGGGAGCTCTAACGAAAGATCTACGCAGGAGGAGAGGAGGAACTTATCAGTTGCAGGCAATATTGCTCCGAGAAGGGTTAGTTCAGAAGCATGGGATGCTGGAGACAGACAAAGGGTAGTTTTCACAGGAACTGCACGTCGGACAGCCCAAGATGAAGAAGCAGAAGCTTTGTTGAGTCATCTTTTCCATGATTTTCTTGTATCCGGACAGGTTGATGGCTCACTTGATAAGCTTCGAAGTGCTGGGGCATTTGAAAGGGATAAAGAGACAAATGTTTTTGCTCGGGTAAGCAAATCAATTGTTGACACTTTAGCCAAGCATTGGACAACAACCAGAGGTGCTGAGATTGTTGCTCTGGCCTTTTTTTCCACTCAACTCACGGATAAGCAGCAGAAACATCAAAAGTTTCTCCAGTTTCTTGCTTTATCCAAGTGCCACGAGGAGCTGTGTTCAAGGCAGAGTATGATACATTCTGTCTCTTTTTTTGTTTTTTGTTTTTGCTATTGCATTCATGTTTGTTTTACATGGTTGGGGAAACATGTTTATTTTTCTCTCATTTTCTTGTGTCATTGTGTGTTAGCTGTGGAAATCTCATGCTTAATCTAGCTTTTTATCTTGGGCACACATTGGAGATGGATTGAATCCTTATCCCTAAGAAGCTGTAATAGGCTGCTTATGCTTATTGTTTATTTTGTTTCTTCTTTTCCTTATTTATTTATTTTTTTGCGGTGAAAAAAGGTAGGAGGGGCAGACCAGTGGGTGGCAGCCCTTCCTGGGCATGACCATAGGAGCCACTGTAGGCGAGTCACTTGAAATTAAGAGACCTGCAATGGCAGTGAATCCCTTGAGATGGGCTGGGCCATAAACCTGATCTTGCGCTGCATTGGACATTCTGGCAATTAGCCACTGGGGGTGGGATTAACGGCTTGAGCCACCTTGCCCTCGTATGGCTTGAACCCATGACCTCCTGGCCATTGAACCACTTTGGAGTGAGCCCCTTTCCACCAGGCACCATGCCGCCATCGTCTGGTGGGTAATGGTTCCTGTTATTGGTTGGTAATATAGCAATTGCAGTCGCAGAAATAGTTTTTGAAGCTTGAACATTACAGCTTCTGCAGTTGCGCTAAGGGTAAATTCAGAGTTGGTGGACAGTTGGTGTTATTATAGACCAACAAATGTAACAGCAACGAGTCCATAACATTTTTTTATGGATCCATAAGTTTCTGTTATCAGATAATTGTTGTCTAAACATGCTAGTGGCTTTTCTGTTATCAGATAATTGTGGTCTAAACATGCTAGTGGCTTCTCATTCCCTGTTATGCTCTTATAGTTATTGTATTCCAAAGCACCCATTAAGAGTAGGTTATTGGTTGCTGTTGTCAGGAGAATCACTGCAGATAATTATGGAACATGGTGAAAAGCTTGCTGCCATGATTCAACTCAGGGAACTGCAAAACGTGATTGGCCAGAACCGTCCAACTAGCATTGGCTCACCCCATTCTAGTTCAGAAAGTGGAATTTCTGGTTCTCTTTGGGACCTAATTCAGCTAGTCGGTGAGCGAGCCCGTCGGAATACTGTTCTTTTGATGGATAGGGACAATGCTGAAGTGTTCTATAGTAAGGTTTCAGATCTGGAAGAATTGTTTTATTGTTTGGACAAACAATTCGGCTATGTCATTAGCACAGAGATGCCTCTTGTGGTTCAGATTCAAAGAGCTTGTGAACTCTCGAATGCTTGTGTGACTTTAATACGCTCAGCGACAAACTACAAAAATGAGTATCACATGTGGTATCCCTCTCCCGAGGGTTTAACACCATGGTATTGTCAACCTGTAGTGAGAAGTGGCCTGTGGAGTGTTGCTTCTTTCATGCTTCAGCTGTTAAATGAAATATCTCATCTTGATATGTCTAGAAAATCAGATTTTTATTCTTATCTAGAAGTACTGGCTGAAATATTGCTTGAGGCATATTCTGGTGCTATCACGGCAAAAGTTGAGCGTGGAGAAGAAAAAAAAGGTCTGTTAGAGGAGTATTGGAACAGGAGGGATGCTCTTCTGGACTCTCTTTATCAGCTCGTGAAAAGTTCTGTGGAAACCACCTATCAGGTTAATCTTCTACTCTACAATGTTTACTGCTGTGATCCTGGCTGTGAATTCATCTGCATCCATAGCCTGGCATGAAGTATAAATAACTTTGTTTTCTGTTCATTTCGCACAAATCCATGTGTAGACGACTTTTTGTTGACTATTTTGGCACTCTCACAGATGGCTAGGTATATCAGTCATTTGTATACAGAGATTGTTTGAGCTAGTTGGTCCTGTACTTTTGGATGTTGAATTAGCTGGTGAATTCACCTTGGAGGATACACCTAAATTTCTCTCCACTTGAGAAAACTAGGCTAGTACTTTGTATTCCTTTTTGTGCAAAAAAACCTGTTTTAATGTTGACATTGACATCATTTCTTTTTTGTCTTGACTTTTGTGATTGTTTTTTTTTTTTTTGGAGTTTTGTGATTGTTCAATATTGCGTAATTTGTTTACACACATTTATTTGTTTGTCTAATTTTTTGCTTCATTCTAAGTTTCCTAGGGAGCGATGACCTGTTTGGGTAAAGTTTGAGTTTCTCTTGTTAGCGTGCCTGTCACTGGTACTCCTTTTTTTTGTTCCTTTTAAAGTTCTTTACCTGATACGTTTTTCATTGTTTAGATGTAGCATCTTCTAGTTTTGCCCATCAACTGTGTGGCATATTACATGGCTTATAGATTATGATTCGTTGCTGATTTCATGGCCTTTCTCATGTGTGTTTGTGTGCCAACGGAATAAGCAAAGCAGTGTTCTTTTGCGATTTTCCTGGTATTGCTCAATATGTGTGCCACGATCACCGAGGTCCTCGAGTTGAATTTTGCGCAATTCTAATGTCTTTATGAGGTCTGGGAAATTTAGCTGACCACAATGGATTGTGACTTAAGGCTCAGTTTGGTTTTGTTTGATTTTCTTCGAATTTAATTTGACTTAGAAGTTAAAGGGCCGATGAGCTTATTGAAGAATAAAGCTATTGGGATTGAACTAGTACTGCATGTAACCCGATTTAATTTGATCAAATCTAAGAATATTGAGGTTGGTCAGTTCATGGTAGGAAACTAAAGAGTGGGAGCTACATTGTGTTTTCTGATGATGGAGAACTTGTGCAGTTCATGTTGAATGTGGCCTTCTTTTTCTTTGCAGGACTCAGGGGAAGGAAATGAAGAGCAATGTGAACTGATTCTAAGAGAGCTTTCATCACATTTGTTGTCTATCGCAAAGCGCCATGAAGCATATCAAACTATGTGGAATATATGCTGTGATCTTAATGATTCTGAAGTACTCAGAAACCTTATGGTAAGAGAATATTTTACTATTTTTCTCTGTTTCTAGTAGTTGAGAACTTAAGATCTGTTTGGTAGATATTAGTGGTGTGTGATTCTAATGGTTGCTTGCTTTACTCTTGATTTCCTTTGTCTTATTTAATGGACCCATTTTCCTTGACTATTTCAATGCCCTGTTCTGCAGCATGAGAGCATGGGACCCACAGGGGGTTTTAGCTATTTCGTGTTCAAACAATTGTATGACACTAGACAGTTTTCGAAGCTTATTAGACTGGGGGAAGAGTTTCAGTCGGAGCTATCTATTTTTCTGAAGCAGCACGAGAATCTCCTCTGGCTTCATCAAGTGTTCCTTCATCAATTTTCCTCAGCTTCCGAAACCCTTCATAAATTGTCTCTTTCTCAAGATGATGATTCAATTGTGGCAGCTGTAGAAGGGACTGAGTCTCATGGTGCAGGAATGGAACCAACATTAGCAGAAAGAAAGCGTCTTCTCCATCTCTCAAAGATAGCTGCAGTTGCAGGTTTTCATTTTTACTTTGCCTCAAAAGATTTTTCACCCACCTGATAGTATATCCTGTTTAATAATCTCAGATATATCTAATAACTGCAGCACCTTTTCTATTGTCCAAGTTGTTTCCATAATTTGTTATCTTGCCCTGAAATATGCTCTGTGCTCCCTCTTCTGCTTAGGGCATCTTAATTCAGCATGAAATTGGTATGTAGTTTATAATTCAGGTGAAAAGCCATGAATAATTCTAGAAACTAAGATTGCAAGTGTTATTGGTTGGCCTGTTGTATGTCCAGAAAAGCACATATAGGAGGGTAACCAAACCATGTCTCTGAAATCTAAGAAGCCTATAAAGACTAGAAGAGATGGAATAAAGAAGAAAGCCTAAAAATAAAGAAGAAAAGCATAAAAGTAAAGAAGAAAAGCCTAGACAACGGCACAACCAACTTCCAAGTAACAAAGAAGAACTGAATCCTCAGATGGACCTTATTCTCCTTAGTTCATATTACTCCACTAGCAGTTCATATGCAACGATGCATTGATTTCCAGTTTGTTCAGGCGTGAATCGGACATGCAAGATGTTAATTTGAAGTGCATTAATAGCAGTATTAAGTCATTCTTGGACTAAATGACTCAAACTGCAGAAAAGTTGACATATAATTCCTGTAGTTTGTGGTTGTGGGAATCACATTATAGTGGACAATGTGCAAATATAGACCATTTAGGATGAATGATATGAACTTATGGAAACTTTCTGCGTCACCTCACCTGAGAGTTCTTAATAATGATGTCGTTCTGACTTCATACAAGATGACTTGAAAGGCTACTGAGCTTAGTGTTTTCCCAAACCTTTGCTCAGTGGGAGACACAGGATTGCAAATTTCGCCTAATTTAACAGGACCACTCTTCAGTAATTTTACGAAAAAATCTGAAAGGATAATAAAAATATGAAGAAAATTGGGGAGAGTGCAGGGGCCAAACGCCCCCCGCTTGCACCCCCCCTTCTCCGCCCCTGCCTTTGCTTTTGTCCCTCTATACATCATAGCACGTTATACAAAGTAAATTTTGCAGTGGTCCAATATAGCATTTAAGAATGGTGCTGTACATGCAGAAAGAGTCTCAGCATGGTTTCCTGCTGTTTGGGAGATAGTAAGATGTTTTATTTGCAGGAGATTTTTTACTGTTAACTTGGATTGGCATGGTATTCTTCTTCCACATGATAGCTCCATGTTTGTTGTTTTTCTTGTTTATTGCAGACTGAATTTGTATTTGTGTTTGAACTTGTTTTATCTTTACCTCATGTGCAGTAATGGTTTTATGTTGGATTTTCGGTTTTGTTTCGGTAGTTGTTCACTTTTGGAAGAGGGTGATGGACCTGATGATAATTAATTTTTGGCAGGGAAAAATGCTGATAGTGATGAAAAGTTGAAGCGCATTGAAGCTGATTTAAAGATTATGAAATTGCAGGTATATTGAAGGGGAATTAAGGGTGCTGTTTTTTTCACTGGAAGCTCCAAACTGAATGTTTGTTTATGTTTTTTGACCTGATAGAGTGTTGTTTTATTTCATATATCTCAATGAGCAATACATTCAGAAGGTGGATATCATTCCTCAGTTCAGTCACTTAGCAAATTAGTCTATTTTGCTTAGGAAACGGTTTCTTAGCTGTTTGTCCTGTAGAGGGAACTTTCTGGTCTATCTAGACCGGTTTTCTGACTTGGATGCAGTGTTCACTCCGTATGGTTCTATTAGACGAAGCTCATCAAGACAAGGACAGACTGAGGGATGGATGAGCCCGAATAACCGCCCTACCTACCCACGTTTTAAGTTTTTGTTAGAACTATAGTAGTTTTTTTCAGAAATTTGAAAGTTATAGGTTCGCCCGTCCAATGTCGTTTTTAACAACCTAACTTTCACCTAGCCAAGAGTTTTGGGGAAAATAATGTTAATTTAGCCATACTTTTATTTTTTGACCAATTATTTTGCTTTTAAAAATGGTCCTCAAGATTGTATGCAGTTATAGTTAAAGATGACCATTTTAGTAACTAAGTAGTTGATCCAAAATACACATGACGATAATTTTCATACTAGTATTTTGTCAATTTGTATTGACAAAATTAATCTCGCTTTTTATATGTTACAAGTTTTTTTTTTTTTTACTTCCGCCACCCTTCAAATCATGTGTCCATCCCTGCATTTTGTAAACTTGTAGCCATCATAGTTAGATCTTTTGCTGTCGAATAAACTAAGATTCACTGCCAATTTCTGTGGCTTTGATAATCAGAGTAAGTTCCTAGTTAATGAGATTCGGAAATTGTAAGGACCCTTTAACCCCATGTGTTGTGACATTTAGTTCGCCATCTCTATCCATGATAGTATGTTCCTGTGGATTGCCTTTGTGATTCTTATTTCATTTGGGTGACTAGATGTTGGGGATCCAGAGAACACAAAGAGATCAGATCCCACACAAAAACTGCCATTTGATGGTGGAGATTTAAGACCAGTTTTTTTTCTTCCTGCGTAGTTAGCTATTTAGCAACACCACTTTCTTTTCTCAAACCTTATAGAAAAAATAGTCTTGACAAAAATAGAGTGGGGTGGAGGTAGCGCCATAGCTGAAAGCCTGAAACATGGAATAGGAGGCAGAAGGGTGAGGAAATCAGAGATTTGAAGTTCAAAATGGTTTAGGTGCTGAAGTTGCTGGAGAAGGAACCGAAACTTCAGTTATGTTTATTCAAATAATTCCCATTGGTATCTCGTTTCTCGTTTCGACGGCTAATCAAATTGACAGGATTGCTTTGGAAGTTAAAAGCACTATTTTTCGGCTAATTTTGTCTTGTTGGCTTTCTCTGGTTCTCTTCTCACAAAATACTCCCGTTGGTATACACTTCTCGATGTAATTTGTTGTGCTACTCTTCTTGCAGGAAGATATTTTAAAACTCCTTCCTGATGATGAAGAAAAGCAAAACATTGGAAACCGGCTTCTTCCTCCAGCAGACCTTATCGAGCTATGTCTCAAAAGCCTAAGCCGAGAACTCTCATTGTTGGCTTTTGATGTGTTCGCATGGACCAGTTCCTCCTTTCTTAAATCCAACAGAAGCCTGTTGGACGAGTGCTGGAGGAATGTAGCGAACCAGGATGATTGGGGAGCAATCTACCAAACATCTGAAGCTGAAGGGTGGAGTGACGAAGAAACCTTACAACATCTGAGGGAAACAATGCTTTTCCAGGCTTCAAGTAGGTGCTACGGACCGGAGGCAGAAATTATAGAAGGTGGGTTTGACGAAGTGCTGCCACTTAGGCAAGAAAATTCGGAGATTTCCGTGTTGAACGACATGGGTTCTTCCGTGGAAGGGATACTGATGCAGCACAAGGATTTTCCTGAGGCGGGAAAGCTAATGTTGATGGCAATCATGTTGGGAATGGGCCAAGTAAGTACCCAAATGGAAGAAGGTCCTTCGCCGATGGAGTGATGACAGACCGTCCTTACCAATAGTTCCTCGTAGACTAGTTAAATCTTTTTGTGCTAGATTGACATTCAGGTTGATATCGATATAGCTTTTTGTTTCCTAAATCGTATCATCTGATGACAACGTTTTAAGATTCCCGTGTTTTGGAATTCAGACAAGACTGTGTGGTCAGGAGTCCAGATTTACGTTAGGGGTGGGGATATACGATTCCGGCTCTTAGATGTGAGCCTTGGGGTAGAGGAGTTCGACGTGGATCAAGAGTATCCATAATCCCCAGTATGTTGAGTTTATATGGTTTTCTTGTATTGATGGGTACCGGTTAAACTGTGCTTGAGCTATGTAAATGAAAATAGGTGTTGCATTTGGTGGGTGAATACCGTCTATCTTTCAGAAATCAGCTTGTTATTCATTAGAGCATCTCCTATCAAGCTCTATATCTCTATCTTGGAGACCGGATGTCACATTTTACGAGTATTCTTTCCCATCCTCTCTAAATTACGGCTGCCAAATACTCCGTACGTTCGGATTTTGTTCTGCGAATTTGATCACAATATTTCAAAGGAGATGGAAAGACACAGGACACTGCTCAATGAAGTTCGTAGTGTCCGAAATTACGACGGAAATTATTTTGAATTCAGGGTGGCGATACGCTTCTAGGCCAAATTATTAGGAGGTAAAATCGATAAGTCCCCTTCTAACAATTAATAAGACGATAAAGAATAGGAGAATGTAGTTACAATTCAGTGCCATATGACTATAACCCAAATAACAGATTAAGAACGAACCGTTAGAGCATCTCTAGTGGTTCTAGCCATTTTTTAAAAGCCAAACCCATTGTTTGACTTGCTACAGCCTACGGTGTTATTTGGTCAAAATTTGGCAGAAGTGTTCCGATTGTGCTAAAACCATTATTTGGCCGTTTCCACTTGCTGCCATTGGTATCACATCCATTTGGCCATAAGAGATGGCCACATAATTTTTTGGCTCCCTATTGGGGGAAAGAAGCCAAAATATGGCTTTAATTTCCAAAATGGCTATCCGTTGGAGATGCTATTACTAGCTGTATTGGATGAGGTTTTCTAAGATATGGATTTTCCCTTTGGTTGCATTGGCCAGCCAGCCAGCCAGTAACCCCCAAAACCCAAAAAATACAGGATTTGTGGCTGTGAAAAAAACACCCCTACCCACAAGATCTCCAAATCCACATGGCAAAACAATAGCCTCTACCCACCTTGCAGAGAAATCAGAAAGAAAATCCCCAATCCCAAACAAGGACCAATCAGATGGTGCTGATGTGTATAAATCCTAATCCATATCATCCTCTCATTTCCCTTTATAACCCCCTACCCTCCTCTCCATCTCAATATCTTGAAAACACCTTCTTCACTCTCTTACACAACAAAGGGAAACAACAGCAAGCAACAAAAAGAAGCCTCCCCTGAATCCATGGCCACCTCTGCCATCCAACAGTCAGCCTTTTTAGGCAGCCGGACGGCTTCGAAGCGGCGTGTCACAAAGATCAGCGGCTTCACTGCCGGCCGCATCATGATGCGAAGGACCGTAAAAAGTGTTCCTCAAAGCATATGGTAACGAATTTTGTAACTATATTCCGTATGATTTCATACTGAATCGTCCACTAGAACGATGCAACCGTGATATTTTTGTAATTTTTAAAAAAAATTCATTTATGTTGATAGACACAACTCATGAGCTGAAATTTCACGAGCTCGAAGCTCATGGAATTTCACAAGCTCGAAGCTCATGGAATTTCGCTGGCCGGAATTGGATGTTAGGTGGAGATGGAAAGTGGGAGGTGGGAGGAGAGCGAGTGTAAATTTGTAGTTAAAGGGAAAAAGGGTAATCAATGTGATCCTATCAGACTTGCACGTAATTAAGTTTTCTGTTTATACTTAGTGGGAATTAAGGAGTCCAAAACTAGACTTAGATGTAATTATCCAATTTTCCGAAGTTTATTTCATTTCTATTGGTTTGGTACATAGTTTACAAGCAGTACTATTTATGGTCCTATAAATCATTATCTCACGTTAATTAGAATCTTACAATTTGGTACCTGTAACTAACACAGGTATGGACCGGACCGCCCAAAGTACTTGGGCCCATTCTCGGAGCAAACCCCATCTTACTTGACTGGAGAATTCCCAGGTGACTACGGGTGGGACACTGCTGGGCTTTCAGCCGATCCAGAAACATTTGCCAGGAACCGCGAACTTGAAGTGATCCACAGCCGTTGGGCCATGCTCGGTGCATTGGGCTGTGTCTTCCCCGAAATCCTCGCAAAGAACGGTGTTAAGTTCGGAGAGTCCGTCTGGTTCAAGGCCGGAGCCCAAATTTTCTCCGAAGGTGGGCTTGACTACCTTGGCAACCCTAACCTAATCCACGCCCAAAGCATCCTTGCGATCTGGGCCAGCCAAGTGGTGCTCATGGGCTTCGTCGAGGGGTACCGGGTTGGCGGAGGCCCACTTGGGGAAGGCCTCGATAAGGTCTATCCTGGTGGGGCCTTTGACCCACTTGGGCTCGCCGATGACCCAGAAGCCTTTGCGGAGTTGAAGGTGAAGGAGCTCAAGAATGGACGGCTCGCTATGTTTTCGATGTTTGGGTTCTTTGTCCAGGCCATTGTTACTGGAAAGGGCCCAATTGAAAACCTCTTCGACCACGTTGCTGATCCAGTGGCCAACAATGCTTGGGCTTATGCCACTAACTTCGTACCCGGAAAGTGAAAAGAGTGAAGTGTGAGATGGGCCTGGCCCAATTTGAGCTGTAAAAATTTCTAATGCTTCTTTATGCGTTCTTGAAGTTCTCTGCTTGTGGATATGCCTCTGATGTAATATCATTGCCAGCAGAAACTGCTTATTGTGAGACTACTTCTATGTTTTTATCTGTGTGTTCAGCTCCTTTTTTCTAATGTATTAAGACCGAACATCTTACCCGACATTGCCAATGCATGAAGCAATGCTATGCACACAACTTTAAAACGCAATTACAAACATAACTGTGTCCAGGACTGTCCGATAGACAGGCGCCCACAAGGCATCGAATGATTCTGGACACAGTTGTTTCCGGAGTTTTCGATTTATGGAACATAGTATGGAATTTGTGTACTTCCCCAAGTTGCAAAAGAAATAAATGGTATTTGTATGTAGAAATGCTTCAATCTAGCTAAACCAGGAGACACATTCAGATATCTTTACCGTGTGAACAATGGCG
The DNA here is from genome assembly GCA_963854785.1 of Vaccinium vitis-idaea. Taxonomy (NCBI): domain Eukaryota; kingdom Viridiplantae; phylum Streptophyta; class Magnoliopsida; order Ericales; family Ericaceae; genus Vaccinium; species Vaccinium vitis-idaea. The sequence continues at coordinate 36,645,534 of OY978218.1, forward strand.
GATGCAAAATTCTGCAAAGGCAGTTTGGCGTATGTGAAAACTATTTTGATTTTGGGGAGAATGGTGAAATGTATTTAGATTTTGAAGAGGCAACAATTTGCCCCACCAAAACATATCGGGTCGAATCGAAAACCTATGAAAAGTGGAGGTGCGGTACGTAGCTCCCGCCCGCCCGCCCGTTTGCGCATGATCCACGAGTTCGAGTGTTACTAATGCAGCTACTCATTCAATATTTCCCTGCCATTGTAAGTATGAAATTACATAATATTCAAATTCTAGATCAACTCTGATGATGAGCTGGTGAAATATTCAATGTCATGTTTATTAGCTCCTATGAAATCCGGATTTGGGGGCCCTGTACTGAGGCTAATCCGGCCGTCCATCTCGACACCGACCTGTTTAATTGATTCCAAATGACGTCAAAGAGAGGAGAATAAGAAACTGCGCAACAAAATCCAAAAGGAAAGTTAAAAGGTAGGCAGAGTCGGTATAATGTGAAGGCCAAAAGGACTTTCTGTGGGCAGCAAAAGGGTGAAGAAAAGAGTCCAAAATGTAGGTTGAGGTTAGCCTTTAGAAGTGTTTGTGTATTGAAATAACGTGTTAGGTTATATGTTTTTGTATGCTTGTCTTTTGACTCTTTAGTAGCCCTTTCAGGTTAGACTAGGTAGAAGATATTGTCCCACTAGATAATGGCTATTTTGTCATTTTTTAAACCTATTTTCATCTTTTTATGCCATGTTATTTCTTTGAGGAAAGAGGATGAGAACCCACCGAGAAAGTCCCCTTTTCGTTTGTATTATGCTCAACACCCAATCGCGTAGTCTGGAATATGTGTATCAATGGAAATTTTGTGAATCACAAACTTTTTCTTTTAATCGGGTGAAATACGAAATAAATAAAAGAATTTCACAGTATATGACAATAAACAAGGACGTTTTCTAATAAAAACTAACACAATAAACATAATCATTAGAAAATTAGAGGATACCTTGACTAGTTTATTTTGTCAATGCCAGTAAATGTGCCTCTCTATGTGCTCCAAAAAACCTCTGTTATCTTATTGATCATCCATTCAGTTGCGCTACTAACTCGTCCCATAATTAATAACAATGTTAAAATGATATTTTGCAGAAGTTATAATAAGACTTATGGTTTAAGTACGAAATAGAAGAAAGAAATCTCAAAAACATTTTTATAAGTTCTCCAAATTTCTCTCATAATTAATAACAATGTCAAAATGAGTGTGCGTTTTTTTAAGAAATATTTATAAAGTGTTTGCACATTGTATTTAATTAAAAAAAAATAGAGAGTTGGTCAAAGTGAGAGCATGACAGCAAGTAAGGAGCTTACTTTTTCAAGCTCGCATGTTATTGTCAATAAAAAGTTCTTAGGACCACTAAGTACGTCCGAAACTCCAACTTTCAGGTCTTAGATTTTAGTCAAAGTTGCGCGTGAGTTGACTCTGACTCCTGGTGAATAATATTTATAAATAAAAAGAAAATTAACAAAATGTACCTTCATTTCCTATATAAGTACATTTAGCCTAAACCCATCTACATTCTTCAAAATTCCAACCTCTCTGTTTCCATTTCCAATGGGAAGGGAAAGTACTGATGATCCCACCACCACAATGATGGGTAAGGGGTCCTCCATAGCACTCCTTCAAGAAAGATTCAGACAACTTCAGAGAGTGAGAGAGAAGAGAGAGGAGAGAGAAGAACTTCTGAAGCTGTTCTCAGAGAAACCTGGAAAAAATTTGTCTTTCCAATCTGAACAGATGATTTTTCCACCACCAAGTACTACTCATGATAATCATGCACTTCTCAGGCTCTACTCACTGAGTAAGCCTGCCGAGTTCAGAGCCATCAAGAGCAACTCACCATGTTTTGACAAAAGTTCTGAAGTTGATACTTCTCTCCATCTATAGATATCTCTCGTTGTTCTTATTCTGTAGACCAAACTTGTTTCTTCTCCGTTTCTGAATTATCTTCCCATTTTCTTCCCTTGCTGCCACTGTGAGAGATTGAGGGGAGAGAGATGTTAGTAGAGATTCGCATGAACGAAAATTTGGGTTCGAATGTTCAATGCTTACGTGCCAGTTGCACTGGAAACGAGCCGAGTAGAGAGCTGTTCAAACTTGTTTTGCGAATTTAAAAAGCTTCAAAATTAGTTCCTTTGTTAATCGAGCAATATCAAAGTAGTAAACAAGCTGATCACAAGCCGAGCTTGAGCAATATCAAACTAGTAGCTTGTGAATGATAAAAATGGGATTGCTACAATAGTTCCCTAAGCAAAAACACTTAGAGCATCAAGAATAGAGAACTTTGATACTGGAGAAAAGAAAGAAAAGCAGAGAAAGGTACTGAATTGGGTAAATTATGAGTAAAACAAAAGGAAGTAAAGGTGTGCTATTCTTCTCTAATTTTGGGGAAGATGGACTAACATGAAACAGAAAGAAGCCTTGTGGATAATTACAGACATAGTTGATTTACTACGTTATTTGCGTCTGTTTGATCCTAGTTTTCAATAGTAGCAAAGAAGATTCTCGCCATGGAAATTCAACGCGACATGGCAAGAGGCACAGTTTGTTTGACTCAGAAGCAGTATCTGAAGCGTGTGTTGCAAAGATTGGTGTTTGCATTTGTGTTTGGTTTAAATCCTCACGGGGATCACTCTATCTTTACCCTGAAATTTAGATTTCTTCTACAATCAGTCCAATTGATAATGTAATATGGGAAATGGGTACCTTTCACGTTCCAGAGCATGAAAGATTTGCAAGGAATTCAAGTCTAATCTTCTTGAGTAGTACTAGGACATCTTTCATGTTGAGCCTTTCTTCAGGTGACTCTGCAGAGCAATTCAATGCCAATTCATAGATGGAGGACACACACTTTACCTTCACAGTAATGTGTCCTTCCTCTTGCCTCACCAAGTTTGAGTCTATTGCATGAATTACATTATTTGCAAGTGACTCGCTTACCCAACTTTTCAAGCTCAAACCTGCATTGAACATTTCATCGGTGGGTTTTTTTCTTGTGAATATTTCCATCAACATAATGCCGAAACTATAAACATCACAGCTTGTTGACAACAATCCTTCCCTTCCATACTCTGCATTAAACAACTAACGCTCGTGAAAAACAAAATCTTTCATTAGTCGGTATTTGTAGGTATTTGTAAGCTGCTTCCCTTTGCCGCCCTTTCACGGTGATCAACTAAAGTTTTCATGGATGGATATCTTACATAAAAAGAATAGGGAAAAAAAGATAAAAAAGCAACTATCAATATGCTGATAGAGAGAAGCGTAACCTGGTGCAATATACCCAATTGTTGCTGTCGGATTGGAAATCAAAATAGTTTCCTCCTCTCTTAAGAACTTTGCAATGCCAAAGTCACTCACATGAGCCACCATTTCTTCATCTAGTAGGACATTGCTTGGCTTCAAATCACAGTGAACCACCGGTGTTAAGTAACCATGGTGTAGATAATCCAATGCATGCGCCACATCTATGGCTATGTCTAACCTCTGTTGAATATCTAAGAAATAGTTGTGGCAGTACAACCACTTCTCAAGGCTTCCATTAGGCATGTACTCTAGTACCAAGGCTTTAAAATCAAGATTAGAGCAACTAGTAATAACCTTGGTGAGGTTTCGATGATGAATGTTGCGCATCATGTCACATTCTGTGTCAAAACTTTTGAATGAACCTTCTAGTTGCAAATTAAACAACTTTACAGCCAAGATTGTCCTGTCTGCAAGTACCCCTTTGTAAACCGAACCAAAGCTTCCAGTCCCTAGCAAGTTGCTTTCATCAAACGCATCAGTTGCTCGAACAAGTTCGAGGTATGAAATTCTTGCATGTTTTGCTGACAAATCACTTGGAGTTGGAATCTGAGTCTTTCTTTGGCATTTAAGGAACACATATGCTGAGGTCATGACAAGAACAATTACTGTGACTGCCCCTGAGACAAGTATGAACAACCGTACTCTTTTTGCACTTGAATAATCACGGCATAGTGGTCATGAAACTGAGGACCACCACATAATCCTTCATTGGACAGGAAAGACAAGTACGTGAAATTTTGGAAAGGTCCCCCACTAGGGATTTGCCCACTCAATCGATTAAAAGAGACGTTCAAAAACTCAAGATTTGAGAGTGCCTCTAATGACATGGGAATCTCTCCAGATAGATTGTTATAAGACAGGTCCAAGAATTCCATGCTTATCAATGTTTGCAATGAACCAGGAATAGAACCTTCAAATCTATTACGTGCCAATGAAAGATTAGTTAGGCTTTGCATAGCTCCAATCGTGCTAGGAATTTCACCGTACAGTTGATTCATTGACAAATCTATTAGAGTAACATGGTGTAAATTTCCAATTTCTTGGGGTATATTGCCGCTAAATGAATTTGAGGATAAGTCCACTTGCAAGAGATTGTCAAGACTCCAAAGGCTCACAGGTATTTCAAAAGTTAACTTGTTTAAACTTAGATTAAGGTAGCTTAAAGAAGATAAGTTTGCCAAACAGATCGGAACTGGACCGGAAAGTTCATTGTTGCTCAAAGATAAGATGTCCAAGTTCTGTAAATGGCATATAACATCAGGAATGGATCCGTAGAGAAGATTTTGTGAAAGGTCTAAACCTTGAAGATTCCATAATCCTTTGACTGCGATCGGAAAGGATCCAGTGAGGTCATTTTGACTGAGACTTAAGGCTCCTAAGCCACTTAGATTGCCAATTTCATGAGGAATATTTCCTATGAGTCCACAATTTTCTGCAGTAAAACTTTCAAGTGAAGCAGATAGATTCCCAATTGAAGCTGGAAGGGCGGCATTGAATGGGTTATAAGACACCCAGAGTTGTATTAAATGCCTACAATTTGTCAAGGAAGTGATGAAATTGAGTTCACTGTTAAGATTGTTTCCTTCGAGGCCGAGATGGATAAGGGCCCCTAAATTGCCGAACGAATTAGGAATTGAACCCGCGAATTCATTCGTCCCTAGAAAAAGCTGTGGGAGATTCGGCAGCCAAAGTCCCAAAGTTGGTTGTAGATTCCCTTGAAGGTTACATACCGCTAGTGAAAGGGTCTGCAAGGTTGAGATGTTGAAGATAGTTTCTGGTAAATTCCGTTGTACCGAAAAAAGAAGATAGTTTCTGGAAAGCTATTAACGCCGAGTGATAAGAACTCCAAGCTTGGAAGACTACCAAGTCCCTCTGGTATAGTGCCTGCTCGAAAAAAGAAAATGAAAGAAGGATTTCAAACACTACTAGCGACTACGGGCGTATCTACAACATTTCAAACTCAATCCAATGTGGTAAAAAATCACTAATATGAAATATCAACACTGGAAGTTGAGAGGATTTTTTGTTTTAAACACTTCACCCTGCATCTATGATGCCCCAACACTTGGACACTCTAGGGACACGCTTAGATACGTGTTAGGCACACCACGTGGCATCAATGTCGTAACCAGAAAATTGTTCAAGTGATGGCACAATTCATAAAGGCTAGTACTTTCAAGACCGGCCCAAGCCCTAGGCCTAAGACGCCTGGTCCTAGGGGCATCCCGAAAATCCAAAATTTTAGGGCACTCCCATAATTTTTGAAATTAGGCTTGAGCAGGGATATTTTTGGCCCAATAGAAAAAATAAAAAAGGCCCAATTTTGTTTTTAAAAGAGGCTGGGTAGCCCATCTCACGTCACTAGACACTTAATAGAGCCTAACTTAGTCTTAAAACATTAGCCCAAGTAAGTCCAAACACACAATAGAAATGAGCCCAAAAAAAAAAAAACTAACTCCAGCCTTTCCATGAATGAAACAACTCACTCCAGCCTCTCAGTGAATGAAATAACTCACTCAGGTCAAACAAAACAAAGTTTTTAGATCTCTCACATTTGCGAAAGAGACACTCTCTTTCTCTCTCAATTCTCTGCCTCTTGGCTCCAACCTGTAGATTCCAATATCATATTAAAAAATCATCTCTGCTTCTCTAGGCCCTAAATCTCTCTCTCTCTCTCTCTCCCCCCCCCCCCCCCCCGTTTTTTTCCCTAAATCTAAATTAATGGACAACCCCAAAAAGAATTGCTTGGCTCCGTGGGTCCGCAGGAAAAGTAATACTCTTTTCTGACTTTGGGTTTGCTAGTCTAATTTTTATGTATATGGATTTGTAGTCTATCTTAAGATTGCCCTGGGCAATAAAAGCCTTTGGGCCAGCCCTGAGAACTTTTGTTGTGAAAAAAAAAAAAATCTCTTTTTTAAGAATCTAACATGTCTTGATTTTCACTTGAAATGAGTCTCGATTGACTTATTCTTTATGGGCAGATGTGTCTATTAGTCTATTTGCTTGTACGGCTTGGCTTCCAAGGGGGAGGTCTGGGAGCTCGAGTCAGTGGTTTGGTGTTCCGTAAACATGTTTATAGTTAGTTTTGAGGCAAAAATTCAATGAATTGAGGCTTGTTTGTGGTGATTAGTTATTGAGTGATTTTGGGGCTTTGCACTTGGTACCCTAACACCCTCCTTCATCAATGTTTTTTATCGGCCTTCATCACATATTCAGGTAAGACTCATATATTTAGTCTTTAGTTCCACATAAATATGTGCAAGAGAATGACATTATAACATTAAGTAATGAAGCCCCAAGAGCACTAATGATTTTTTTTGTATAAAAATAAAGTGATGTACCAAGTACCAATTTATATTTTTATACAAAAATGTAGGGAAAAAAATTTCCACCCAAAAAAACAGTGTGGGCCTCCACATAAGTGGCTCCGCCACTGCGTGGCATGTCCAATTCTTTAAATAATTTTTTAAAAAGGGACACATGGGGACACTTCTGGAATGCTTGAGGTTGCAAATCTCTCACTTAATGAACCACAAATGGGGGTCATAGTCTTTATGGATGATGGAGATGACGATGAAGAAGTGATGGAAGTTGGGTCTAATATATCGTTACTTAGTTTATTTCGTTGTCTTATTACTCCTTATAGAACTATGATGTTTTCGTTTCAATTTGGAGATTCGTTGTTTTGATTGATAACTTAGGCTCCGTTTGTTTTGACGTAAAATCGTAAAATATTTTTTGTGTAAAATAGTTTTGCAACAAATGAATTTTCTATTTTTATTTTTCTGTGTTGGTTGGCAACTGAGAAAATATTTTCCTAAATAACAAAACAATCGAGAATCTCTGATATCATGAGAGAGAGACATGTATCTATAGAATTGCATTATAGTAACATGGAGTGCGAACATTTATGGAGAGAGACTGCAATAGCCAATAGGGAAACAATTGAAACGTGAACTTCTGATATCCTGGAAACATACATGGAAGTCCCACCATTACTCTCTCTCTAGATCTCTCGAAAGTATTAGGGATGTCGTGTATGGAAAATTAGACAGCACGCACTTCGAATTTGGGATTCGCTGAGTGACGAAGCGTCCATTCCATCATAGGTTTGAAAAAAAGGGCGTAAAATGACTTGCGGGCAATCTGAAATAAAAACATTTATGGCCATAAAAACATTTTACTTTTTAAAAACATTTTACTTCCTTTTGTCCAACCAAACACCGGAAAATAAGTAAAACATTTTACGTCGAAACAAACAGAGCCTTAATATCCCGCAAGATGGATTGATTTTCTTCTCTTTAGATATTTTTGTTAGCAATTTTCTGTAGGTGTGCCTACATAGATCATAAATTAGATATTGTATATTGTCGAATAAGGTTTGAGTGGTGTCGGTATTACCCATTGAGTTGTGATCGTCTAATAAGTATGACCGGGTAATTGACAAATCTCTGCTAGCACGTATTTGGGTTATATCACGTGCGTTAAATGGTGCGGGCTTATTATTAAGTGTAGAGACCATTCAAAGCCCATTAGGGTTCCATCTATTATGATGGGTTATGATGGAACCAAGGCCTATAATATGTGGTTAAGTCCCCACTCCAAACTCTAATCTCTTTTCTCATATCATCCCATCGAGTGTGAGACTAAGGTCAAGATCAAGAGTAGGGCTTTGGAGGTGGAAGACGAACAACCACACATACAAGTTTTTCATCCTCCATGGCGACAGGTACGCATCCGCTATTATTTTCTTCAATGGTTTGACATGAGTTCTTGGGTTAGGGTTTGTTATGAAATCCTACAAGTGGTATCAGAGCCTCTTGTCAGATTGTTGAGGAAAATATAAAGTTTTTTTTTCCCGTTAATTTTAGAAACAAGTCGATAGTTGATCGGCATAGCATATCAGTTGTCTTACGGATTATACCGACACATTATTCTTTTCCTTCATATGTTCGGTAAAGTGTTTTACCCCATGATTACCAATATTAAATTTGGTTGACTAACACTTGCTTGGAATGTGCATTTATTTAATCAATATTTGATTTATTTTTCGCACATGCAAGATCATCAATGGTTCTGTCCTACTAGAAAGGTGATTATCTTGTTTGTATATTTGTGAACAATCCACAAGCGTGTCAGATCAGACCATGTTTTGGGTTCTTTTTCCGTTTTGTTGTCTATGACAGTGCGGCTTCCAGAATTGATTTTCATAGTTATTATTTTTCCAATTCCTTGTTAAATCTGGTGGTAACTTTTGTTACCTGTCGAGAATCAAACCTTTTTTTTTCTTGTTATTATATACCCCATTGGTGGGTACTAGTGATGCCGCTGCACACATATCATGTATCACCCATGGTTAGATTGCTCGTAACTTTTGTTACGAGGATGAAAGTTACTGTTTTTTTTTATATGCCGCCATTATACAGCATGATTATGGCAATTAATTTTTCCCTGGTAAATATTTGTTTCACTTAAGGAATTAAATTGGGGCATAAAGATTATTTCGTAGTCCATACCTAGGGTTTAGGAGAATTAAAGTAATAAGCCGCCAAAGTGGCTCTATTATGGAGATTTTCTTAAACTTGAAGGTAACAGTTTTGGATTACATAAAGTCACATTTAGATCCATGCAGGTAGTGATCGGCCCAAATGAAGGTTATTATCTGGCCGGATTTAAACGGTATAAGGTAGTTAATTTTTTGAATAATATAATTTTTGTAAGATTTACCTATGCGTTCAAAAGTCGGCCCAAAGGAAGGCTTTTGATTGGCCAGGTCTAATTTTGTATTGTTCATGTTAACTAGCCTTATCTATTTTTTGAGAAGACCACTTGCGTGCTATAATTACTGTCCAAAGACTTGGTTATGATGATGCGTTAGGTTTCTCGACAGGGTCCACCACTAAAGACATAATATTTGGTTTTTACTTTATGTCTATTTGTCCAAATTGTTTGCCCCTACAATCAGACCAATTTTTGCTTGATAATTATAATCAAGTTTTATTTTTATCATCGCGTTATGGATATTTGTTGATTGTGAGCTTTTCTGTTACTGTAGTAAATACATCTTCTATATCTATCAATTTGAACAACATTCCAACATATTCTCATGGTTATTTGGGCACTAAGAAAAGAAAATTCGATCATAAGGATAAGAAAATTTCACATACTGGGACTTCACAAACAAATGTGCAACAGAAACAAGATAAAGTTATTTCCTGTTTTTTTTTTTTGCAAAAAGGTTGATGGTCATGTGAAGAAGGATTGTCCCAAATATCAAAAGTTGCTCGCAAAGAAGGGTAATCAATTTAGTTTTGTTTGCTGTGAATTTAATTTAGCTGAAGTACCACCCAACACTTGGTGGATAGATACGGGTGCCACTATTCACATAAGTGTGTCCATGCATGGTTGTCTAAGGAGCCGAACACTCAGTGATGCCGAAAGATTCATTTATATGGGAGATGGCAATAAAGTTCGTGTTGAGGCAATTGGAGTCTATAGACTTAAATTAGAATCTGGTTTTTATTTGGATCTGGATGAGACTATTTATGTACCGTCATTTAGACGAAATTTGATATCTGTTTCCTGTTTGGACAAATCCGGTTATACTTGTTCATTTGGTAACGGTGGTTTTAGTCTTTTCCAAAATTCAAATATTATTGGTACTTAATCTCTAGTTGATAGTCTATACAGGTTAGAATTGAATGACTCTCACTTAAAGTTTAATGAAACTTTACATGTTGACAATTATAGTACAAAGCGAAAATTAATTAATGAGAACTCCTCCATTTTGTGGCACAAGCGTTTGGGACATATCTCGAAAGAGAGAATTGAAAGGCCTGTGTCAAGTAGAATTCTTGATCCCCTTGATTTTTCAGATTTCAAAATCTGTGTTGAATGCATAAAGGGAAAGCAAACAAACATAAGGAAATTTGGTGCCAAAAGGAGTTTAGACATTTTAGAAGTGATACATACCGATATTTGTGGTCCATTCCCTACGGCTTCTTGGAATGATCAACGGTATTTTATCACTTTTACGGATGACTATTCTCGTTATGGGTATTTGTACTTGATACATGAAAAAATCATAGGCACTGGACGTATTTAAGGCCTATAAAGTAGAAGTTGAAAATCAACTTAATAAGAAAATTAAGGCTATAAGATCTGATCGTGGTGGTGAATACTACAGTAGATGTGACGGATCTGGTGAGCAACGTCCAGGACCTTTTCCGAGATACTTGGAAGAATGTGGGATCGTACCTCAATATACCATGCCAGGGACACCACGTCAAAATGGTGTATCTGAGACACGAAACCGGACCCTTAAGGATATGATTAGAAGCATGATAAACAATTCCTCTTCACCTGAATCCCTTTGGGGAGAAGCCTTAAAGACAGCAATTTATATTCTTAATCGAGTACCAAGTAAAGCAGTAGCTAAAACCCCATACGAGTTGCGGACTAGAAAAAAACCCAGTCTTAGGCATTTTCATGTTTGGGGTTGTCCAACTGAGTCTAGGCCTTATAGGCCCAATGAAGAAAATTGGACTCAAGAACCATTAGCTGCTATTTTGTTGGATACTCAGAAAGGTCAAGAGGTTCTAAATTTTATTGCCCTTCCACAAATACCCTAATTGAGACGGATAATGCTAAATTTATTGAGGATGTTGAAAGTAGTGGGAGTCCACAAACTAGGAATTTTTTATTTGAAGAGGAACAAGTTGAGATTCCTATGATTCCAATTGAGACTGTTGAGGTGGTTACACCAGTACTTGTACAAGATGCGGATGCAAACCACCAAACTGATCATGAGTTGCCTCATACTAATACAGAAGAACCACACAAACTCAAGTAGAGCTTAGGAGATCCAATAGGGAGAGGAGATCAGCAATTCCTAATGATTATATGGTTTATCTCCAAGAACATGAGTTTGATATAGGCTTAGAAGATGACCCCATATCTTTCAGTCAAGCCAAACAAAGTGTTAACTCCCTAAAATGGATGAATGTCATATTGGATGAGTTAATGTCCATGAGTGACAACGACGTTTGGGATCTTGTCGAATTGCCGAAAGGTGTCAAGCCTGTTGGTTGTAAATGGATATTTAAAACCAAGCGGGACTCGAAAGGCAATACCGAAAGATATAAGGCACGTATTGTTGCTAAAGGGATTTACTCAAAAGGAAGGCATTGACTATAAAGAGACTTTCTCTCCGGTATCATTGAAAGACTCTTTTAGGATTGTTATGGCACTTGTGGCTCATTATGATTTAGAGGTTCACCGAATGGATGTAAAGACTGTGTTTCTCAACGGTGACGTTGAAGAAACCATATATATGGTGCAACCAGAAGGTTTTGAGACTAAATGATCAAAACATTTGGTTTACAAACTAAAGAAGTCCATTTATGGCTTAAAGCAGACATCTCGTCAATGGTACCGAAAGTTTGACTAAGTAATTTCCTCTTTTGGTTTTAAGGAAAATGCTATGGATCAATGTGTTTATCTTAAGATCAGTGGGAGCAAATTTATTTTTCTAGTGTTATATGTCAATGATATCTTACTGGCAAGCAGCGATATAGGCTTATTGCATGAAATTAAGAGATTTCTTTCAAAGAATTTTGAAATGAAAGATCTTGGTGATGTATTTTTGTGATAGGCATACAGATTCCTCGTGACAGATTACGTGGTATAATTGGCTTATCACAAAAGACGTATATCGATAAGGTGCTCAGTAGGTTCGGCATGAAAAGTTGTGCACCATGTGATGCACAAATTGCGAAGGGTGATAATATGAGTTTGCTCCAATGCCCAAAGAACGGCTTGGAAAGGAAACAAATAGAAGACATCTCCTATGCATCAGCAATAGGGAGTCTTATGTATGCTCTAGTTTGTACGCGTCCAGATATTGCGTGCACAGTTGGAATGCTTGGTAGATGTTTGTAAAGATATGCTCACATATCAGAGAATCTAATTATTATTGTTGGATATTTGGACTCCGAGTTGGTTACTGCTTGCTATAAAGCAACAAAGTAAGTGCTATGTTTGCAGAATTTTATCACTTGGCTTCATACCGTCGGTAACTCGAGAAGCCAATAAATATTTACTGTGATAATAAAGCTGCTGAATTATGACAAGCGTTCGTCAAAATCAAAGCATATTGACGTCAAGTTTCTTGTTGTTAAGGAAAGAGTTCAGAATTGTCTTATGTCAATTGAGTACATCAGCACAGACCTTATGAATGCGGATCCGCTTACTAAGGGCTTACCACCTAAAGTGTTTAAGGAGCATGTAGCTCGTACAGGAGTGGTTAGTTCTAGTGAAGTATTTGATTAGTGGGAGTTGTGCTACTCATATTATTAATTACTTGACTTTTGTGGTGATCACTTTTGGTTTATTGATGATTTTGAAATAAAGTTGCATATTTTCAAATTGTGGTATATACATGAAGTTTTGATTATATGTGTGACTCAGGAACTCTGTTGAGTTATAAGGTTAGACTAGTTAGAAATAGGCATGCTAAAGGATCACATTTGCATGTAATTTCCATGCTACACTTCCGTACTTGATCTATGTCGTTGAATGCATAGATATTTGTGACCATGAATGGGTCATGTCATGATAAATATGGCAAATGGCGCCATGATCCTATATTTGTGTTTTCAATGGACCAGATTGTTTTGAGATAACACTCATAAATTACGACAATAAAAGTTTGAGCTCTTAAAGTTTACAATGTCTAATATCCGGATGACCTATGTGGCCCAAGTGGGAGATTGTTAGCAATTTTCTGTAGGTGGGCCTACATAGATCATAAATTAGATATTGTATATTGTCGAATAAGGTTGAGTGGTGTCGGTATTACCCATTGAGTTGTGATCGTCTAATAAATATGACCAGGTAATTGACAAATCTCGGCTAGCGCGTATTTGGGTAATATCACGTGTGTTAAATGGTGCGGGCTTATTATTAAGTGTAGAGACCATTCAAGACCCATTAGGGTTCCATTTATTATGATGGGTTATCATGGAACCAAGACCTATAAATATGTGGTTAAGTCCCCACTCCAAACTCTAATCTTTTTTCTCATACTAGCCCATCGAGTGTGAGACTAAGGTCAAGATCAAGAGTAGGGCTTTGGAGGTGGAAGACGAACAACCACAAATACAAGTTTTTCATCCTCCATGGCGACAGGTACGCATCCGCTATTATTTTCTTCAATGGTTTGACATGAGTTCTTGGGTTAGGGTTTCTTATGAAATCCTACAATTTCTTGTCGGACCGTTTTTCCACCATCTCTTCTAAAGCCAATTGGTGTTAGAAAGGGCTTCAATTAAGTCTTTTAAGTCTTTTATGGCATTCAACATCGCACCCGCAAATCTGTTTTTAGAGTGGGTGCAGGGAGTGGCATTGTGTAACCAAATCCATGTGGGCAATCCGGGCCCAACAATCCCTCTCTCACGATGACGCTCCCACGACTCAAACCGATGACCTCCTGACTCTAATACCACTTGTCAGACCGTTTTCCCACCATCTCTCCTAAAGCCAATTAAACGAATTGGGGTTAGAAAGGGTTTCAATTATGTCTTTTATGGTATTCGACAATCGCACCCGCAAATCTGTTTTTAAAGCGGTCGCAAAGAGTGGCATTGTGTAACCAAATCCATTGGGGCACTCTAGGCCCAACAATATTGAAGATGTGTGAGATTAAAAATGGGGAACTGCAAAACCGAAACTACAATAATACCTGTGAAGTTGTTTCCAACAAGTCAATTCCTTGGATTGAAGTGCAGTTTCCAATGTCAAATGGAATGCCTCCAGTCAATTGATTCCTTCCAATGTAAATTCCGACCAGTGCCGAACCACGTGGGCATATATTCCTAGGAAGACTTCCAGAGAAGTTATTTTCTGGAATTGCAATCTCTTGTAAAGAAGACATGTTAAAGAGAAAATGTGGGATGAGGCCTGTGAGTCCTGCACTTTGCAAGGATAGCACCTCTAAATTAACCAAATTCACAAACTCATTTGGAATTTCACCTGCAAATGAACTTACAAATCTTAGGAATATTGTTTGGGTCATGGAATACTTTGTAGTGTGAATTGCATAGAAAGAGTGTATGAGGTACACGGACTCAATTTCAGGCTTTTATTACATTATCTCCAGGCTGACTCCAGCTCTTACGTTTTTCTCGACTCAAACTTGAAATTGGCATAAGAATCTTTAAAAACTTATTTCAGTTATTGACTCAAATCTATACTACATTGAATTTTGCTCAAACTTTTATTCAAATTTTAAACGATTAATTTCTTCTTTTCAAAATTCTTTTGAAATATATATAATAAAAAAACAATCTTCACCTTGTAGTGTAATTTTGTGTGTTTGGTTTGACTATTCAGACAGTGTTGTGCAAAACAAAATATTTTTGAAAGAGAGGATTGCAGACCGAGACAACACAACAAACACTGCATCTCCGTTATATTCTGTAAAGGTCAAAACAACATCACAGTAAGCCTATAATCCGAATCCAAAGCTTAACTAGTTTATCTCTTTTGTTCATCTGGGTAATTTTTGTCTTCTTTAACTAGTTTATCTCTTTTGAAACTGCTGATTCTAGGTATGAATATAAGGCAGATAGGGAGTGCCGCTGATTGCGTCAGGCTATGTCTGGGTTAGGGTGAAAGACATTGATTGCCTTGTGTGCTTCTCGTTTTATATTTCGATGATTAGTTTGGCTTTGTCCAAAATATTTGTAATGAACTCCGATATGTAAGTGACACTTGGCGTCATTAACATAATCTTCTCCATTTTGTAACAAAAAAAAAGGTGTAAATTATCCTAAACCACAGCATGGTATGAAACGTTAGCACAAATCAGGGAGTTTGATTAATTTGAATCGACCGTGTTTTGACCGGTGATTTTTTTTTTTTCCTCCCCGGATTTTACCGGTGATAAAAAGGTGAAGTTCTTGCAAACAATATAAAGGGAACGTATGGCTACATTGGCTAGAGTTATTTAAAAACAAACAAAACATTATAGCGAAACGGGGAATAAGAAGCATACCTTCCAGATTGTTGTAACCGAGATATAATTCGCTAAGCAAAGTTAGGTTTCCAATCTCATTTGGTATGGGACCGGTGAATTGGTTAAATGACAACGACAGTATCCAAAGTTTAGAGCATCCTTGTAATCCGGATGGAATTTCACCTTCTAATTCATTGTAAGTTAGTTCAAGGATTTGGAGATTAGGAAGATGATTGCACATGTCTGTTGAAGATTGCCAGATAAGCTATTACCCGTAAAATCAAGAGCTTCCAATGACGACATGTTAAATATACTACGTGGTATAGAGCCTGTGAACTTGTTAAATTCCACGGCCAAAACCTTTAAGCTTTGAAGATTACCAAACACTAGTGGGATAGAACCTGTAAAACTGTTATTATAAAGATAAATGTACTGAAGTTTTTGAAAGGCACCAAGCCATGGTGGAATCAGTCCACCAAAGTTATTCAGCCCAAGATCGATGAGTTGCAATCGACGAAGATTAGCCAGTTCTTTGGGAAGATCACCGTAAAAACTGTTGTTGTCAATGTTTAACCGGGCAAGGAATGAGAGGTTTCCTAAATGAGGAGGGATGGTGCCGATTAGGCCCATACTAGGAAGATTCAATGCCACAACTCTACGATGGAGTTTACCGCAGGTGATACCAACTCAATCGCAAACCGAAGAGGGAGTTGTGGTGGTCCAATTGCTCACAAGTATGCGATTAGTGTTGAAATTAGTGACGTAGGTTTTGAAGGCAAGAAGAGAGGATTGATCGGTTGAGATATTTAGTGGTGGTAATCTCATAGCTAAGCTTGGAGTTGCTTCAAACTGCAGCAGAAATAAGATGGCGACAAAAATTTGAAAGCATGCTAGCCCCATGACAGTTTTTTCAAGTCTAGAATGTGGAGAAAGTTTATGGAACACAACTTGACTCTTGGGGACAGTAGGCCCCCTGGATTTAAGAAAATGACTTATAAAACACCTTCTTGATGCATGTTCTTGGGGATTACTCATTGACTTCGTCATTTAGTTTTCAGTTTCCGTCAACATTTCAGTTATTATTGATTACTCTGTCTGGATCAGGGATAATTAATGGAAAATTGAAACAAAGCATTGACCAAATTTTGAAGAAAGTTAGAAATAAAAATGTAAACCAAAATAAATTGGAAGTTTGAGGTTCATGATGAATTGGAAATAAAACTGACCCAATTCTGAAATATGAAAACAGTGACAATAAGCTAAGCAATAACTACTCAGAACACCGTTCCACCAGACACATGATAAGGTTCATTATATTAGTTTAATTAAATCCATTTTTATGAAAAGTAGTAAAAGTAACTGATATATTTAGATTTCTCATGCAAAAATTAGTAAAAGAGTTTGTACCTATTGTTTGTACCTTGGCTGCGCATTGTGTTGTGCGGCGGCTTTAGGCGCCGTGCCGGCATCGTTCCAACGATCGAAAACGTCCACCGCGTAGAGCTCGTCGAGTACTACAACTCCACCAAAAATCAATTTAGTCGGATATCGTTAAGTGCATTATCGGAACGCATATAACTTGAAAAAAATCAGAACATATAAAACTTGAAACAATGGATGAAAACCATTGAACCTATTTTTTTCAAGTTATTTTAGTTCCGATGAGGGACTTAACGATATTCGATCGAGTTGATTTTTGGTGAAGTTGTAGTACTCGATGAGCTCTACGCGGTTGACGTTTCCGATCGTCGGAACGATACCCGCACAGCGCCTAAAGCCGCCGCACAGCACGCTGCGTAGCACCCCCCTCTGTCCATTGTTTATAACTTAGGTTTTTTTTATGCAAACAAAGATTTAATTAGACTCATTTAATGAACGTTATCATATGCCTGGGGGCACATTTTAACAAAACCCTAATTGGGTTCTAGGTGATTGTTCTCTTATTACCAATTATGAGGAGAATAGCCTGAATGCCGTCCCTAAGGCTCCAATTATTTGACTTGGTTTGTTTGACTTTTTTGATGCGTCATTTACATTTTTAAATTCACTGATATTAAATAATGCACCAGTTTTTTTCGGAAGGGGGGCTCTACTGTCCCCCCTGCTGACCCCATTCAATCCGTCTATTTCAACAATGAACGGTTGACATTTCATCTTGGTGCATGGACGGATGAACGGCTAAGATGTGCTTGGCTGACATGAAATCTGAGCCATTCATTACTGAAATGGATGGTCCGGATGGGTCGGCATGGGCTGCGCTGCCCCTTAGGGACGGCATTCATTTTTTTCCTATTGCATTCACATTCATTTCCTTGGCCTGCATTTTGGTCAAATGGGATGAGAAATCATTATCATAATTTTTTTGTTTACTTTGTTTTTTTAATCTTTTATTATTTTTTTAGTAACGTCAAAGCAATTCTTATTAAGGAACGGATGAGTTTTTTCTTTATTAAGAATAAGATAAGTATACAAATAGAAACCAAAGTTTAACAATAGACATTAGACAAGATGACCAAAAAAAAAAAAAAACGAAAGATGAACAATAGAATGATTTAAAGTTTTTATCCAAATCAAATAAATTCAAGAGAAAGACTGAAAAGACCAAGCAAAAAATCCCTATGAAGAAAAATGGGAGGTAAAATTATGGAGCCTAAGTAACAGCGGAGGGATCAATACTAGTGATAGGGGAGACTATTTAGCTTCGAAAGCACTCGTTGGGTTAAATACTTTTTTCTTCCTGAATGTTATGGCCCAAATGTTGAACGATGGACCTTATTTGTTTGGATTGTAGACATGTATGTGAAATTTCGGAAATGTATCCCACTTGGAATTTCTCCTCTCAATTGATTGAAATATATGTTTACATACTCAAGGTGTGAGAGAGCATCTAATGACGTGGGAATCACTCCGAAATAGATTAGCGCTGCTAACAAGCCGGTCCCGTTTTGTCCCTGTCATCCCGTCCAAATCTTCCGCTTGTCAAACTCATCCCACCTAACCCCTTTCCCACGCATGGCCCATTCTCTCTCTTTCTTTACCCGACTTTTTTAAATTGTCTGTGGGTATTGGCTTTTGGAGATAAGAGAAAAAGTAATTGATTTGACAACTGAAGTCTAGAAAACTCACAGGCACTGACTAGGATACTCTCTCTCTCTCTCCTCTTTTTTTGTTTTAAATTTAAAATAAAATAATCCAAATACGTATACATACATAAATATATAGAAGAATTCACGCCCCAAAAAAGAAAAATTCACACCCTCCAAATAGAAGAATTCACACCCCTCAAAATCCAGAATTCACACACTCCAAAATGTAAGAATTCACACCCCTCAAATGCAGAATTCACACATCACAACTTACTCCCTAAAATACACAATGCACATGCACATCCAAAATAAAATAATTCACCTCAAAATGCTGAATTCACACATTCCAAAACCTTCTAAACAATTAACACCCCTCAAATTGAAAGAATTAACACCCCTCAAATGTAGAATTCACACATCTCTACACAATTCGTACTCTAAGAAATCTTTTTAGAGAGAGAGAGAGAGAGATTGAGTAATTGAATCCGCGCGCGCACAGGGCCTTGGGAGGAGTGAAAGACAAAATGGGGTTTGGATGGAAGCCCCCACAAAAAGTGGGGGCGGCTTGGAATTTCCCGAATAGATTATTACGGGACATGTCTAAGAATTACACGCTTAAGCTCTCCTCGCCTCCAATTGTGCTAGGAATTTCATTGTACAATTGATTCATCGACAAATTTATTAATTAGAGTGGCAACCCGAAAATTCTCAATTTCTAGGGAATCATGATGACTCCTGAATGAATTTTGAGGATAAGGCAACTTCCAATAAACTTTCCAGACTCCAAAGGCTAGCTAGCAGGTATATATATTCGACGTTAATTTGTTGGAACGTAGATTAAGGTTTTGTTAAAGAAGAAAGCAAAGAGGCTGGAACTGGACGACAAAGATTTCGTTGCGCCTAAAAGACAAGACACCCAAGTTCTGTAAACATCAGCCGACTCCAAAGCATCAGAACTAGACCACTTGAAATCCATCAACTGGTTAGGTTCCATATCTTTGACACCATCATCCTCCATCTGGACTGCTTTAATAGAATTACCATCCACGACATTGGCCTCACCATCATCCTCAAACTCACCATCTGCGATCCCGTCTTCCACTTCATCTCCTCCGGGCTCAACCGAACCAAACGAATCACCATCGGACTCATCAACAACTGACAACTCCTTAGATGGGGCAGCCTCGCATCCAGAGGATTTAAACATGTTTTTGTTCCAAACATCCACTGAAGCAAACCATTTAGAAAGGCAATCATAGATGTCATTAAGAAAAGATGACGAAGCATCTTTCAAATCAAAGGATAGCAGAATATGGAGATTTTGTATCACAATATTCCAATAATTTACCCACAGCAGACAGCACTATTTTCAAGCCATGATAACCCAGATTCTTTGACCTTAACCTCTTTAATGTGACCATCCATGGCACCCATATCTCCATTAAGAACTTCAACAAAAGATTTGTGATTTTTCAAAGAATTTCCAATCATAGGCATCATATCTAGCAGCAGCATCACTAGGTTTAGAATCATACCTTTTAGATTTCTGATGGGATTGTTGCCCTTTTCCGGGAAATCTAGCAAGATTCCTCATGGGTTTCTGATGATGGTTCCATCAAGGGCTTGTACAGCATCTAACGCTTCAGTCTTTGATCCGAACCTGACAAAGCCGAATTTTGTCTTGAATCTAGAACTCCCCGCTTATTTGGAATGAAAGCATCAAACACCTTCCCGCAACTTTTTTTTTTTTTGATAACTAGGTGGTCCGGGCCAGTAAACACTTCCGGCAACCAGCGAATAATTGCTTGAGCCAATCCGCAACTATCCCGTGGAAGATTATCCACATAAACAGTGAAGACATTGTTGGTGAATCTCCTAAAATCTCCACTGCTAATTTGCTATTGATACTCCTAGGTCTAGCCACGGAAGGGGCGACCTATTGGTTGGATGGATTAAAATACCTAAAAAATATGGAATACTGACAGGTGTGTGGAGTCGCCCACAAAAAATAGGGCTACCATCAGATCAGTGTCGATAGAATGTCTTTTCACGTAGAAACACCGAGAGAAACCACAAATACCTAGTGTGGTTTGTGTGATGGGCGTGCCAGGACTGTACGTTACAGTCTGCGTGTGATGGAGGCCTGTGAGCCTTTTCTGACTTTGTTAGAGCGGTTGCGTGCAACCCCAAAGGGTAGAGTTGCAATATGGTTCGTGGTTTGCCTGGTCGTAAGGACTTAAAAAATTCTCAACTATTGTGGAAAATGTGGAGCAACGAGATAGAATGAAAACCAACTTTTATTAACTGAAATTAACAAAAGTGGAGTACAAGGGGTCACGAACAAGATCTAAGACTAAGTTAAACCTGTTGAATGACAGAAAACAAAAGAAACTAATGAGGTTGAAGTCTTCAACGGGGTTGAATGGCTGCAACGAATTGAGGATCTTTGAGTGTGAAGTCAAGAGACTTGGATATTATTTTTTTTAACCGTGAGGTTGATGGCTGTGGAACCCTTTTTTTTTTTTTCTAACTTCCATTACGCCTAGATGATGCCAAGTGTCCTAAGCTGCAAATTTTCCCTCCATTGCAACGGTTATTGGCAGTTCATGGAAGTTACTTCTCATTTTGGAGCCAAAAACTTTTCCAACATTATTTAGGGCATCTCTAGTGCACTACCTAAAAAAGTTCCCTAAAGTGTTCTAACTAGTTAGCTAAGAAAAACTCAAAAAATGGTCTCTAGTGCACAAAAATTGACTCTCTAAAATCCTAGGTGGCACCCCTCACTACCTAAAGTGCCCTAAGTGACTACCTAAATTTGGAGAGAGAAAGAAAAGACTTAAAGTTAATGAACATTTTTAGGGAGCCCCATTAAAGTGCATTTCTCCTTAGCTAGCTAACTAAACACACAAAATAAGATTCCACATGTGCTTAGGTGTACACTTTAGTAAATATTTTTTAGATAGTGCACTAGAGATGCTCTTACCCACTTTCTCTCTTCATGGGATATGGGGCAGTGGGGTAATGGCCATTGATCAACACCACGCCAAGTGTCCTTAACCACCTCCATTTTACGAAGGAAAGGGCTAACTCCTCCCTCTATTTGTGGGATTATGCCCATTCTTATCTCCACATGGAAACAAGATAATGTGAAATTTCTCCATTAAACCGAGCTTAATGGAAAATCATTCCATACATCCGTCCTACTTGGGCATTAGCCTAATTAATTGATAATTGGGCCAAAACGTCATGCAAAATTTAACTGGGTCCAAGCCTAGCAAAATAAAATTAATGCGGCCCGTTAATCTTACAAGTGAAATTATACTTAATCTGGCCCAAAAAATAATGATTTTTGGCCTTTGGGGAAAAATGCCAAAATTGGGTGTAAATAGAATGAGCTACCGTGGACGTTGCTTGCGGATCGTGGTAATATTTACGATCTTAATATCCCACATTGAGGCCTTCTGTATATAAGCTCTTGGGCACCCTCTCCTTGTAAGTCGGTTTTCAAGTGTGAGTTTTACCTTGAGTTTGTATGAGAGAGAGAGAGACCTGTTCAATTCTCTATATTACACTTCGTGTGTGGATATCCTCGTCCACGGGCAATTTTTTCCAATTAGGATAATCCTCAAGCCCTTTCCTCAAATCAGTGGGAGGGGCTGGAAGAACAGTCCCAAGACTCAATTACAGGGTCCAATTCGTCGAGATCACAGATGGCAAGGCTACAGCTTAAAACATAAAATTTAACAACGGTTTTGAGTTTGTGCATCATCCTTTTTTTCTTTTTTATCGTATTATTATTTTTTTGCCCAAAAAAATAGTGGGAGGGGGCGACCAGCGTTGCATGCTTCCTTGGGCGTGACCGTATACGGGCTTCCTGCCCACCTGTTGAATGTCCGGTTCGAGCCATAGCTATTATCTCAGAGTACAGACCATCACCACATACACCACTTTGGTACAAGATAGCAAAGGGTCCTTCACGCCAAACGAGCTTTAATACCTACACCATCTAACACCAAAGGATGCAAATGGGGAGCGCAGGGTTTGAACTCCAAATGTGGAGGGAGGGAACCTATTCCACTCACCTCTGCCATCCTGGCAATCACCTCAGTGGTTTTTTATCGTATTCATCACTCTTCTTCTTTTAATCAATAGCTTTGTATTCGTTTGATGCACGGAAACTAAAAAATCAATTTCAACTTTACCCCTGTTAGCATATTCTCATTCGTTCGAACTTTAAGATGCTTAAATGGCTTTGACGATTTCTCTGAAACTTTCTACCTTCATCTGAATCAGTCATGAGGAAGTTGGGACTAATAAAAAGTCTGTTGAGGCGGCATTCCATTCTAATGCAATCCAAATACCTTCTCAACCAACAATCAAAGGGATAAAAGGGAAAAGATGCAGGAAAAGCATAAACGAAATTCTGGGGTTCTCTAGAGTAAACACATGTGAGATCAAAGGAAAAGGGAACGAAAAAAAGTGTGTGGTTTTTAAGGTCAGCAGTGGCATCTGCTGCTCTATCTGCATCTATTTCATCAAGGGATATAAACAATAGAAACATGATTCTTTTAGATGAAGCTTAAGCCATATGGGAAGTTGACAAGCTATTTGGTCTTAGCTATGATGGTGATGAGAATGAGGTGATAAGTAAAATTGCTGAGATGGAAGCCCTTAATAAGACAAAGGCTGTTCATAATCACTAATTGCTTGGATTGGTTTTGTTTAAGAGGTTGTTTCAGGTGTTTTTGTGGTGTTGGCTTTTGGCTTGTGAGGGTTTTTGCTTTCGGTTTTGCTTGTGGGTGGTTTTGGTGCTCTTTGGTTGTTTTGATTGTTTGGTTGTCTTCTTGACAGTCTTCCAATCTTTTGGGTCTTGAGAGGTTTTTGGTTTTCTCTTGCCCCATTTAATCTTGTATCTTTCAATATTTGATTAATAAAATCTTTTTTGCCATGCAAAAAAAAAAAGAATCAGTCATGAGGAACGCTGATCACTCTAGGTTGCCTACCCACTTCGACTTGAGTCTTGACTGGGTGCAAATAGAGCACCACGTGGTGCCTTTCGGCACATCTGGGCCGTCCAAAAGTCTATTGGATGGTTCGGATTTGGAGAGAGAAAGAGGAGAGAGAGTGTTTTAATCTGGACCATCCAATATACTTTTAGACGGCCCGAATGTGCCGAAGGGGAACCACATGGGATGCTACCCTCTCGGCACCCACGTTTTTCTCTTGTTTCAAAATGTAAGAAATAAAAAATTATGATCAACATTTAAGAAAGTTCACTACAGATAAAAATAATTCAAAATAGATTGATTTTTTAGATTATTTTGGTCTTTATTCACAAAAATATTAGATTGGTTAATATATATATTTTTACTTCTTAGATTCTTCTCGTCGAGACAAACCAATAGTTTATAAAAAAAATGGACACAATCAAAAGATGCAAAAAAATTAAAAATTAAATAAGGAAATAATAATAATTCGACTTAATTATTTAGCAAAAGCACCAAGGAGAGTTGTAGTATAATTTTCCATACCAAAGTCCAAAGAACTCAGAAACAGATCAACAATAATAATTTAAAAAAAAAAAAAAAAAAAAGATCATAGAAAAAGTAAGAAAAGATGCGACTGGGCCAAGCCTTGGAACATGGGCTGACATTCGAAAGCCGAGTCTGTCCTAGAGGGAAAGTGGAGGAGGTTTAGGGCTCGAAAGCCCAACCACGACAGACCTGAAAGCCCAACCACATTAGATATGGAAGGCCAGTCTGTAAAACCTGAGTCATTCGAAAACAAAAATGATATGTGCAAGGAAGATATGAAGGGAATCACGCAAGGAATGCCCTACGGGGCCCAGTACGGATCCCAAACGGCTGATTTGAGCCGCTAAAAAATTTTAAAAACACATTTCGAGTGGGCTTGCGAGAAACCAGCTCCATCCAATATTTGTGGATGCTTGATCCAAACTTTCATTTCTGAAAGGCTCAGATAAAAAAAGAAAAAATGAAAGTTTGGATCGAGCATCTACACATATCGGATGGAGCTGGTTTTTAGCGGGCCCACTCGAAATGTGTTTTTAAAATTCTTGAGCTACTCAAATTAACCGTTCGGGGTCCGTACTAGGCCCCGCAAGGCCTTCCCTGCATGATTTCTTGCAAATCTTTCCCCTGCATACAGCACTTCTCATTCAAAAATATTTTTGATGGTTTAAGATTTGCTTGAAGACTTTTTAAATTTTGACAATTAACTGTCGAGATAGAAGATTGAAATGCAGTTACAGAGGGACTTTTGGGTCGTATTTTTTTCACCAATAAGGATGGGTGTATTCTGCACCTTCACTTACAGTGAAAAAAGAGTGTGTTTATTAGATACACGCTTTATGTTGTCATTAGGTTTTGGTGAAGAGATAGAAATATATTAATCAAAATCACCGGCCCAAAACCGACAAACAATACAAGTAAAACAAAAACCTTCGGCCCTCAAAACCGCCGACCAAAACCACCTATAAAACTAACAACAACAAGAAATGCAAAAAAATAAAATAATAAAGAACAGAAAAATAAAAACGCCAGAACTGTCACCCACCGCTATCGTTGTCATTAGGTTTAATCAAAAATCTATTTAATTGGTATAGATTCTGCTAGTAAACAGTGTTGATTAGTCTCTGAAAATTTAATCGAGATACTCGTAACCTAGCCCAACACTAGAGTTAATAAAAAAACATATTGACAATTGTTTTTTTAATCGTCCTTCAATTAAACAAAGTTAAACTTAACTCACACGCGGACTTCTAACAATTAACAAAGTTGGTGTTATGGTCAAAAAAAAAAAACAAAGTTGGTGTTGTGTATACGTAACTTATGTCTGCGTATGTATACGTATTTAGATATATAATATACGTAGATTAGTGTAGGGTATAAGCAATGTTTTCGTACGTATGTTCAATGTATTTTTTGAATTTTTTATTTTTGAAAAGGACTTATGTGCAATGTATATAATATACGACCTTTTGCTAAGGACATCCACTAAAATAACCAGACATTCTGTCAAGCAACAAAGGAACAAAATATCAAAACATTTGGATTTTCTTTTTGGAAATGAACCTTTTTTATATAATAATAAATGGGACCTCTGCCTTTGGATATTATTTGTTAATCAAAGAATGTTCGAGATAGCATTAGGTTTACATTTTGTTTATCCTTAGAGATTTTTATCGATTTGCGGCCGTATTAATTTAATAGATGTGCACAAATGAGTTTTGCACTCTATTTTATTTGTACTTTTACATAAATGCACTTTAACAATTGTTTTCTAATAGGGAAATGCTAACAGGTATACATTGAACCCGTTAAAAAGGTACAAAAGTACACTTATTGGTCCCGCTTGTACTTTAAAATACATGTGAAATCCAACAAATATTTTTTTTCGTACCCTTAACAGGTGCACCATTGCACCCCCTTTCTAATATGCTATGAAAACTTGGGGTTCTTGTTAGCTCACGCACACCTCAACTAAGACCAATTTCATTGTCTAATAGCAGGGGTCGGTATTAAAACCAGAACAAAGCGCTATACACACCTTCAAAATTATGTTATGCACGATTTTAAAGGGCATTAAAATTGAATACATTGTTTTTTATATTTCCGGGTGTCCAAATTAGTTATCTGCAAATTAGATTATTTTTTTGGGACTAATTTCACTATCCACTAACTATACCTTTATAAAAATTGATACTAACACCTAAGATGTTTCAACCTAAGCCTCTTTTTAATGGGAGCAAATTTTTAGTGAGTTTTCCAAACGATAAAAATCTAGTAAAATTAACATTTACCAAAATTACCGGTTGATTTTGTCAAATAAGAAAGAGTTTTGCTAAAATTAAATATTTTTGTGAGAGATAAAATCTTTGATTTTAGCAAAAAATCTTCCTTATTAAAGATGAGGAAGATTAAATTTAGAATTTCGATGCAGTCACATCTCAGTACATGCGCGACCACGCAAACAAGTTGCATACTTTCACAAACAATTTCATGATTGTGCAATTCGTGTGTAATTGTAGCAAAATTCATTGGAGTTCTCCCACGAATTTAGAAAATGACTATAATACACACTTATTAAAACTGTGTATCATATGCACTTTTTGTATCGTCCATATTGTGTCACCTTATTGGCAATCGTAATATTTTTTAGTGTTTCGTAATTTTTCCTCAGCATAATTTGCAACATTTTCTATGGTTCATAACATTTTGGTTCGTCTCGTAACTTTTCTAAAAAAAATCTTAACTTTTATTAATAGAAGGTTACTGATTCATAACTTTTATAGGAGTGCGTATAATACGCACTCAATTAGTTTGCCAATAGAGAAAATCATATTTTAGCCTAGATTTTATCAAAATCATTTCTCCAATGATAAAAAGCTAATAGTTTTCCAACGGATTTTATCTCATAAAATCTAATTTTCATAAAATTTAGAATCCTCAACTGATTTTAGCAAAACTAGATTTTATCTTATAAAATCATTTGGAAAACACCTTTATCAAACCTAAATTTTATCAATTGAGAAAATAATGTGATTTTATCACACCTCCAATTAAAAACAAGATTTTATCAAAATTATATTTTATATCATAAAATCTATTGAAAAACTCATAAGTAATTTTAGCCCAGTTTTTATCAAAATCATTCCTCAAATGATAAAAACAACAATGTTATGGGTACACCATATTTGCACACCAAGGTGATATGACAGACAAGGAGAAACTCATCATTTCAGGTGGGCCACACATTGAGCTTCTTCTTGTCTTCCACATCACCTTTGTGTGCAAGTGTGATGTACCCAGATCATCTTCCTGATAAAAATGCTTATGATTTTATCACACCTCTATAAAGCTCAACTAAAATGAAAAATCTCATTTTGGCAAACTACTTGTTGCCACCAAAATGTACAATTATTGCAGACAATTGTTGCCATAGATTATAGTTTTATTTTCTTCCAATGTCTTGTCAACTGCTGTCCAAAACAGAGTGGAAATTGTTAGGTGAAAGTAAAACTGCAACCAGCTAGTTTCCTCTTCCTTTTTTTTCTCCTACAATCCAAGGCGTCCGAGTCAGCTTACGAGCACCTCAATTAATCCACTGTCCGGTCTAGTTAAACACAGGTCATCCAGGCCAAGACTAGAGAATTCACAAGGTTACTTTGTTACAACTTGACCTCAAGATTTGAATTCTAATTGATTACGCAGAAAATAAACTCACCAATCAACTATACTAACTGTGGGGCCAGCTGGTTTCCCTCTCTCTCGGACTAGACGTCTCTCGTCTCATGCTCATGGTCTACTGCTAGTCTCTCTGATGCCTCCTCTGTCTTCATCCCACTAACCACTCCTACTTTTCCTGGTCTGTTATATAAAATCTCAACCATGTGTGTGTGTTTTTTACTTGAAATAATTGGGTCCCAAAACACCCCATTATTTCTCGGACTGACTTCCAGTCCAGTGTTATAAGGGTACATTACCCTCCAATTTTCTATTATTTCTGAGTCGTTTCGGACAGGAAAAAAAAAAGATCGGAATTGTTCATTTTGTATAATCAATCGAGAAGAATATCCATGCCATATTCATCGTCATCGGACTTTGTTTTGTGTATAAACGATTTGAGTTTGCGCAAGAAAAAATGGGAAGCCAAATATGTTTTGTCTTCAAAAGTTTATTTTTTTCTCATGCAAACTGAATTTGTTCATATACAAATTTTTGCAATGAACATACTTCTCGACGAGTTATACAAAATGAAATATTTCGGGCGATCATTATTTTTGTGGCCGGGACAAACCTGAAAAAACAGAAATAGAAAACTGGAGGTACTGGACTAGAACTCACATAACAATATTCGAAAATCAGTCTAAACTTTATTTGGTTGTTAATACACTCTTAGTCTTACGACTTGTTCCACTAAGCTGGCTTTTTGCCCTTTTTAGTTGATGTATGTTAGAAGAATGATCTGTCTTGTAAAACTTGAAAAGCCAAAGAAGACAATAATCCACTTATTAGTGGAACAAGACCTTAGACAAGCTTCAATCAAACTAGTGCTCAAGTAGCTTTTTTCCTCAAAAAGCGATGAGTTTATCAAGTTTAAATAAGTTGTTCAAGCGAAAAAAAAAAAGATTGTCATTGTTATTTATACAAGAAGCTGATCTTAAATGAGTTTTAATGGACAAGCAGAGTGAGTTCGACTAGCTTAGATTGTGGCTAGTTCAAATTCTTCAGTACTCGGCATAGTTTTTCAAAAGATTTTAGCAACTCAATTGCTAAGATTTCAGCATGTACTAAAATCATGATTTTGAAATCAAAAAATGAAGTGGTTTTGTATATCGTTTTTTGATTTTTTTTCGCACCAAATTAAAGTACTCCTCGTGTACTTTAATTCAGTGTGAAAAAATAAAAAAATAATACACGGAAACACTTAATTTTTTGAATTGAAATACCATGATTTTAGCACATGCTGAACTCATTTGCTAAAATCATGGCGATTTTAGCAAATGAGTTGCTAAAATCTTTTGAAAAACTATCTGTTCAGAGCACCATCACAACACTTTTTTTCTTACACATTTGAGTTCCCTGGCAAACCCCAAATATTGATTATGCCCACACAAATGTGTGAGAAAAAAGCCCTCAAGCATCGGGTGCAAATAATTATTTCTCCATGGAAAGAACCCATATCTACATTCAAATTGAGTTCCGCTATTGACTAAAAGATATTTTCTATATTTTACTCTTGTTTTTTTTCACTAATTAAAGACTCCTAACTTAAATGAGTATTTTTAGTGAAAACATTGTTGTAACATCCCCTATCCCACATCGGTGCGATGATTAAAATTGAAATAGAATACAAAGAACCGCGAGCAGCTACTGTATAATTTGAGATTAGTCTTTTAAGTCACATAATTAGGCAGACCAACTGAGATGGATCGCTACGGTTGTCTTTTGCCTTTTGGCTAGAGACAAAAAAAATTAATTGAAACTTGTTAACAAACAGAAGACAAAGCAAAACAAACAAAAAAAAGTCTCGTCAGTGGGACCTAAAATTAAATAGAGATTTGCCTCGGATTTCTTTCCTGTCCTGTTTGCAGATGCTTAACTTCAACATTCTCTATCAAGAAATTATTACACCAAAATAAATGTCCAAAATCACTGTTTAGCAATCGCAAAAAATCATCTATATTTCGTATTTTATAATACTTTTTACGATTTAAAAAACTTTGTTTGATAAAACTAAGTAAGATCTATCAACCAAGATCCATATTGCATATATAATTCACCATAGTTCAAAAAATATAGATGATTTTCCGAGAGACGTGAATAGTTATTTTGAACATACATTTTGGGACGGCCGGGAGTATATGCTTTTGGAGGACAGAGGGGCGCTGCTGTCCCTTGCCAAGGATAGCACCTGCTGTCCCTGGCGATTCCGGGGCGTTCCGGTCTCGTGTCGATGATCGGAAACGTTTATGTCGAAGAGCTCGCCGAGTAGAACAAGTGTACCAAAAATTAGCTCAATCGGATATCATTTAGTACCTAATCGAAACATTTTAATCTTGAAGATAATGCATCCAAAACACTATATCGTACCCACTCAAACTCATTATTGCCGAGTTATATCTGTACCGATCAAGTACTAAATAGTATCTGATTGAGCTAATTTTTGGTACACTTGTTCTACTCGGCGAGCTCTTCAACGTAAACGTTTCCGATCATCGACACGAGACCGGAACGTCCCGGAATCGCCGGGGACAGCAGGTGATGTCCCTGGCAAGGGACAACAGCGCCCCTCTGTCAGCAGTGCTCAGGGACTACAAAAGCCCTGTCGAATGCATGGAATTCTCCTATAAGTGCCTTGGGAAAATGAAATACGTCAAATTTTGCACGTGTCATGTGATAAATTATTGAAGAAAAAAACTAGTGTAATCTTAATAAATTATTGAAGGATCAAGGGAAAAAAAAAAAAGAAAAAAAAAAAGAACTCCGGGGTTGTCTCCGTTGGTGAGGACCATTTTCACACGATTGATCAAGAGTCAAATTCAAAATAATTTGATTTTACAACCGTATATTTGTTCGAGTTGGACTCTCAACTTCCATGTAAGATCTGGGTTTATGCATTTTGATTTTCTTACTTAAAAAAAAAAAAACAGTTTTTTATTTTTAAAATAAAAAAATAAAGAGAATGTTTAAGACGTAAGAATACGGATAATGTTTTGTAGTATTTGTATCAATTTAAAGAACTAATTCAAATATTTATATAGGTATGAAAAATAAAAATAAAAATAAAAAACACATGCACAAAAATGCGGTGCAGTTCTTCTAACCTTTTTGGAAAAACACATGATTTTTTGTTGAACAATGCTAGGTACCCAAAAAATTTACTCCGAAAACGAAAAAGATATGCGACTATGCGTACAAAGCTCTTGCACAAAAAACGTACAAATGTTTTTATTTGGGCCCACTTCGGGTCCCATGCAAATGATTGGAGCCGTTCATATTCTTCAAAATAATGTTTACTTGTACCCCGTAAAAAATCAGCTCAATCAGATATCGGAATGGTAATTGCTCTATCCGTTTATCAAGTTTTGAGCCAAAAACTGCGTTTATCCAGTTTTGAACCAAAGACTGGATAAACGGATAGAGCAATTACAGATTTCCGATTTAGTTGATTTTTTACGGGTTATAAGTAAACATTATTTTGAAAAACATGAACAGCTCCAACTGATTTGTACATTTTATGTACAAAAGATTTATGTACCCCTAGCATTGTCCCTCCGAAAAATACGCCGAAAGTGAAATCAGTGGTCCAGTTACTGATTTCATTTTCGAGTTTTTCAGGGAAAAAAAAAGAAAGTGAAATGAGTATAATATTCAACGGATGAAATAATAGGTCACTTGGGAGTAGGATCCATTGAGCATGATTGAGTTAGATCTGGAAATCAGCTTGATAGATTCACATAACACCAAAACAACTTTTATTTCGTTAAAATATTTGGGGGGAAAAAAGGAACAAAAATGTTCATTGGTGGGTGATGAAAAGTTTTTGAAACAGATTTTATTGCTTTAAAGTGAACTCTATCTCTGAAGGGATGGTCATCAATGTTTTGCTTTTTATTTTATCCATAAAGTGGATGCTATTTGTAGTGCTGGGTGACATCTTTTGGTAAGGAAATGCTAAATTTTTTTATAGTCTGTCGTTAAGATTTAAAAGTGTATTGATATTTGTGAAAAGTGTAATAAAAGTTTGTGAAACTATATTAAAAATGCAAAAAACAATACGCTAGATTGTGTGTTTTTTGGTCTTATTCTTTTCTTATTGTCAGTCTAGTGAGATGTCAATAGGAGGATCCATTTTTGTATATAAGTGGGGAAAACACAAATATCTATAAAAAAATTTAGAATGTCAATACGATTTACATCGGCCGACTAAAAGGGTGCTCAGGTGTTCGGGCCACTGCACAACTCAAAATATTTTTACTAGTTGTACTTATTTATAGATTAATTTGAAAATTTTATAGGATATTGGCCCCTCTAAGTTCCTCTGATAAAATAAAAAAAATTCCTAAAAGTTCTATATACTCCCTTTGTTTCAAATTTTTGTCCACTTACCCTATTCATTGCACCTAAAAAAATTATGCATATTTTCAAATGTATAATGTTATATAGATTCAATATGGATTTCGTTGGATAGTTTTTTATGAGTTCTATTAAACAAAGTTTTCAAAACTGTAATCAGCAATTGAAAGATATAGGCAATTGAAAATTGGCACACATGCCCATAAATGGACAAAAATTCAGGACAGGGGGAGTATATTTGTGTAACAAAACTTTTTAAAATTTCAAGTTATCAACATTTTTTTATCACAAGTATAAAAGAATATGATGATGGCTACATATGTAGACACTATTTCGTCTCGTATTAACCTAGCAAGTAGTAGCAACTAGGAAAATATACTTATGAAAAATATATATATTTTTTGTTAACATAGGCCCTGATTGGCTATAGGATGAGAAGGGGTATAAAATTATACCCCTTGGTTTTATCCCGGTCCCACCTCCTCATGCATGGTTTGATAAATTTTTGGGAGGGGTATAAATTTATACTCCTTCCAAATTATACCCCTGGAGGGGTACTAATTAGTTACACGGGGGGGGGGGGGGGTTATTGTTTAGTACCCCTAGTTAAATTACTCGAATACCCTCCCTTATCCCCTCCCCTTACCTACCACGTTTACTTTTTTTTTAAAAGCAACCGAATTGCTTTTTAAATATTTTACGAACTCTTGCGATTTCCTTCGGATCACAAAATGAAGTACTTTTGCGCATAATTTTTTAATTTTTTTGCACCAAATTAAACTACTAATTGAGATCTTTAATTTGATACAAAAAAATTTGAAAAATTTTATACTTTTGAATTTGACATTGTTGTCTTGCTTTGCAATATCCTTCGGATAAAAAAATAAAGTATTTTCACATTAATTTTTTTACTTTTTTTGCATCAAATTAAACTACAAATTGAGATTTTTAATTTGATACAAAAAAAATTAAATTTTTTTATACTTTAGAATTTGACATTGTTGGGGAATAACATAAAAATTACTAATTTGTTAATTATTAAAAACGTACAATTAGAAAGAAAAAAAAAGCAAAAAATTAAACTTCGAAATATTATTGAAATGAATAATAAAAAATAATAACGAAATATTTTAATTTTAGATATAACTAATAAAAGGAATTATTTATTGAAAAGTATAATTAATTTAGGGTAGTGATAATGCCAAAACCGTTTTTGATTGTGCCAAAACTCCAACGCATAAAAGTCATGTACATTCCACATAAGTACATGCATTTTATACATTAGAGTTTTGGCACAATCAAAAACAGTTTTGGCATTAACATTTGCCTTAATTTAATTAGTATTGTTTTTATGTATTTATTTTATCATAAAATCTAATATGACTGTACAAGGGCAAATAAGTCATTTGTCAAGTTTTAACATTATCTACCCAACTTTATCTCTCTTTATCACAAATTCATCCAAATCACATACTCCCTCCGTCCCTTTTTAAGTGATCCACTTGGGAAACGTGTACTTTTGCGGACATTTAAAAATGTACTTTCGCATATCGTTTTTAAATTTTTTTTGCACTAAATTAAAGTACTCAATGAGCACTTTAATTTGGTATAAAACAAATTTAAAAGTTATATAAAGAAATATATTTTTTAGGGGTTTGAAATTGCACGTATTCCCGTATGGATCACTTAAAAAGGGACGGAGTGAGTACTATTTAATCCCTCCTTCCTAAATATCACACATTGTAGGTCCACCCTTACTAAATAATACCCTTTACTATCTTATCCCCCTTACTATTTAATCCCACCAAAACGTATCCTGCATCCAATCGGGGCCATACAGTACAAAATTGCATAATGTGGCTCGGGCCCCTCTAAATATTAATCATGCTCGAGCCACCACGCATGAAAGACTCAATTCCTCTTCTATTTGTTTTGGATTCTGAGTGTGACATTTTCCATTTATTATCTTATCTTATTTTTTTGTTAGCATACAGTACAAAATTGCATAATGTGGATCGGGCCCCTCCAAATATTAATCATGCTCGAGCCACCACACATGAAAGACTCAATTCCTCTTCTATTTGTTTTGGATTCTGAGTGTGACATTTCCCTTTATTACTATTATCTTATCTTTTAAAAATAAAAATAAGATAATACCACTCCTCCAATACATGGCTCGTGACTATTGAGGTTTTTAATTTCTTTCTTGCCTTTTTGATGTGTTCAGTGTAGGGACTACAATACATGGCTCGTGGCTCATTTTCTTGCGAGGCAAACATTTTCTAGAAAACATGCAAAAAAATTCTCAAATGATCGAAAACAAATGGTACTCTCTACGTCCCAAAATGTACCCCTTCTCAGTTCGTTAAGGGACAACATGCATGCTGAACCTATCCGAGCCATCAGTGCTCAGCGATCAACGACTCAAATCTGTTAGGACCCAAATGGATCTGCATCGTTTATTATCGAACTGATCTGGGCCGTTGATCACTGAGCACGGACAGCTCAGATGGGGTCAGCATGCATGCTGTCCCTTAAGGGATAGCTTAAGGGACAACACGACCCCTGGATCCATCAATGGGAGGTTTCGAGTTCGAGTCTATGGAGAGACATTGAATTTTTTTTTATCAGTGAGAGACATTGAATTTCATCTGGTTGTTTAACACACTAACTTACTTTTCCATTAACCCCGCTGTTGTATATCATATGACAAAAAAAAAAAAAAAGAGAGTATAAAATATGTGGTTACTTTATATTAACAAAGTCTATTTAAGCAAATTAATATAGGTGTATATACAGTTATAGCACATTACTATATCAATTTTACATTGCGGCCCGTACTAGAGAATGTGTGAGTTTGGAAAATATTTTAATCTGTTTTGTCTTTCTACAAAGTTAAAAAATTGATTAAATTTTTTACTTTTCAGTTAGAGTAATCGGAAATAGCTGAAGCATAAGAATGAAACTATAGAGAAAAATCCATGCCATAAAGACAAAATAAAACAAACTTCACCTTTGGTAGCTTATTCTTTGCTATAGTGAATTATTATATAAATAGTCCACACTATTCTTTTGTTTTTCGTTTCTATGTTCATCAGACACATAAAAAAGACATCAAGACGCATAAAAAAGACACAATGATTTAAAATTTTAAATAATCCTAAAATGGGAAATAAAGTAGAGTTTATTTATCAATGATGTCACCTCTAAAGGACGACTTGAAAATAATACTATACATAACTTTCAAAAAAGGAAAATTCTAAAATCAGTCCACAGGGTTGTCATTAAAAATTTAAAAAGTATATTAAAATATATGAAAAGTGTGCGAAGGCGTGTAAAAGTATATTAAAAAAAAGTACACTGGAGTGTATGTACTTATTAATCGAAAAGCTTGGTGATCATATTGATCATGCGTACTCCAAGATACAAACTCACACTACCCAGCCGTGTATACTCTCAATATTTTCGGTGTGTATCAAAATTGCATCACAGCCACCATATAAAAGCCAGGCCGGTTGCTCGAGCCAAATATCTCCTCTATCAATTGGTGCTCGAGCACTGTACGTTTCCATAAAGCCATCCGTGTGATTCCTTGATTTCATTCCTTATAGAGTAGCTAAATCCACAAGATCACCTTTGGTATTTTTTAACGTGAAAGACAAAGGATGAACTGCACTATGTCTTCTGGTCCCCTCAATACCAAACGTGACCACACATATAAATACCAAAAATCTATATATCAAAATAGCCGCAAATATTGCCTTGATATATTACCGAAAGCGGCAATTAATTAGTTGTTAAAAGTAACTTCCTAGAATTGCTTCTCTTTAGGGATGGGCACGGGGACAGATCGGGGCCGGAGAGTACTAAATTCACCCCCAATCCCCAAACCCCTTCTCCATATCCATCCCCTACCCGATCCCCAACGGGGCTTTATTTTCATCCTCCATCCCCACTCCAAATGGGGAACGGGAATCCCCACGGGGATTCGGGGATCCAATCATTTTTTTTAAAAAAAAATTACTAAAAATCTAGAATTCCAATTACAAATTAAATGCTAAAATCAAGTTAGAAGTAGAGGTGTCATATGGGCCGGACCGGCACGGGCACAGTACGTTTATCGTTGGCACGGTATCCATGTGTAAACGTAAGTGTTTGTCAGCTTCAAGTTGTATCTAGAATCAACTAGATTTCTAATTTGAAAACTAAAGGAACCTCAAACAAGATAACATATTATGGTATCCAACAATCCATCAGTTGTAGAAAAAAATTAAGTGGATCGCATATCAGTAGGCATTTAATCGGATTAAAAATATCATTAAAAAACACAAATTGGGTCCTAATCGACAAGCTTTCTAAACTCGATCGAGAAGAAAGTTTACACAATTGATTTCATCAATAGGAACAACAAAATCAACGGCTCGATTGAAAAAATATTGTTTTTATTTTGCATTTTTTTGTGTTTATTAAGGAATGCATATGATTGATAGTTGAGTATATGTCAACCTAGTTGGGATGTATTCAAATTATAGTGATGCATTTCTTATCTAATCACATTTATTGTATTACAAAATTCAATTACAACATAAAATATTCGGAGAAAATTTAGTGTGACCCCATGTGTTTGGAGAAAATTTAGTGGGACTCAAAAGTTTCATAACTCATGAATAGACCCCTATATTCGGGGATTCGGGGACGGGGCGGATCGGGGACAGGTGGAGCGGGGCGGGGATGGATCGGGGAACGGATTCGGGGCGGGGACATGCCTATCTCCACCCCCTACTCGATCCCCAAACATTTTCAAAAAAAAATCCTCATATCCTAGCCAATCTCCAAACAGATCTCTATATTGCCGATCCGTTCGGATCGGGGATCGGATCAGATTCGAACGGGTCGGAGGAAATAGCCAACCCTACTTCTCTTCCTTTCTTTAGCCCATGATTGTCATATCCTCTTCCATTAATGAGTAGCCAAAAATGTAAACACGATCTCTTGATTATCCTGATATCCGAATACTTCCATAACTTGAAAATCTCGCCCTCTCAATAAACACATGATTTACTTTCTAAACAGATACTCTAAAATCTAAGTAAAAAAATAAATTACACTTGATAGATGGGAATATAATTACATGTGTGTTTTGTCATGAAAGATGCCAACAAAAGGAGACCGTGTCCTATGGTCCTTACAACATCTACGGTGTGTAATCACATCAGATGACTTCAAACATACTTTATTTTGAAACATGTGTTACGGATACAGATATGGGTGCACCATCGGTGTACAAATCCTCATGTGGGGCCACTTATGGGTCCCACACAAATAATCCGAGCCGTTCATTAATTTTAAAATAGTTTTTATTAACCTTTAGAAAAAAACAACTCAATCGGATAATTGAGTGCTTGATGCAACATAATTCAATATTATATTTACATTAGATCGAGTACTTATAGTTATCTGATTTAACACGAGATCACTAAAAAACAAAAATCCTATGAGTATGCACGTGTACGTCAAATGTACAGACGATGCATCTTAACCATCCAAGAGTATTTTCAACGACCCAGATGTTAAATACACTTACCGGTCAAAGAGTATTTAAAATCTGAAGCGTTGATTTGTTAGAATGAACAGTTAAGATGCGTTCATGCATGCACGTAAGCATAGCCATAGTCAGACTACTCAAAAACTTATTATAAAATTAACGAAAAACTTGAATTATTTTTATTAAAGCCACCATCGAGTCCCACAAAACGATTTGTGCAACATCAATCGGTACCCATAGAATTACCCTAGCAGAATTGAACAATATTCATCCCCAAACCTTGGGGCCTATTTCGTAGATCAATAGGTATCCCAAAAATGCACACCAAATGCGCACTAGGGTGATGTGGCGGATGGGGAGTGTGACGACCTGAATTTGAAACACCTCGAAATCAATAATCTTTCCAAGTATCCTCAAAATTATACAACAAAGCTCCAAAAATTACAATAGCTCTAAAATCCTCAAAATGACAAATATGACATCTGCAAGTAGCATCTCAAGCTAATTCTCCGAATTCTCCGATTCTAGCCTTTACAACTTGAAAAATATAAAAAGGCCGGGTAGTATGTGCAATATGAGGACAATAAACATAGCTCGACATGAAAATGTGCACAATTAATCGACGATAGCAAATCAAAGCGAATCATAAATCATTTGCAGCCTCTTTCCAGACTCATCTCGGTAACACGTCAAGCACCACCAAAGTCAAATTCGTGTGCCCCTTTCGGGCCATATAAAAGTACATTAGATCCCCCTCAAGGAAATCAACCATATTTCCTTACACATTCACCCGTTGGGCTTGCACGTGTACCAATCTGCTCCATGATTTTCAGCCAAATCTTCTCTGTGTCACGGCACAAGATGTGACAATAACTGAGCCAATAAACTTAGATATCAAAAAGAGTACAAATATGAGAGAGTCAAAAAACACTCTTTGCAAAGAGATTTAGCTAGGAATGCATTGCACACTCTTTGCCGTTGAGTACATAAACCTTGGCTCCGTGAACTATCAAAATCCCATTGTGATCAAGCTTCCTCATGCCATCAGGTTCTATAGAAACTAAATCAAAGCATTTTTTTTCTTTTTGTAACTCCAAAAGAAACCAATGTTTCCTTTCACTTATAAGCCACTCTTTCTCGGCTCTCACTTGATTCCCTGATTTGGGAATTAGCTGGACTCCTTGCTCTTATATAAATGTCATCCAAGTATAATTCTAGCTCATGACAAAACTCACCGACTCAATTTAAAGTCCATGGCTTACACACATTCCACCTTTGTATGCTAAGTCATTAGAAATCAAGACACGTAGCAAATTGCCTATCAGATCTTATCTTTGATAACATACCAGAAGAAGCTCCAACTTTCTATTTAAAGATAAGGGAAAAAACATAATTCAACTATATTTGCTTTAAATAAAAATTCGGGGTGTTACAGGGAGCAACTTATCTTTTTGTGTGGGCTCTACGTTGTGTTTCTCTCCATCCGCCACATCACTTGGTGTGCATATTTGGTGTACGCATAGCATTATTGTTTCGTAGATACGTCAAAACATTTTGGTTATGTTTGGTTTGGGTTGGGTTTTGAGTTTTGGTTTTTGTAATGATTAGAGGGAGAAATAGGAATAATAATTAAAAAATAGGTATTAATGATTAGAGAGAGATAGAGAGAAAAATAAAAATAAAATTTAAAAATAAGAGTAATAATTGAATAATAATTGAGGAAACCGATTTTTGAAAACCAAAACGAATAAGGCCTTTGTCCACTTGTTGGTTAAGGGATGTGAAGATGATACAAACCAAGAAAATGACAGATACCCCCCTTGTGGGACCAAATCCAAACTCAATCTCAACACCCTATC
Source organism: Vaccinium vitis-idaea (assembly GCA_963854785.1). NCBI lineage: Eukaryota > Viridiplantae > Streptophyta > Magnoliopsida > Ericales > Ericaceae > Vaccinium > Vaccinium vitis-idaea. The sequence continues at coordinate 36,684,987 of OY978218.1, forward strand.
CACTAAATTGTCTGTATCCACTAATCTGTCTGTATTATACGTGTTCCACCTTTTTTCCATTTTTAATGCATTTGCCAGTCAATTAAAAGCAAAGATCAGGGGTACTTTTGTAAATTAATGAACCCTAAAACGAATGTAGTAGTGTAGTATTTTAGACGCGCCTACGTTACTCCTACAGCCTTATTCGTTTTAGTTTTCAAGAACCGGTTTTCTCAATTATTACTCTTATTTTTAAATATTATTTTTATTTTTCTCTCTATCTCTCTCCAATCATTAATACTTATTTTTTAATTACTGTCCTTATTTCTCCCTCTAATAATTACAAAAACTAAAACTCAAAACCCAAACTAAACACAATCCTATTCTCTGTCTCTGTCGAGTTCTGATCCGCGCCGTACAATTTATTTGTTGTAGGAGTAACTGAAAACAAAACCCAGTGAGACCTTTCATCAGAAAAATAAACAACCTAGTGGGACCTACTAAGACTTTCTTTTTCTTCTTTTTTTTTTTTTTTTTTTTGTACTTCGGAAAGTTTTAGGACCTACTGGAAATTTGTCGTACCCATTAAATTTTACAGTACATGGCTCACATGGAAAGTCACTTTATGCATTTTAAACTTGCACATTGGTAGCTGAGTTATTTAAACTACAGTACTTCAACAAAAAAAATCATAGACACTTAATTTCAGGCCACCTACAAGGCAACCACCACAGGAGTGGTAGCTCCTTTGAGAAAATGAAAACAAATTATAAAGTATAATTAAACAAAATGAAAACAAATTTTGCTACCAGCACCGAGTGGTAGCCCGACTTTCATCCCGACTTCCACGTGGAAAGTCACTTTATGCATTTTAAAGTATAATCTTCTCTCTCTCTCTCTCTCTCTCTCTCTCTCTCTCCTAACTTCCCCCTCTCCCTCCGTCCTTCTCCTCTCACTCTCTTCCTCACTCCCTTACCTTTCTCTCTCTCTAACACTTTCTCACTTTTTATTTTTTATAAATTAAAATCTTCATAACTTTTAATTTTACATGTCCAATATTGAAAAAAATATATATATATTTAGAACCTATTCGACAACATCTATCAAACAAGACCAATATTGAATATGTAATTATGTAGAGAAAAAATAATTTTTTAGGTATAGCTCTTTTTTCTCCTAACTATTACTTTTGACAATAAAAAAATAGTTCCACGCATAATTTTTTGGTTTATTTTGCACCAAGTTAGTTTATTTTTTGGTACACAAAATAAAGTAGTCCCACGCATAATTTTTTGGTTTATTTTGCACCAAGTTAGTTTATTTTTTGGTACACAATAAGTTAGTTTACTCGGTGCTGGTAGCAAAATTGAAAAATAATTTTTGCGTGGTAGCAAAATTGAAAAATAAGTTAGTTTCTTTTTTGGTACACAATAAGTTAGCTTACTCAATGCTGGTAGCAAAATTGAAAAATAATTTTTTTGGTACACAATTAGTAGTTTAATTTGGTGCAAAATAAACCAAAAAATTATGCGTGAAACTACTTTATTTTTTTATCCAAAGAAAATTGCAAAGTAAACTAACCACCAATTAAGTGGAAAATCAGGAAGAGTTGTGGGATTAAGGCCTGATTTGGCTAAATTGAAAAAATTAGTTTTTTGGTTTTTTTCGTTTTGTCCTTATTCAAATTGTTTTTGCATTTGTTAGTTTTGCGTCAAGATTTTGTGGTTTCTGGATCTATCTCGTCTCGACGAATCCAAAGTGTATAAAATTATGGTAAAAAATAATAGTTTTTTTGAATAAAGCCGATAATAAACCAAAATAAACCAGTTTTTTTGGATTATTTTTCGTCTTTATTCACAAAACTTTAAGTTTGGCTAACAATTTTATACTTTTTAGATTCCTCTCGTCGAGGCAAGCCAAGAAACCACAAAAAATCGACTGAAAACTAACAAATTAAAAAAAAATGAATAAGGACAAAACAAAAAAAATAAAAAAACCAGTTTTTGGGTGAAGTGATTTGTGATTAAACGCCACAAGTGCACTGCTTGGGGTGGAGTGATACCAAATACTAATATTTATGAGCTCTAATCAAATTAAATTCAAGAGTTCAAAGTTAGGAGAAAAAAGAGCTATAACTAAAAAATTATTTTCTCTCTACATAATTACATATTCAATATTGGTCTTGTTTGATAGATGTCGTCGAATAGATTCTAAATATATATATATATTTTCAATATTGGACATGAAAAATAAAAGTTATGAAGATTTTAATTTATAAAAAATAAAAAGTAAGAAAGTGTTGGAGAGAGAGAAAGGTAAAGGGAGTGAGAAAGAGAGTGAGAGGAGAAGGACGGAGGGAGAGGGAGTAGTCAGGGGAGAGAGACAGAGAAGATTATACTTTAAAATGCATAAAGTGACTTTCCACGTGGAAGTCGGGATGAAAGTCGGGCTACCACTCGGTGTTGGTAGCAAAACTCCCGCCCGGTCGATGGGAAAATACTTCCTCCGTCACAATTTTTTTGTTCACTACGGTATATGTTGTTTTAAAACTCTTATAGTTTTCAATTTATAGTATATTTTACATGCAATATGGATCTTATTTGATTGATCTCAATTAGTTATATAAGACAAAAATTTTAAAAACTTTAAAACACTACAAATAAATAGTTATAAACGTTTAAAAATGACACAGATATTCGTAGTGAGCAAACAAATTGGGGACAAAGGGTGTATTCATTTTGGCACGAAGCCTATTTTAGCTTTAAAAAGTCACTTCATTTATTTTTTGTTTTTATTTAATTTTTTTCGCTCAATTAATTTTGTGTCAAGTTTTTGAGTATTATTAGTTTGTCTCGACAAGAGAAAGAAAAAAAGTAAAAAAATTATGATTGAAATTATAATTTTTTGAATAAAACCGAAAATATGTAAAAAAAATTGACTTTTTGGTTTATTTTTGTCTTTATCTAAAAAAATAAGTTTGGATCATAATTTTTTACTATTCCGATTCTTCTTGTCGAGAAAACCAATAATCTACAAAAATTTGATAATAAACTAACAAATGCGAGAAAAAATAGAATAAAATACATTAAAAAAAAAGCAAAGGTTTTTTTTAAGCCAAACTAGGTGAACTTTTTATAATGACACTCCCAAATTTGTCTTTTAGCACTAGTATTGTGTATATTTTATAGGAAAATTTTCAAATAGCCCTTGAACTTTCAACCAATTCTAAAAAAAAAAAAAAAGGACTTCAGTCGTCAACAAAACCACAACTGAACTTTATATTCCGTTAACAAAAAAAACCCATGTCGTACCATTCCGTCAATTTCTTGATGGATGGCGCGTAACAGTAACTTATGGTAAAATCATGATGCAGTAGCATAATGGATCAAGCAGTTAGGAGTATCCGATTGAACTGATTTTTCACAAGCTCAGTTAAAAGATTGTTTTAAAATTACTAGTAAATAGGTCAGATTTTTTTGCGTGGGACCCGTAAATGGGCCTCATAGACCCAATTGATTAAGTTAATTAAGTCCCTTGTGCACAGATGGGTCGGGTGGGGTGGGTCCCGTTTACGGGTCCCACACGAAAAATTTGAACCGTTCACTTGTTGGGATACAGGAGCAATTTGGATAATGAAGATTTTTTGTTTAATTTCAAAATGCATGTTGTTAGGGATTCAAACAACCTTAAGCGATTCTCCAGGCTGGGACGGAGGGTAAGAGCATCTCCTACCCATCTCCAAATCTCCATTTTAGAGAACCAAATTTCTCTTTTAGAGAATTCATGTCCTCCAACCCATCTCCATTTGGGTTCTCCATTTTGGAGACCCAACTCTCATCCTCCATATTTGGAGAATCTCCCACCAAATGGAGACCCATCTCCATTTCTCCTTTTTACTTAAAATCACCATTTTATCCTTTGGATGTGTTGATAACAAATTATAATACCAACCATATCCTAATTTCTTTTTACTAAATTTTCTTGAATGACATATAACTTTTAAATTATACACTCAATTTTTATAAAATTTATATCATTGAAAAGATATTAATAGTATCTTCAAAATGAGCCTAATATTACATAGGTATAAATACACTTTGAAATAACTTTAAAAAAAAATTCAAACCATTTCAACTCTCATAATTTTTTTTTGTTCATAAAAAATGGAAATTATGGAGCACAGAAAGTAAATTAAAAATCTAGTTGCACTTGCATCATATTACTGGTGGTGTAATGCTACCATTACCGAAGGGAAAAGCATTGGAGAGGAATTTTGGGAGCAAAATTTTGGAGGAAAATTTGGGAGATGAAAAATGGAGAATTGGGGTTGGAGTTGTTCATTCTCCATATTTGCTTTTTAAATAAAATATAATTTTTTGAGTCTCCAAAATGGAAAAAGAGTGAGAGATGGGTAGGAGATGCTCTAAGAGGAGGGAGGTGGCATGTGATACTCTCGGATAAAAAAAAAAAAAAAAAAAAAATATATATATATATATATATATAGGAACCCCTTCACATCCAAACCCCTTTTTACGGACCTAACGTCCGGACCTCCACCTTCCCAATATTTTTTTGAAAATCCGAACCGTTAGATGTGTTTAAAACGTGATTTTAAGGTCCAACGCAAAGATTTGGCAAAAAAAAATACCCGGAAGGGCTTGATCGGGGCAGTTTTTCACAAAAACGCTATAAAAACAGTTTTATGAAAAACTGCCCCGATCAAGCCCTTCCGGGTATTTTTTTTTGCCAAATCTTCGCGTTGGACCTTAAAATCACGTTTTAAAGACATCTAACGGTTCGGATTTTCAAAAAAAAATTTGGAAGGTGGAGGTCCGGACGAAATAAAATCCGGGAGTTTGGATTGGAAGTTTTTTGTATATATATATATATATATAGTATGGCGATCCATTGAGGACTCCCTCAAACAAAATTCCGTGCGGACCTCACCTTTCCCGATCAAATTTTGACGATCCGAACCGCTCAATGTTTTTAAAATGCATTTTTAAGGGTCCACGCGAAAAATCTTCAAAAAAAAATACCCGGAAGGGCTTGATCCACACAGTTTTTAACAAAAACTGTGTGGATAGCGTTTTTAACAAAAACTGTGTGGATCAAGCCCTTCCGGGTATTTTTTTTGAAGATTTTTCGCGTGGACCTTGGAAAATGCATTTTAAAAACATTGAGCGGTTCGGATCGTCAAAATTTGATCCGGAAAGTCGAAAAAGGTGAGGTCCGCACGGAATTTTGTTTGAGGACTCCCTCAATAGATCGGCATCCTATATATATATATATAGCGAAATCTTCTAGTCCACTCCCGGATTTAAGAAAAAATTGATTTTTTTTGTGTTGCAAATTATTTTTGGAAAATCCGAGCCGTCCAATGTGTTCAGAAGGTGTTTTCAAGGGTCCACGCGAGAAATCTTAAAAAAAAAAATACCGGGAAGGGCTTGATCCAAGCAGTTTTTCGCAAAAACTGTATTTTTACAGTTTTACAAAAATTGCTTGGATCAAGCCCTTCCCGGTATTTTTTTTTTGAAGATTTCCCGCGTGGACCCTTGAAAACACCTTCTGAACACATTGGACGGCTATATATATATATAGGGAAATCTTCTAGTCCAAACCCTCCCGAGAATAAGAAAAAATGATTTTTTTTGTTTTGCAAATTATTTTTGGAAAATCCGAACCGTCCAATGTGTTCAGAAGGTGTTTTCAAGGGTCCACGCGGGAAATCTGCAATTTTCGCAATTTTTACAATTTTGTGAAAACTGCTTGGATCAAGCCCTTCCCCGTATTTTTCTTTGAAGAATTTTCGTGTAGACCCTTGAAAACACCTTCTGAACACATTGGACGGATCGGATCGTAAAAAAATGCTCGGATCACGGAGGTCCGGAAGTCCGGAGTCCGGACTAGAAGTGGAACCTATATATATATACGCCGGAGATCCTGTCAAGGATCCCGGAAGTCCCGGATTGAAGCGTTTTGAAGCCCTTCCCGGTATTTTTTGCATGATCCGAGCCGTCCAATGTGTTCAAAAGGTGTTTTCCAAGGTCCACGCGGGAAATCTTCAAAAAAAATACCGGAAGGGCTTGATCCACGCAATTTTTCACAAAAACTGCATATTTACAAAATTGCGTGGATCAAGCCCTTCCCGGTATTTTTTTTTGAAGATTTCTCGCGTTGGCCTTGGAAAACACCTTTTGAACACATTGGACGGTTCGGATCATGAAAATTTGATCCGGAACTATGAGTTCTGGACCGAAGGGTCCCGGACTAGAGAGTTC